>JAJOZX010006340.1:7500-272148 GCA_023014485.1 Bathynomus jamesi | reverse complement strand
TTGTGTTAAAATTTCCACTGCCAACTCAGGAAAATTACATCGAGAGAACAGTCAATGAACTTTGAAGAATCATCAGATTCTAACAATTATATTATACTGGTGGCACTCTGAGCTGCTTATATTACAGCGATGATTTAAGCAAGGAAGATGTACTTTATCTTCCTATAAGTTCTGAGTGAAATCCTCTTAATATAAAACCTAATAACTATAAAAGGATAGGCCTATTCCTTCAGGTATTTAAATAGTGACTGCCTATATTAGTTACATCAAATCAACTCATTGTGTAACTCCATTGTACTGTGGCCCTACATCAAAAACCATTGTCGCGTCCTACGACAGATGCAAGGCCCAATGAAATAATAAGGTAGGCAATTCCTTTCTTTACCATTAAGCAGCGCAAATACCAAAGGCAAATAAACATAAATAGATCCTTTGAAGACCTACATATACATAATTAATAAAAAACTGTGGACTTTTGTCATTAACTCGCCACTGAAATCTGCTGGAAATTTCCAACAGATGAGGGTATCAGGCAATCAACCCATAGCCCTATATAGTTTTTTCACAACCCAGTCGGGTCAACTGAATGCCCTTGATGATTGGTTAGGTCAGTGTTTCCCAACCGGGGGCCATATGGCTCCCTGGGGGCCATGGCACATTTGAAGGGGCCACAGGAAAATGTTATTTTGTAAAATAGAGTTAAATCTGCATATTACCTACTGAAAATAATGCTTATGGGGGCCACGGGAAAAAATAAGGTTCCTAAGGGGGGCCATAAGCCAAAACCGGTTGGGAACACTGGGTTAGGTTAAGTCATGATATTTTTGTTAGTTTAAACTAAATGACAAGAGCAAACTTTTCTGGTTAATTTTGAGGTATTTTGCACATTTCCTGGGGTATGGGGTAATGTGTCATTTATGAGATCTCATAACATGAACATGTTAGGTTATGCTTTATTATATAAAATGTAGTCAAAAATACATTTTTCAAGTGTATTTTGGTGTGCTTTGTTTGAATATGACCATTTCTTGTGCAAATGAACAGAAAAACAGTTGTCATTACATTGCCCAAACACGTATTTCTGTTCATTTGCACAAGAAATGAAGGTTATATTTGAACAGAGCACACCAAATACACTAGAAAATATATTATTTCAACTTCAGGCCATGTCATTTTCTGCATAATGACCATGACTAATTTTACACCAAAATGTAGATGCTGGAGAATTTTAATTTCATCTTCAAACATTCACTTTTCCTTTTCTTATGGTAAAGACCATGAACAGTTCATCCGATGGATGTCTATTTTCTCTTCTAATTAAATGCTATATCTTCTCTATGAGAAGGTGAGGATAGTCACTGTTAATTTAATTAACAGACATTTACAATCAGATAGTTAGCTAGTTTACACTTAGACATAAAAATTGGTGACAATGATACCAGATTTTTTATCTCTCTGGGCCCCCAGTATATGGAAACTGATACGTGGAGAAAGTCCTGAAAAGGCACATTGTCATTTTTATAGAAAATGAACATCTCTTAGAAGACTTTCAACATGGCTTCAGACAAGAGAGATTCTGCCTTACTAAACTTATAGACCATTGCAATACAATCCTACAATATTGGGAGAAAACCACAATGTTGATGTCATCTATCTAGACTTTGCAAAAGCTTTTGGCAAGGTTGACCATGGTATATTATTCCATAAACTAAAAGAACTTGGTATTTGTAGAAAAATAGGAAATGGATCCATGCCTTTCTCTGACAGAAAACAAATAACAATTGTAAATAGAGCAAAAATCTATAGAAAAAGAAGTGATTAGTGGAGTGCCGCAAGGTACAGTATTGGGACCAATTCTACTCATTATAATGCTAAACAATATAAACTGTAACCTAGGAAGCTCTCTCCTGTCATTCGCAGATGATACCAGAATACTAAGACCAATTACAGAAAAAGAAGAACACTGTGGAGCTACAAAAAGATCTACAACTATATATGCATGGGCAGATACAAACAATATGGCCTTCAATAGAGACAGATTTGAACTAATTAAGTATGGACCAAATAAATACTGAAAGAACAATTCAACTACAATGGACCCACAGGAAAGATATTGTACAAACTCATTATGTAAGGGATCTAGGGAATATATTATCTGAAGATGCAACATTCAATAGGCACATTGACAAAGTAACCTCATCATGCAAACAACTGATAGGATATACTAGTGGTGCACAATTAATCGGTATCAGCACCTTGCATGCCAATTAATCGGCATGCCAGGTGCCGATACCGATTAATGCACCACTAAATTATACTAAGGACATTCAGAACTAGGGACAGTATGACTGTCGACCATGCTTACCAAACTAATTAAGTCGCAGAGTAACATGATGTCATACCACCCCCGACTACAAATACACTATATATATATATATATATATATATATATAATATATAATATATATATATATATGAAAATTATTTCACGAAGGTAACACGTGAAAAATATTTATGATGAATAAAACCACGAAGGAAACTGTAAAACATATATATATATATATATATATATATATATATGTTAAACACAGACCGTGCATGGCACAAGGAACTCTTCTGGGAAAATTAAATCCACTATAGTCCGAATAAGTAATAAATGACAAATACTTTGCGAGAGACCCGTTGCCCACGTCGGGCTAAAATCATGAAAAGGGAAAAAAAACTATGGTATTGTCATTTATCATTACTTATTCGGACTATAGTGGATTTAATTTTCCCAGAAGAGTTCCTTGTGCCATGCACGGTCTGTGTTTAACTATATTGTTCTCAGGGAACCATTCTGAGTTTGTGTATATATATATATATATATATATATATATATATATATATATATATATATATATTATTTCTACAATAGTTGCACAAAAAAATGAGTGACAAATTTGAATAAAGCGACTAAAACTACCTCATAAAAAGTTATTTTGATTTACAGGTTCAGCCCATGTCATTTAAAACATATGGTAAATTTATAGTATTACACCGTCTCCCTTTGGAGGTGAAATTTATGTTTTTTCCTATAGTTTTTGATGTGCTTTGAACGAATCTGACCTTCAAAACTGTCGGAAATGACTCGTTTTTGAGATAACCCCCCTCCCCCCAGCCAGCAATCGAAAACGAGTCATTTCCAATGGTTTTGAAAGTCAGATTCGTTTAAAATACATCAAAAACCATAGGAAAAACAAATTTCACCTTCAAAATTGACCTAGCCTAACCTATCCTAACCTAAATCACTTATAGTCTTGTAGGCAGCCCAGGAATCACTATAAATCACAGAGCCAGGCCTAATGTACTTCTGAATGAGTGGAATGAGTATTCCATTTCGGTACGAAAGTAATTCAATTCGAAATGGATGGAGCGCAGTGATTGGGCAGACATGTAATGAACACACAAACGAATGTACGAAACACAAACGAACGTACGAACACACAAACGAACATACGAACACACACTAGATACACACCAAAAAAATGTTTATATCTCGAAAATGAAGCATTTGCGACGGAAACGCTATAAAAGGAAAGTGTCTTAGAATTAAAAAATCTACTTAATGAACGTATAATAATTGCTGGAGTTAGACGGGTGTAATACTATAATAATACTATAATAAATTTATAGTATTACACCCATCTCCCTTTGGAGGTGAAATTTATGTTTTCCTATGGTTTTTGATGTTTTGAACGAATCTGACCTTCAAAACCGTCGGAAATGACTCATTTTTGAGATACCCCCCCAGCTGGCAATGTGGGGAAATCACAGAAAGCGAGTCATTTCCGACGGTTTTGAAGGTCAGATTCGTTCAAAACACATCAAAAACCATAGGAAAAACAAATTTCACCTTCAAATTGACCTAACCTAATAACCTAACCTAACCTAAAAAAAATGGAATTACCTTTAAAATCTAAGACAGAATAATCATAGTACCGTCTTTTCTTCATTTTAAGCACAACGTAACTTTTTCTACAATGCCACAGTTTCTGGTCTTGACAATATGTGCACTCCATTTTACAATGTGGACACTTCACTACTGTCGGTAGAACATTGTGAGCATGCAGAAACTCAACACTTTTTTCTAAATTTTCGTAGAAAGCGACAATACAGCGATAATAATCAAACAAGCACGTGTCATACGAAGCCACTCCAGTAGCAAAGTCAGGTCCGGCACCAGCCTATTTGGCGCCCTTAGCAGGACTGTAGCTGGCGTCCCCACCTGCCTCTCACTTCACGATTGGGTTTGCCCACAAAGTAATCAAGGTACCATATTGAAGAAACTATTGCCTTACACTGATCTATTTTAATTTGCTAATACTACATTTATTATAAAATTATAAAATCATTTCATAGTTCAAGAAAGTGTCATGACCAATCAAAACAGCGAGTAAAGCGAGGCATATGTAGTAACAAATCAGAACGCTCAAAAGTGCTAAAATATGCGTGCAAAAAGGACATATCTACTGTTTTTTCCAAGCAAGAAGGGCATATGTCACACAAAAAGAGTTATTCGCTTATTGACGACTCCCAGAACTCATATTAAGCCGTAAATAAGCCGAGTCACTTATTGACAACTCCCGTCTATGCGCGCAACATTTTTAAATCGCTTATTTATGACTCCCGTCCCTAAAGGGTTAAAGGTCGTGATAGTGAAAATTCTATAATGACCCAATAAGATGAATAAGTTAATTATGTAAATATCAGTCAAGCTAAACTGGTGTACATACGTCGTACAACCTTTCATCATTTGTCTATGCTTCTCATTCCTTCATTATTTTTTTCATGTTGTTCTTACATAATACTATCAGATGTGCACAGGGTGGGAGGCGCTGGTGCCCCCCAGATCTTTGGCGCCCTTAGCATTTACTAACCTCGCCTAATGGCAGCGGCGGCCCTGAGCAAAGTAATTCAAATTCAAAATGGATGGAGCGCAGTGATTGGGCAGACATGTAACAGTCACACAAACGAACACACAAGCAAACGTACGAACACACAAACGAATGTATGAACGAACGTATGAACACACAAACGAACGTATGAACACACAAACGAACATATGAACACACAAACGAACGTATGAACACACAAACGAACGTATGAACACACTAAAAAAATGTTTATATCTCAAAAACGAAGCATTTGCGACGGAAATGCTATAGAAGGAAAATGTCTTAGAATTAAAAAATCTACTTAATGAACATATAATAATTGCTGGATGTTAGACGGGTGTAATACTATAATAATACCATATCTATTTATAACTGACATGCAAATATATCAGATCCAAAGAATCCAGTCAATTTCATTATGGTACCCATCAATACCAGTACCGTGCCAACCAAAAATAAGTCACGGTCCATGTCAATTGCGGACCAAGTCACAATTTACATCCATATACATTACAATATATATACTTAGGAGGAAAAGTGTAGCTGTGGCTGTAAAGACTGTACAGTAATGTAGAAATGTGTGTGCACCCATTTTGGGTCTCCCATTTAAAGGTGTTTGTGGGGCAAGTGAAGATCATGAGTTTCCAATCTTCTTTTGAAAGAATTAAGTGTATCTGAAGTCACCACTTCTTCTGTCAGACTGTTCCAAAACTTAATTACTCTGTTTGTAAAACTATGTTTTCTTAAATTTGTTCTACATCTTGGCTTAAATAATTTCACACTATGACCTCTAGTCTGGTTATTGTGATCTTTAATGAAAAGAGACTCAAAATCTATCTTATCCAACCTTTTATCATTTTATACACCTCTATCATATCACCCCTTAATTAACCTCCTCCTTTTTAATGAGAACATGCTTAGATACCAGTCTTTCCTTATATGTCATTGTCTTAGAGATGGGATCATTCTTGTTGCTCGTTTCTGTACTTTTTCCAGTTTTTCAATATCTTGTATCAAATAAGGACTATTAAATTGAATGCAGTATTCGAGGAGTAAGGAGACCAGGACTTATCCAATAACACTCAGTAAGTGAACAATTGTATTTCTAAACCCGTTTAATGATAACGTTTAAACTAGGTCCAGTTAAATTAGGCCTACATTGTGGTCTAAGACCTAGCATCAACTCAGCTTAACAAAGGCTATGGTAAATCACCCTAACGACCTAATTTAGTGAGGAATCCGGTAAATCTCTAGGAGCGCTCCATTTTTCAATATTAAACATACACTCATAAAACGTATACCATTTGAAATCTCACATTTTTCTGAGTCTAAAAATGTAGTAATCCAAAAGTATCAATAGCAAATAAAAAGGGAAATTATTTATATTAAAGTCTCCGCCAAGTTGACAATACTGGCTGTCATCAAACGTTTCAGCATAACTTTAGGAGTCTAATGGTATACGTTATTATTTGCAAAGCTGGGCACAAACCGTTAATCCGTTAATCGTTAATTAACGAAGTTAACTTTTTCGTTAACGATTTAACTTTTAAGTTAACTTTGAAAATCATTATCGGACTAATTAACTTCCGTTACATTTAACTTCCGTTAACCCAAGTCCGTTAACCCAAAAAATTCATAAAAAACGTTTAAAAGTTTCTATTATTTTCAGTGCTGAGCAGTTGCGCAATTAATCCGCCACTGTTAATAGTGATGAACGAATTTCCATTTCCGCAGTGCAAAATCAGGCGATATATTTGTTCCGTCGCCACAATTTGTGTCTTACCAAATATGGTAGTTATTTATGGCATTGGTTTGAGCAAAACATGGTCGACTGTAAAATCAGGCGGAAAGATTTGCCATTTGAGTTGAATGTTTCAACTTCTTTCAAGAAATATCACGAGCATTTTAAGGCACTTTCAATAATATATGTAACAATTACGACAAATAACTACATTCGTTTCATTTGCAGTCTGTCTCTTGCGCAACATGTTTGTGCTAGTGAATATTTAAAAATAATCGTTGTCAAGTAAGTCATGTATATTTATAATATGTCTGTGAGTACCTTATTAGTAGTCTCCTTGATACATTTCAAGAACCATAAAACTGATCAGGTAAGATTTCAATTCTCATGTCACTTTGATGACATAAATTAAGTCAATTGATGTCTTACAATGGGAGCGTTTTCACCTCATCTGGTTGGACAAGTATGACAACACCAAGGTCGCCAGGGTGAGGAAAAGCATGGAGGGTACAGTCGAGGAGGCCATGAAACAGCAGTCCAACGAAGTGGGCAGCAACAGTGGAGGCAGCAACAACGAGGAGGAGGAGGAGGATGACTTCTTCAGTGCTGTCATCCAGACAAAAGAGAGCAGCAGAAGCCACAGGTCACTCAAGGGCAAGGCCCAGAACTTGGTCAAGACCTGGCTGGAGACCAACTCCAAGGACTTGCTGACAGATGCTGCCTTCTTGGGTGAGCAAGTGTTGGTGGACTTGTTCATCAAGTTCAACACAGCCATCCCCTCCAGTGCTGCAGTGGAGCGTTTGTTCTCTATGGGCAAGGACATCCTGAGGGCCAAGAGATCATCCCTGTCTGATGAAAACTTTGATATGCTAATTTTCATGAAGGGCAACATGCATCTCATGGACAAAATGGAGAACGAGAAGAAGAGGGAAAATTAAATTATATATATATTGTGTTTTTCATTTTTTTATAATAAAAGTTAACGTTAACGGTTTATCGGTAACTTCCGTTACATGTTTAACGAATTAACGGATTAACGGTTAACGAAGTTAACTTTTTGGTTAACGGATTAGCGTTAACGAAGTTAACTTTTGGTTAACGGTGCCCACCACTGATTATTTGCACAATTGCGTATTTATAATGTTATAGGCTTTTAAAGAAATTATTTTCTTAACTCCATTTTAGTCATAATTTTTTGAATGACGTCATCATAAGTGTATCTACTTGGGTGGAAAAATCACATTTGGCTACAAAAAATGAGGTATGCGGCTACAGTGTTTTCCGTTTTCTTCATTAGTTGGTTTTCCAATATGGTGTGTGACGGATGTGAAATGTATTTCGAAGATGTGATTATAGATATTAACAATATTGATAATTCTGCTGTAGAGATTTTTGTCAAACATGGTGTGTTACAGTCGTCTTTTAAATGTAGAGTGTGTGGATCTGAGTGTTCCTACAATGAATCCATTGATATTAGGGTTAGGTAAGTTAGGTTAGGTTCTCTAGCAATTTGGACACTGGAATGCAATTTTCTAGTAGTATTTGATGTGCAATGTTAAAATCTGGCCTTCATTTTATGGGGAAATGAACCAAAATATGTTAAAACTTTGAAGTCTCATAACTTTTGATTGGTTCACTTCCGCATAAAATGAAGGCCAGATTTGAACAAAGCACATCATACACTACTAGGGAAATGTATTTTGGCGTCAAAATTGGATAGAAACCCTAATGTAAATATTTACCATAAAAAGTAACTAGGTTTAAATATAAAACCCTATACCGATCAATTTGTGATGCGTGATCTTTACGGGGGCTCCGCCCCCGTACTCCGAGACCTAAATTATACAAATGATAATGTAATAACATATTCATGTTAGGTTAGGTTAGCGTAACAATTACCAAAAATACCATCTTACAACAGAGACTGAAGATTTATAACTTAGCCAACCTTTATAATGTAATTAATTACCAGTGCTGGGCACTTGCGCAAACACTTGCTCAAAACGCAAATTGCGCAATTGCGCAAGTGTGATTTCGGTTGCGCATTTGCGTTTGCGCCAATTCTTGCGCAAACGTGAAAAAAAAACATACTAAAAATAGTGGATTTAGCTCATAAACACGTGACTGCCAGACAGGTGGCGCCGCCAGACAGCAGTGAGCACCCAGCATACCAACAACGCTAGTGAAACACGTTTGTTTGATTAGTTGATTTTAATTTTATTTCAGAGTTCAAACTACTAACTACTCTAGTAACTTCTAGAAACTTCATAAGTCATAACTACTGTCTATAACTAGTGAACCATGGACAGCCTCAGACACCAGTCTCTGTCCAGCCCCACCTCTGCCCCCAGCCCGGCGGCAGCGTGACCAGCCATGGCTCAGAGCCTCACCAGGTGGAAGAGGACCTCAACAACCCCTGGCCCCACCTGGACACCTTCTTTGGACCTTTGACCAGCAAGAAGAGGGTGGTTGAGAGGGGCAGGGTGGTCTACAGGGGCAGCATCATCTGTAAGAGGTGCAAGGCCAGGTCAGCTTCAACACCATCAGCATGTACACCCTCAAGAGCCACTACCAGCATGTGAGTTTGTTTATTTATAAATTTAAAATTTTAAAAAAACTTGATAAGTAGTTAACTTTAGAAATTATTATTTATTAAAATATAATTAAATATTAAATAATAAATTATACTTTGTCTCAATTCAAACACTTCTGTTGTATATCACTGTCATTACAATATAATTTATAATATTTTTTTTTCAAGGTTCACCCCAACCAGAGCAAAGACCTCGCTGCCATCACCGGTGGGTCCAAGCGCGGCCGGTCCCTCTCTGGCGACACCAAGGACTCTGGCTCCAAGAGAATGCGCCAGGCCAGCATAGAGTCCTCCTTTGCTGGATCTGCCGCCTTCAACAATAGCAAGGCCCAGGACCTTTTGCACAGGTAAATAAATAATAATTATAAATCTTAATTTTATACACTAATAATAGAATAATTTAAATAATTATTAAATATATCAAATATTTATATGATATAAAAATAAAAATTCATTGTAAAGATAAGATAAAGACTTTTCTTACAATCATACCTAATCTTTTTTGTAACTTATGTTTTAAAATACATTTATTGAAAATGTTCAAAATGAATTTAATTTTCAACTTCTCCACAGGTTCGTGGTTGAAGAGATGTTGCCCGCCAAAACCACGGAGTCCCCATCTTTCACCAGGTTCCTCAAGTACCTGAACCCCAGCTTCAAGCTCCCCTCCAGGCGGACCTGGCCCAAGAGGTCCAGCCTGACCTCTAAGAACTTTGAGAGGTTTGTGTTCCTGAAGGGCAACGTAGACCTGCTCACGATGGAGTTGGAGGAGGACTCTGAGGAGCTTTGAAGTGTTTTTTTGTAATATTGTAATTTTTTTTTTATTATTATTATTTATTTAACATTGTAATTTTGTATCTATTCTTTATTGATATATCTATGGATCGTGTGTCTGTTAATAAAGTCTTTTGATTTGATTTGATTTGATTTACTATAAATTTAATTTTATACAGGGTGTCCCAAAAAAAACCGCACCTATTTTTTTTGGAAAACCCTGTATATATAAATAGTTTACGCAAGCGCAAGTTTCGAAAAGTTTGCGCATTTGCGCTTGCGCAAGGTATGGGTTTGGGTTTGCGCATTTGCGCTTGCGCAAGTGAATTTTCGTTTGCGCTGCCCAGCACTGTTAATTACGTCACGCGTCAAACAAACCTAGTTACTTTTTATTTGCTATTGATACTTTTGGATTACTACATTTTTAGACTCAGAAAAATGTGAGCTTTCAAATGGTATATGTTTTATGAGTATGTTTAATATTGAAAAATGGAGCGCTGCTAGAGATTATCCAGGAATCCTACTGTGGACTTCAATTTACTCTATCTACTCTGGACCATTTCCGAAATCTCTAGGCTAACCCCTACAAGACTAGGCTTAACTAGGGTTGCCAACGTCCCGTATTTTACAGGACAGTCCCGCATTTGATCCAAAAATCCCGCGTTCAAAATGTCCCACAAAAAATATTTTTTAAGCAAATTTTTTAGGGATGAATTGATTTAGAATTTCAATATTATGTATAATAATTTCAATTTATTCACGATTTTTTATTGTTAAATATTATTGTAATAAATTTTTTCTAATTTTGTTTGTTGTAACCGTTGAAGAAATCTAGTTTCAATTCGAAAAAAAATTTGGTCTTTTAAAAAAAACCTCAGAAATTTTTTTGTCCCGTATGGGCATTTGAAAAATCTGGCAACCCTAAGCTTAACCTACTCTACAGTTAGACTGGAGATATTAGGGGTGGGTTAATTGGGGACCAATTCATACAGAGCATTTTTTACAGCCAGACTGTTATGGACTGCCTCTGAATTGTGTCTGGATTCTCTAAAATCAGCACGATAAAAGATAGTGAAACTGTTTTCTTAATAATTATCGATGCATTCATAGTTTAAGTGGAAGTACAAAATTAAGGTATGAGGCAAATGGCAATGCTTTGTGTAAAGGCGCAATGGAGAGTTCTAATTCAAGTACTTGGGGCAGTCAATATATTTTGCCCCACCCTTTTTCCTTAGCTAAATAATCCGAGATGGTTTCAAACACGCTTGTTTCTTGAGCTGATCCGGTACTGTCTTTGATTTTTGCTACGGAGAGTAATTTCTCAAAATCATTTTCCCCAGTAACTAGTATCGCCAATCTTTCCTCCTTTCCACCTGATAAATTACAGATCATTTTGCTATCCCAATGGATCAGAACATACTGGGGAGGAATGAAATCACCTTGGATGTCCTGCCACGTTCTTTTTCTTGATATTGTAGCTGCTCGAGCTGAAGTAGTTTTGGATATGCTCATTTCTTCTATGTTTTTGCCACACTCTGCGGCGACAACTGATGCAAAAACTGTAGGCTACGTTGCCTTATGGAGAGTCCAAGACGATCTGCTGTGTTTGATACTAGTGTTGATTGAAGGAAACTACTTGGTCTTGGTTTTGATGGGCCTGGCTGGGATTCTGGAGGATATTCTTCACCCGAAGAATTATCTGTGTCATCACTCTCAGTGATAGTTGGATTGCCTGATCTCTTTTTCAATGCTTTTCGTTCAGCTTCTTTCATTTGTCGCTCTCTTTCCGAATCTTACTTCTTTCCTTTGCACTTTTGACACATAAGGTTTATCTAAAGGGCCAAGACACATCTTCCTCTCCCCTCTTTGGTCTTCTAGGAAATTTATGTCCTCTTTAATTTGTTCCTGAGTTCTTAGGGAATCCGTTCTTATCTCATGAAATACGTTTTGTGTAGAAATATCAAACAGATCATTCAACTGACCCAAGTAATTTTGTGTTTTGGTTTCATAACATTTAGCTTTTTTGCTCTTTATTACTGTTTCATGTAATTTTATCAAGTTTAGTAGCATGGTTCGTCGGGTTTTATGTCTTACGACATCCTTTGATGGAATGCCCGCCTTTTCCCAAATTGTTTGAACTTTTTTCAAAACATTCAAAATGTTTTCCTCTTTAGAAATATTGACTTACTTGACTTATTTCCCATCCGGTTAGAGCAGGGTTGGTTCCCTCTGATGACTTCTGTACTTCATCCAGGTTCGTCTGTCTCTCGCCATCGCTGTCAGCTCTCTCCATTCTCTCCCTGCGTTTCCGCTCTTAAAGCTCGCCAACCATGTTCTTCTTGGGCGTCCCCGCGGTCGGGTTCCATCCTCTCTTGCGTACATGGCTCTTCTGGGCAACCTCTCCTCCCTCATTCTCTCCACATGCCAAACCATCTTCTCTAAATATCTTCGACTTTGCTATTCACTGGGATCTTAACGTTGGTCCGGTTCCTGATCTCCTCATTGGTCACCCGGTCCATCCATCTCACCCCACAAATCCTTCTCAAACAGTACATCTCAAATGCATTTAACTTTTTCCGCTCTTTCTCTCTCATTATCCAACTTTCAGCTCCGAACAGTACTGTTGGCAGTACTATGGATTCATATAATCTAATTTTTAGTTTCATACTGATGTGGCTGTTTTTCCAGATTTTATCCATTTTATTCATTACTGCATATCCCAGTTTAATCCTCTCCTGCATTGCTCGATAAGTGTTGTTGTCACTGGTAAAGTAGACTCCCAGGTATTTGAATTCATGTACTTGTTCAATTTGGCTGTTTGCAAGCGTAGATCCACTACTTCATCTATTTTCCCTATTTTCATTATTTTGGTTTTTGTTGCATTTATTTTCAGATTGTATTTGTTGCATGTTTCTTCCACTCGTTCTATCATTGTAGCCGCCTCTTCTTTAGTCTCCGCCAATAGCGCTATGTCATCTGCATACCTCAAGTCCCTGCCGATTTCACCTCCTATTTTGATGGATCCTTCGTAATTCTGCAATGCCTCCCTCATTACCGCTTCCAAAAACAAATAAATAGGTGGAGTGATAACGGACAGCCCTGGATCACACCTCGTTTTGTTGGAAATGTGTCGGTTGTTATATTTCCCTTTCTTACTGCTGCAGATGTGTTCGAGTACAATCGTTGTATTAGTTCTACTATTTGCTTCTCGAATCCTTCCCTTCTCAGCACCTGCACCATCCCCTCTCTCCAGACCGAGTGAAGGCCTGTTTGAAATCTATAAATACGCAATATGTATTCTTATTATATTCCCATCTCTTTTCCGCTATTTGTCTCAATGTGAATATTTGGTCTGCCGTTCCTCTGCCCTGCCTAAACCCCGCCTGTTCCTCCGACAGCACTTCCTCTTCTCTTGTACGCATTCTGTATTGCAAGGTCTTTGCCAGAATCTTGTAGGCATTTGATAATAAAAACACTGGCCTATAGTTCTCGCATTCTGTTACATCACCTTTCTTATGAATCGGGATGGTTAGTCCATGCAACCAATTTGCGGGGATCGGTTCACCATTTAACACTCTCTGTATCAATGAGGTTAACCATTTGGCTATTGGCTCATCCCCTTCTTTCAACAGTTCTCCCGGTATATTATCTCTTCCTGGGGACTTATTTAATGTTAGAGATGCAATGTGCCATTTCACTTCGCTCTCCAATATATTTGGGGTTTCCTCCTCTCTCTCTTCCGTTTCCAGTTCTGGGAAATTCCTAAAATCTACTTGTTCTTCCATTCCCGTAAACACCTTCTCGAAATACTTTTTCCATATTTGTTTTACTTCTACTAACGCAGTTTTCTATCCCCTTTCGTTTCTTACAACAATTGAATTTGCAGACCATTTTCGCGTTATTTCCTTCACTGTTAGAAATATTAGGGCCTTGCATTTGTTTTCTTCTGAGGTAGAAAAAATGCTTCAAAACGTCTCCTTTTGATGGCAGCATGCATCCCTCTTGGCCACTTAGATCATCCTTTAATGCACCAAGCAAAGAGTCGAAGTTTGTTGGATTGTTTCTTAATACAGCTTTATTTTTATTCATTCTTACAATACCTCATAATTAAACATTTTATTATCTAAATACCTAAAAAAAATCACAAAATGGGTAATTCCACAATAAACTCTTGCTATTGCGCCTTTCTTAGCTAAAAAAAAAGTCCCTTTCTAAGTTGAGAATTTGAGCCCCACTAACCTGATCAAATGCCTTTTACTGTACCTTTACCCAAAACATATTGAAATTGAGTCTTTTTCTGATATATTTAGTATAAGTGGACCATTTCTAATAGGAAAAAAGCTATGCTCAATAATCAATATATCTGAAAAAAAAGCCATAAGTGGGACACAATAGGTTGATTACAATAAAAAAATGGGTATTTTTAGCATTTTCAGAGGGGCCCATTTTCGGGGGTGGGTCGGGGACCTGAAAATTGTTAAATTTAATCTTTTTTTGATACATTTAGTAAAAGTGAACAATTTCTAACAGGAAAAAAGGTATGTTCAATGGATCTGAGAAAAAAAGGTCATAAGTGGGACACCCTAACCTTCATGTACAGTCTCCTGCAATAGTTCCGCTCCACCCTTTCCGAGATGGGACAGAAACGTAGTCGTAGTCTCTGTCTCTCTTTGTCTCTCTCCACGCGCTCAGTAAGGTCATTGGCATCAACGAGAGGGTGCAAGCTCTTTCCACGTTGAAGGGGACTCAGGCTCCTGCGGAAGTTGCCCCCTCGTTAGTGAGGGGCTCTGCAACTCCCGACAGCCCTGGCTGTTCGGGAAACGGGTCGTGCTAGGGGGCGGTCAGAATAGGGAAGGCTCACTCCGTGCAATGCTTTTTAATGCTAGGTCGATTAGGAACAAGTTTTGCGAGCTACTGGCGCTCTTAGCATCAGAATACCAGGATATCGTTTCTATCACCGAGTCCTGGATTAATACTCATCGTAGGGACTACGTTGGGGAGTTCGAAATTCCCGGGTATAGAATGTTTCGCAAAGACCGCACCCGTGGGGAGGGGGGTAGGGTACTAATATATGTCAGGGACACGTTGAGTCCGGTTGACTGCCAGTTCCGGTCGGAACGGGAGCTGCCTGGCGTCGATCTGAATGTGGGAGGGACGAACTATAGGTTAATCTTGGTGTACAGATCTCCGCATCTCCTCCTCGAGGAGGATACAGCCCTGTACACCGAACTCAGTAGCCTGCTAGGGGATAGGGTATGTGTAGTTTTAGGAGACTTCAACTGTCGCGGCATAAAGTGGGAAGACAGGACTGCTGATGCTGAAGGGAGGAGGCTAGTTGACCTTGCTGATGAGAACTTCCTCACTCAGTGGGTCAATGAGCCTACACTCGGCGAAAGCGTTCTAGACTTAGTATTCACGACCGAAGACAACCTCGTCACTGTCCTCACCGTTGACGAATCGTTGGGCGGGAGTGATCACGGTCTGATTAGGTTCCGTGTGCGCGTCCCTCGGGTGAAGCGTAGTAACTCGAGAGGCAGTAAGCTCGATCTACGGCGGGCGGACTTTGTTAGCCTCCGGGATAGCTAGGTGATATGGGGTTAGAGGTCGGCGGCGATGTTGAAGAAGTGTGGAGTGCATTCCGGGACGAGTTTATGGTGATGCAGTCTGCTGCCATACCCTCAAAACCGGTCACCCCTGCTTCAACGCAGCCTAAGTGGTTCAATCGTGACATCGCTGCGGCTATCCGAAATAGGAAAGTAGCGTATAGGAGGGCGAAGGCCAATCGTGCCCATGAGAACACTGAAGTGTATGTCCGCCTGTGTCGGGAAGTGAAGACGAAGGTTAGGCTAGCGAAACGTAACGAAGAACTACGGGTGGCAAGCCTCTGCAAGGGGAACCCTAAGGAGTTCTTCAGTTATGTTAATAGTAGAAAGCCGAAGCGGCATTTTGCGGACCTCCGACGTGGACATCGCCAATGTGCTTAATGAGTACTTTGCGGGAGTGTTCACCAGGGAGGACACCCGCATCATCCCCGAGCCAGGCGTGAGGCACGAAGGTGCTGGCCTGGATAGTGTTCGATGTACCGCGACAGTCGTTGCCGATAGAATAGACAAACTGAGCGCGTTTAAGGCTCCTGGGCCAGACCAGTTTCCCCAGTGTTGCGGGAGGTGCGCGACCAGGTGGCTCCCCACCTGGCTACAGTCTTCAACAAATCGTTGAGACGGGCCAGGTGCCTGGTGACTGGAGGGAAGCGAACGTGACCCCTATCTTCAAGAAAGGGGATCACGAAAGTCCAGGGAACTATCGTCCCATTAGTCTTACTTCAGTTGTAGGTAAATTATTAGAGGGAATAATAGCGGATAGGATCGTTGACCATTTGGATTCCTACAAACTGCTTGGGGACTCCCAACATGGGTTTAGACGGCAAAGGTCGTGTCTCACCAACTTGCTCGAGTTTTTCCACGTCATGTTGAGTGAGTACGATAAGAGTAGGGCGATTGATATACTTTATCTCGACTTTCAGAAAGCCTTTGAAAAGGTACCTCACCGCCCGTTAATGGCGAAAGTGCGCGCGCTGGGTATCGGTGCGGAAGTAGGTAGGTGGATTGAAAACTGGTTAAAGAATAGGCGGCAGAGGGTTGTAATTAAAGGGGTTAGTTCGGGTTGGGCCTCGGTCACTAGTGGGGTTCCTCAGGGTTCTGTTTTGGGGCCACTGTTGTTTACCATTTACATAAATGATATCGACGGTGGCATCGTCAGTCGGATCGCCAAATTCGCTGATGACACCAAGCTTGGGGCCAATGTTGGGACGCCCGAAGCGATCGAGGAACTGCGTGCGGACCTAGGTAGGATAGGAGAGTGGTCCGAAAAATCGCAAATGTCGTTTAACTTGGGTAAATGCAAAGTGATGCACATTGGCTACGCCAATCCCAAGTCGGACTACTCGATGTTGGGGAGTAATATCGAGGCGACTGATTTGGAAAAGGAATTGGGTGTACTAATTAGCAGCGACCTTAAGTTTACCAAACAGTGCGTAGAGGTGGAAAAGAAAGCCAGAAGCTGTTGGGTTATATCAGGAGGCAATTTCAGTTTCGGAACAAGGAGATTGTGCTCTCTCTGTACAATTCCCTGGTTCGGCCGCACCTGGAGTATGCTGTGCAGTTCTGGTCGCCCACCCTCAGGAAAGATAGAGAGGCTGGAGCGAGGGCCACAAAGTTAATCCCTTCCGTTAGGGATATGGGCTACAATCGACGCTAACGCGCTCTGAACTTGTTTTCGCTGGAAACTCGGAGGCTGCGCGCGGTCAACTGATCGAGGTTTTCAAGCTCTTACGCGGGTTGAACGACGTCGATTTTAGAAGCATGTTTAGTTTAAATGATAACCCAACTCGCAACAATGGTTGGAAGTTGGATTTGAAATGGTTTAGGACTAGTGTGTGTGGAATTACTTTACATATAAGATCTGTGACACGTGGAACAGGTTACCTTCAGAAGTTGTGAACAGTTCCTCTGTGGATCACTTCAAGAAAAGGTTAGACCAAATCTTGCACACTATTTGAGGGTGTAGAAAACTTTCCGTGGCACCCGTTGCCATTGGTATCTCCGTATGGGCTGCAAGGCCTTTTGAGGTACTTCTTTTCCTTGTAACTCCTTGTTACTCTGTCTCTTTCTCTCTCTGTCGTAATAAATGGAGTGGCTTCGGAGTGGGCGCCCGTCACCAGTGGTGTCCCACAGGGTTCCGTTCTGGGTCCTTTACTTTTTATCATCTCCTGACGTCGAGTCGGGCAGGCAGCAGGTACGGCCCAATCAACTTGCCATGGACGATACCCGCCCAAACATTGACGGCGAACCGTTCTTGATGAGCATGCACCCGTGTAGCATGTGGATTTGCGTGCGCCCACACGTGAGAATTGTGCATGTTAAACACACCCTCACGTGTGAAGCAGGCCTCATCTGAGAACAGCACATAAGCCGGAAAATTAGGCTGCACTGCTGTCTGCTGCAGAAACCAGCGTGCGAATTCCACACGAAGAGGGTAATCCCGAGGTTGTAATGCCTCGATTCTCTGACGATGAAACGGATGTAACTGCTGCTCGTGCAACACTCTCCAGACCAGGTCGTGGTTCACACCGAGGATACGTGCAACACCTCGCGTGCTTGCGCTTGGATTGTCCTCAAATCGCCGTAGGATTATTTCTTCCATGTCAGGAGTGCGCACGTTTCTCTCCCGACTAGTGTCATGCATGTTTGCATGGAATGTTCCAGTTTCTCGCAGTCGCCGATGCAAATGCGCAAACGTTTGGTGGTTTGGCACACGTCTGTTTGGGAAGCGCTGTCGGTACAACCTCATAGCAGCTCTTCCGTTTCTATTGGCAGCCCCATACACCATATGCCTGTCAGCCATCTCAGCAGTCGTGAAGCGCTCCATGTTACGCGTACTACGTCCGATTTAAGAATGCCCGCGGCAAGCGCGAGTCTAGCCCACTTCACCTTTTAGCCAATTGCAACGGCGCCCTCTTGCGCCGAATGGTGACGTCAGCGGACATACACATAGACGAAAAGGGTTTGTCTTGGTGTTGCCTATCCCCCATTACAATTTGTACAGAAAGTTTTCAAAACCCTGTGTAAGGTAAGGTAAGGTGTGTATATCAGAGCTGGGCACTTGCGGCATATTTTGCGGTACTGCGGTACTGCGGTACTACCAAACTACCAAACCGGTACGCGGAAATTTGAATGCGGTAGCGGTACTGCGGTACTTTCAGCGATCCTTTGCGGTACTGCGTTATGCGGTCCCGGTTTGGTAGTTTGGTAGTACCGCAGTACCGCAGTACCGCAAAATATGCCGCAAGTGCCCAGCTCTGGACTGTGTATATATATATATTATATATATATATATATACGCACCTTACCTTTCCTTTCAAAGGTTCCGTGCGATGATTCCTCATTTCACGAAGGTCAAGCTTGTCGCCCCTCCTCTCTAGTTGGCCTGGTGAAGTAGTGAGTTCGTTTCTTGTACTCTCCACCACCTCACATAGCCAGGTACGCCCGGCTCATCGGGGATTGTTCTGAGCCAGGCGTCTAATTTTCTTTTGAAAATGTCCACTGCAACACCACTTGTGTTCCTTAGGTCTTTGGGCAGTGATTAAACAGTTTTGGTCCTCTCACAACAAAACGTTTTTCTTTCAGGGTTAAGGATGTTCCCTGTCTCGCATTTAATTTGGGAACACGACACAGTCTTCCTTTTCTACTTTCCACCGTTGTTTGGGGAGTTACAGGGTTCAGAGTAAGATTAGGGACTAGTTTCTCCATTTTTCCAAGTGTAAATAATGGTGTATCTCTCTCTTCTCCTCTCCTTTAGTTCGCGTAACCTTTCCTAGTAATTTAGTTCTTTGCACCCCTTGACCTGGCTGTGAAGCTTCTCTGAATCCCTTCTAGCTGTCTAAGGTCTTTTTTATATGGAGATGTTAGGACCGAGCAATATTCCAATTTGGGTATGATCAGTGTTTTCAGTAGAGGAAGCATTATATTTCTATCCCTTCATTTAAAGGTTCTCAGTATCTGCCCAGTTATTCTCTTTGCTCTGTTTACTGCTATCTTATTTTGCGTTTCAAATTTCGCATTATCAGTCATTACAACCCCTAAATCTTTTGCTCTAGAATTTCTCCGAATTTCCTGTCCATTTGGGGTATAATATTCCATGGATTTTAAGGTCTTCTCTTTTTCCGTACCTTAATAGCTGAAATTTCTCAGTGTTAAACTCATGTTGTTGTCTTCAGTCCACTTGTAGATTCTATTCATATATATGTGTGTGTATATATATATATATATATATATATATATATATATATATATATATACACATATATATATAATATAGTGTGTGGTGTGTGTATGGGCAGGGGTGTCGATTGCTCTAAAATAGTGGGGGGGGGGACACTTCGCCTTCAAACAGCGAATCAAACAATACTCTGAGTAGCTGTTGCTACAAATGCTACGTGCAATTATTAAAATGCAAATTGACTGCTAAATTCCATGATAAATATACACTGGTGTTCATGACAATAATTTATAATATTGCTATTACATTTGCATATAATACGACATATAACGTCTTATTAGGTACCATTAATATTTAGCATTTATAGCAATTCATCCATGAAAGTGGGGGGACAACTGGTAGGTTGGACATGTCCCCTGCGTCCCCCCGCAATCGACGGCCATGGGTGTGGGTGTATATAAATAACTGAAGCAAAAATTGAAATTGCTGATTACATACCAACGTACTAGAAATCCAGGCCAAGCTTGGACCTATTTCTGAATGATTAGCGAACTTATTTACCTGTATATATTTTAACCTTTTAAAATATAAAAAAAAAATTCCGTGAATAATTCCTCCACTAAGCCGTATATATATATATATATATATATATATATATATATATATAGCTTAGTGGAGGAATTATTCACGGAATTTTTTATATTTTAAAAGGTTAAAATATATACAGGTAAATAAGTTCGCTAATCATTCAGAAATAGGTCCAAGCTTGGCCTGGATTTCTAGTACGTTGGTATGTAATCAGCAATTTCAATTTTTGCTTCAGTTATTTATATACACCACACCCATGGCCGTCGATTGCGGGGGGACGCAGGGGACATGTCCAACCTACCAGTTGTCCCCCCACTTTCATGGATGAATTGCTATAAATGCTAAATATTAATGGTACCTAATAAGACGTTATATGTCGTATTATATGCAAATGTAATAGCAATATTATAAATTATTGTCATGAACACCAGTGTATATTTATCATGGAATTTAGCAGTCAATTTGCATTTTAATAATTGCACGTAGCATTTGTAGCAACAGCTACTCAGAGTATTGTTTGATTCGCTGTTTGAAGGCGAAGTGTCCCCCCCCCCCACTATTTTAGAGCAATCGACACCCCTGCCCAACACACCACACACACACTATATATATATATATATGTTATATATATATATATATATATATATATATATAATATATATATATACACACACATATATATGAATAGAATCTACAGTGGACTGAAGACAACAACATGAAGTTTAACACTGAGAAATTTCAGCTATTAAGGTACGGAAAAGAGAAGACCTTAAAATCCATGGAATATTATACCCCAAATGGACAGGAAATTCGGAGAAATTCTAGAGCAAAAGATTTAGGGGTTGTAATGACTGATAATGCGAAATTTGAACGCAAAATAAGATAGCAGTAAACAGAGCAAAGAGAATAACTGGGCAGATACTGAGAACCTTTAAATGAAGGGATAGAAATATAATGCTTCCTCTACTGAAAACATGATCATACCCAAATTGGAATATTGCTCGGTCCTAACATCTCCATATAAAAAAGACCTTAGACAGCTAGAAGGGATTCAGAGAAGCTTCACAGCCAGGTCAAGGGGTGCAAAGAACTAAATTACTAGGAAGGTTACGCGAACTAAAGGAGAGGAGAAGAGAGAGATACACCATTATTTACACTTGGAAAATAATGGAGAAACTAGTCCCTAATCTTACTCTGAACCCTGTAACTCCCCAACAACGGTGGAAAGTAAAAAGGAAGACTGTGTCGTGTTCCCAAATTAAATGCGAGACAGGGAACATCCTTAACCCTGAAAGAAAAACGTTTGTTGTGAGAGGACCAAAACTGTTTAATCACTGCCCAAAGACCTAAGGAACACAAGTGGTGTTGCAGTGGACATTTTCAAAGAAAATTAGACGCCTGGCTCAGAACAATCCCCGATGAGCCGGGCGTACCTGGCTATGTGAGGTGGTGGAGAGTACAAGAAACGAACTCACTACTTCACCAGGCCAACTAGAGAGGAGGGGCGACAAGCTTGACCTTCGTGAAATGAGGAATCATCGCACGGAACCTTTGAAAGGAAAGGTAAGGTGCGTATATATATATATATATATATATATATATATACACAGTCCAGAGCTGGGCACTTGCGGCATATTTTGCGGTACTGCGGTACTGCGGTACTACCAAACTACCAAACCGGGACCGCATAACGCAGTACCGCAAAGGATCGCTGAAAGTACCGCAGTACCGCTACCGCATTCAAATTTCCGCGTACCGGTTTGGTAGTTGGTAGTACCGCAGTACCGCAGTACCGCAAAATATGCCGCAAGTGCCCAGCTCTGATATACACACCTTACCTTACCTTACACAGGGTGTTTGAAAACTTTCTGTACAAATTGTAATGGGGGATAGGCAACACCAAGACAAACCCTTTTCGTCTATGTGTATGTCCGCTGACGTCACCATTCGGCGCAAGAGGGCGCCGTTGCAATTGGCTAAAAGGTGAAGTGGGCTAGACTCGCGCTTGCCGCGGGCATTCTTAAATCGGACGTAGTACGCGTAACATGGAGCGCTTCACGACTGCTGAGATGGCTGACAGGCATATGGTGTATGGGGCTGCCAATAGAAACGGAAGAGCTGCTATGAGGTTGTACCGACAGCGCTTCCCAACAGACGTGTGCCAAACCACCAAACGTTTGCGCATTTGCATCGGCGACTGCGAGAAACTGGAACATTCCATGCAAACATGCATGACACTAGTCGGGAGAGAAACGTGCGCACTCCTGACATGGAAGAAATAATCCTACGGCGATTTGAGGACAATCCAAGCGCAAGCACGCGAGGTGTTGCACGTATCCTCGGTGTGAACCACGACCTGGTCTGGAGAGTGTTGCACGAGCAGCAGTTACATCCGTTTCATCGTCAGAGAATCGAGGCATTACAACCTCGGGATTACCCTCTTCGTGTGGAATTCGCACGCTGGTTTCTGCAGCAGACAGCAGTGCAGCCTAATTTTCCGGCTTATGTGCTGTTCTCAGATGAGGCCTGCTTCACACGTGAGGGTGTGTTTAACATGCACAATTCTCACGTGTGGGCGCACGCAAATCCACATGCTACACGGGTGCATGCTCATCAAGAACGGTTCGCCGTCAATGTTTGGGCGGGTATCGTCCATGGCAAGTTGATTGGCCGTACCTGCTGCCTGCCCGACTCGACGTCAGGAGATGATAAAAAGTAAAGGACCCAGAACGGAACCCTGTGGGACACCACTGGTGACGGGCGCCCACTCCGAAGCCACTCCATTTATTACGACAGAGAGAGAAAGAGACAGAGTAACAAGGAGTTACAAGGAAAAGAAGTACCTCAAAAGGCCTTGCAGCCCATACGGAGATACCAATGGCAACGGGTGCCACGGAAAGTTTTCTACACCCTCAAATAGTGTGCAAGATTTGGTCTAACCTTTTCTTGAAGTGATCCACAGAGGAACTGTTCACAACTTCTGAAGGTAACCTGTTCCACGTGTCACAGATCTTATATGTAAAGTAATTCCACACACACTAGTCCTAAACCATTTCAAATCCAACTTCCAACCATTGTTGCGAGTTGGGTTATCATTTAAACTAAACATGCTTCTAAAATCGACGTCGTTCAACCGCGTAAGAGCTTGAAAACCTCGATCAGTTGACCGCGCGCAGCCTCCGAGTTTCCAGCGAAAACAAGTTCAGGCGCGTTAGCGTCGATTGTAGCCCATATCCCTAACGGAAGGATTAACTTTGTGGCCCTCGCTCCAGCCTCTCTATCTTTCCTGAGGGTGGGCGACCAGAACTGCACAGCATACTCCAGGTGCGGCCGAACCAGGGAATTGTACAGAGAGAGCACAATCTCCTTGTTCCGAAACTGAAATTGCCTCCTGATATAACCCAACAGCTTCTGGGCTTTCTTTTCCACCTCTACGCACTGTTTGGTAAACTTAAGGTCGCTGCTAATTAGTACACCCAATTCCTTTTCCAAATCAGTCGCCTCGATATTACTCCCCAACATCGAGTAGTCCGACTTGGGATTGGCGTAGCCAATGTGCATCACTTTGCATTTACCCAAGTTAAACGACATTTGCGATTTTTCGGACCACTCTCCTATCCTACCTAGGTCCGCACGCAGTTCCTCGATCGCTTCGGGCGTCCCAACATTGGCCCCAAGCTTGGTGTCATCAGCGAATTTGGCGATCCGACTGACGATGCCACCGTCGATATCATTTATGTAAATGGTAAACAACAGTGGCCCAAAACAGAACCCTGAGGAACCCCACTAGTGACCGAGGCCCAACCCGAACTAACCCCTTTAATTACAACCCTCTGCCGCCTATTCTTTAACCAGTTTTCAATCCACCTACCTACTTCCGCACCGATACCCAGCGCGCGCACTTTCGCCATTAACGGGCGGTGAGGTACCTTATCAAAGGCTTTCTGAAAGTCGAGATAAAGTATATCAATCGCCCTACTCTTATCGTACTCACTCAACATGACGTGGAAAAACTCGAGCAAGTTGGTGAGACACGACCTTTGCCGTCTAAACCCATGTTGGGAGTCCCCAAGCAGTTTGTAGGAATCCAAATGGTCAACGATCCTATCCGCTATTATTCCCTCTAATAATTTACCTACAACTGAAGTAAGACTAATGGGACGATAGTTCCCTGGACTTTCGTGATCCCCTTTCTTGAAGATAGGGGTCACGTTCGCTTCCCTCCAGTCACCAGGCACCTGGCCCGTCTCAACGATTTGTTGAAGACTGTAGCCAGGTGGGGAGCCACCTGGTCGCGCACCTCCCGCAACACTGGGGAGAAACTGGTCTGGCCCAGGAGCCTTAAACGCGCTCAGTTTGTCTATTCTATCGGCAACGACTGTCGCGGTACATCGAACACTATCCAGGCCAGCACCTTCGTGCCTCACGCCTGGCTCGGGGATGATGCGGGTGTCCTCCCTGGTGAACACTCCCGCAAAGTACTCATTAAGCACATTGGCGATGTCCACGTCGGAGGTCCGCAAAATGCCGCTTCGGCTTTCTACTATTAAACATAACTGAAGAACTCCTTAGGGTTCCCCTTGCAGAGGCTTGCCACCCGTAGTTCTTCGTTACGTTTCGCTAGCCTAACCTTCGTCTTCACTTCCCGACACAGGCGGACATACACTTCAGTGTTCTCATGGGCACGATTGGCCTTCGCCCTCCTATACGCTACTTTCCTATTTCGGATAGCCGCAGCGATGTCACGATTGAACCACTTAGGCTGCGTTGAAGCAGGGGTGACCGGTTTTGAGGGTATGGCAGCAGACTGCATCACCATAAACTCGTCCCGGAATGCACTCCACACTTCTTCAACATCGCCGCCGACCTCTAACCCCATATCACCTAGCTATCCCGGAGGCTAACAAAGTCCGCCCGCCGTAGATCGAGCTTACTGCCTCTCGAGTTACTACGCTTCACCCGAGGGACGCGCACACGGAACCTAATCAGACCGTGATCACTCCCGCCCAACGATTCGTCAACGGTGAGGACAGTGACGAGGTTGTCTTCGGTCGTGAATACTAAGTCTAGAACGCTTTCGCCGAGTGTAGGCTCATTGACCCACTGAGTGAGGAAGTTCTCATCAGCAAGGTCAACTAGCCTCCTCCCTTCAGCATCAGCAGTCCTGTCTTCCCACTTTATGCCGCGACAGTTGAAGTCTCCTAAAACTACACATACCCTATCCCCTAGCAGGCTACTGAGTTCGGTGTACAGGGCTGTATCCTCCTCGAGGAGGAGATGCGAGATCTGTACACCAAGATTAACCTATAGTTCGTCCCTCCCACATTCAGATCGACGCCAGGCAGCTCCCGTTCCGACCGGAACTGGCAGTCAACCGGACTCAACGTGTCCCTGACATATATTAGTACCCTACCCCCTCCCACGGGTGCGGTCTTTGCGAAACATTCTATACCCGGGAATTTCGAACTCCCCAACGTAGTCCCTACGATGAGTATTAATCCAGGACTCGGTGATAGAAACGATATCTGGTATTCTGATGCTAAGAGCGCCAGTAGCTCGCAAAACTTGTTCCTAATCGACCTAGCATTAAAAAGCATTGCACGGAGTGAGCCTTCCCTATTCTGACCGCCCCCTAGCACGACCCGTTTCCCGAACAGCCAGGCTGTCGGGAGTTGCAGAGCCCTCACTAACGAGGGGGCAACTTCCGCAGGAGCCTGAGTCCCCTTCAACGTGGAAAGAGCTTGCACCCTCTCGTTGATGCCAATGACTTACTGAGCGCGTGGAGAGAGACAAAGAGAGACAGAGACTACGACTACGTTTCTGTCCCATCTCGGAAAGGGTGGAGCGGAACTATTGCAGGAGACTGTACATGAAGGTTAGGGTGTCCCACTTATGACCTTTTTTTCTCAGATCCATTGAACATACCTTTTTTTCCTGTTAGAAATTGTTCACTTTTACTAAATGTATCAAAAAAAGATTAAATTTAACAATTTTCAGGTCCCCGACCCACCCCCGAAAATGGGCCCCTCTGAAAATGCTAAAAATACCCTTTTTTTTATTGTAATCAACCTATTGTGTCCACTTATGGCTTTTTTTTCAGATATATTGATTATTGAGCATAGCTTTTTTCCTATTAGAAATGGTCCACTTATACTAAATATATCAGAAAAGACTCAATTTCAATATGTTTTGGGTAAAGGTACAGTAAAAGGCATTTGATCAGGTTAGTGGGGCTCAAATTCTCAACTTAGAAAGGGACTTTTTTATTTTAGCTAAGAAAGGCGCAATAGCAAGAGTTTATTGTGGAATTACCCATTTTGTGATTTTTTTTAGGTATTTAGATAATAAAATGTTTAATTATGAGGTATTGTAAGAATGAATAAAAATAAAGCTGTATTAAGAAACAATCCAACAAACTTCGACTCTTGCTTGGTGCATTAAAGGATGATCTAAGTGGCCAAGAGGGATGCATGCTGCCATCAAAAGGAGACGTTTTGAAGCATTTTTTCTACCTCAGAAGAAAACAAATGCAAGCCCTAATATTTCTAACAGTGAAGGAAATAACGCGAAAATGGTCTGCAAATTCAATTGTTGTAAGAAACGAAAGGGGATAGAAAACTGCGTTAGTAGAAGTAAAACAAATATGGAAAAAGTATTTCGAGAAGGTGTTTACGGGAATGGAAGAACAAGTAGATTTTAGGAATTTCCCAGAACTGGAAACGGAAGAGAGAAGAGAGGAAACCCCAAATATATTGGAGAGCGAAGTGAAATGGCACATTGCATCTCTAACATTAAATAAGTCCCAGGAAGAGATAATATACCGGGAGAACTGTTGAAAGAAGGGGATGAGCCAATAGCCAAATGGTTAACCTCATTGATACAGAGAGTGTTAAATGGTGAACCGATCCCCGCAAATTGGTTGCATGGACTAACCATCCCGATTCATAAGAAAGGTGATGTAACAGAATGCGAGAACTATAGGCCAGTGTTTTTATTATCAAATGCCTACAAGATTCTGGCAAAGACCTTGCAATACAGAATGCGTACAAGAGAAGAGGAAGTGCTGTCGGAGGAACAGGCGGGGTTTAGGCAGGGCAGAGGAACGGCAGACCAAATATTCACATTGAGACAAATAGCGGAAAAGAGATGGGAATATAATAAGAATACATATTGCGTATTTATAGATTTCAAACAGGCCTTCGACTCGGTCTGGAGAGAGGGGATGGTGCAGGTGCTGAGAAGGGAAGGATTCGAGAAGCAAATAGTAGAACTAATAACGATTGTACTCGAACACATCTGCAGCAGTAAGAAAGGGAAATATAACAACCGACACATTTCCAACAAAACGAGGTGTGATCCAGGGCTGTCCGTTATCACTCCACCTATTTAATTTGTTTTTGGAAGCGGTAATGAGGGAGGCATTGCAGAATTACGAAGGATCCATCAAAATAGGAGGTGAAATCGGCAGGGACTTGAGGTATGCAGATGACATAGCGCTATTGGCGGAGACTAAAGAAGAGGCGGCTACAATGATAGAACGAGTGGAAGAAACATGCAACAAATACAATCTGAAAATAAATGCAACAAAAACCAAAATAATGAAAATAGGGAAAATAGATGAAGTAGTGGATCTACGCTTGCAAACAGCCAAATTGAACAAGTACATGAATTCAAATACCTGGGAGTCTACTTTACCAGTGACAACAACACTTATCGAGCAATGCAGGAGAGGATTAAACTGGGATATGCAGTAATGAATAAAATGGATAAAATCTGGAAAAACAGCCACATCAGTATGAAACTAAAAATTAGATTATATGAATCCATAGTACTGCCAACAGTACTGTTCGGAGCTGAAAGTTGGATAATGAGAGAGAAAGAGCGGAAAAAGTTAAATGCATTTGAGATGTACTGTTTGAGAAGGATTTGTGGGGTGAGATGGATGGACCGGGTGACCAATGAGGAGATCAGGAACCGGACCAACGTTAAGATCCCAGTGAATAGCAAAGTCGAAGATATTTAGAGAAGATGGTTTGGCATGTGGAGAGAATGAGGGAGGAGAGGTTGCCCAGAAGAGCCATGTACGCAAGAGAGGATGGAACCCGACCGCGGGGACGCCCAAGAAGAACATGGTTGGCGAGCTTTAAGAGCGGAAACGCAGGGAGAGAATGGAGAGAGCTGACAGCGATGGCGAGAGACAGACGAACCTGGATGAAGTACAGAAGTCATCAGAGGGAACCAACCCTGCTCTAACCGGATGGGAAATAAGTCAAGTAAGTCAATATTTCTAAAGAGGAAAACATTTTGAATGTTTTGAAAAAAGTTCAAACAATTTGGGAAAAGGCGGGCATTCCATCAAAGGATGTCGTAAGACATAAAACCCGACGAACCATGCTACTAAACTTGATAAAATTACATGAAACAGTAATAAAGAGCAAAAAAGCTAAATGTTATGAAACCAAAACACAAAATTACTTGGGTCAGTTGAATGATCTGTTTGATATTTCTACACAAAACGTATTTCATGAGATAAGAATGGATTCCCTAAGAACTCAGGAACAAATTAAAGAGGACATAAATTTCCTAGAAGACCAAAGAGGGGAGAGGAAGATGTGTCTTGGCCCTTTAGATAAACCTTATGTGTCAAAAGTGCAAAGGAGAAGAAGTAAGATTCGGAAAGAGAGCGACAAATGAAAGAAGCTGAACGAAAAGCATTGAAAAAGAGATCAGCAATCCAACTATCACTGAGAGTGATGACACAGATAATTCTTCGGGTGAAGAATATCCTCCAGAATCCCAGCCAGGCCCATCAAAACCAAGACCAAGTAGTTTCCTTCAATCAACACTAGTATCAAACACAGCAGATCGTCTTGGACTCTCCATAAGGCAACGTAGCCTACAGTTTTTGCATCAGTTGTCGCCGCAGAGTGTGGCAAAAACATAGAAGAAATGAGCATATCCAAAACTACTTCAGCTCGAGCAGCTACAATATCAAGAAAAAGAACGTGGCAGGACATCCAAGTGATTTCATTCCTCCCCAGTATGTTCTGATCCATTGGGATAGCAAAATGATCTGTAATTTATCAGGTGGAAAGGAGGAAAGATTGGCGATACTAGTTACTGGGGAAAATGATTTTGAGAAATTACTCTCCGTAGCAAAAATCAAAGACAGTACCGGATCAGCTCAAGAAACAAGCGTGTTTGAAACCATCTCGGATTATTTAGCTAAGGAAAAAAAGGGTGGGGCAAAATATATTGACTGCCCCAAGTACTTGAATTAGAACTCTCCATTGCGCCTTTACACAAAGCATTGCCATTTGCCTCATACCTTAATTTTGTACTTCCACTTAAACTATGAATGCATCGATAATTATTAAGAAAACAGTTTCACTATCTTTTATCGTGCTGATTTTAGAGAATCCAGACACAATTCAGAGGCAGTCCATAACAGTCTGGCTGTAAAAAATGCTCTGTATGAATTGGTCCCCAATTAACCCACCCCTAATATCTCCAGTCTAACTGTAGAGTAGGTTAAGCTTAGGGTTGCCAGATTTTTCAAATGCCCATACGGGACAAAAAAATTTCTGAGGTTTTTTTTTAAAAGACCAAATTTTTTTTCGAATTGAAACTAGATTTCTTCAACGGTTACAACAAACAAAATTAGAAAAAATTTATTACAATAATATTTAACAATAAAAAATCGTGAATAAATTGAAATTATTATACATAATATTGAAATTCTAAATCAATTCATCCCTAAAAAATTTGCTTAAAAAATATTTTTTGTGGGACATTTTGAACGCGGGATTTTTGGATCAAATGCGGGACTGTCCTGTAAAATACGGGACGTTGGCAACCCTAGTTAAGCCTAGTCTTGTAGGGGTTAGCCTAGAGATTTCGGAAATGGTCCAGAGTAGATAGAGTAAATTGAAGTCCACAGTAGGATTCCTGGATAATCTCTAGCAGCGCTCCATTTTTCAATATTAAACATACTCATAAAACATATACCATTTGAAAGCTCACATTTTTCTGAGTCTAAAAATGTAGTAATCCAAAAGTATCAATAGCAAATAAAAAGTAACTAGGTTTGTTTGACGCGTGACGTAATTAACAGTGCTGGGCAGCGCAAACGAAAATTCACTTGCGCAAGCGCAAATGCGCAAACCCAAACCCATACCTTGCGCAAGCGCAAATGCGCAAACTTTTCGAAACTTGCGCTTGCGTAAACTATTTATATATACAGGGTTTTCCAAAAAAAAATAGGTGCGGTTTTTTTTGGGACACCCTGTATAAAATTAAATTTATAGTAAATCAAATCAAATCAAATCAAAAGACTTTATTAACAGACACACGATCCATAGATATATCAATAAAGAATAGATACAAAATTACAATGTTAAATAAATAATAATAATAAAAAAAGAAATTACAATATTACAAAAAAAACACTTCAAAGCTCCTCAGAGTCCTCCTCCAACTCCATCGTGAGCAGGTCACGTTGCCCTTCAGGAACACAAACCTCTCAAAGTTCTTAGAGGTCAGGCTGGACCTCTTGGGCCAGGTCCGCCTGGAGGGAGCTTGAAGCTGGGTTCAGGTACTTGAGGAACCTGGTGAAAGATGGGGACTCCGTGGTTTTGGCGGGCAACATCTCTTCAACCATGAACCTGTGGAGAAGTTGAAAATTAAATTCATTTTGAACATTTTCAATAAATGTATTTTAAAACATAAGTTACAAAAAAGATTAGGTATGATTGTAAGAAAAGTCTTTATCTTATCTTTACAATGAATTTTTATTTTTATATCATATAAATATTTGATATATTAATAAATTATTTAAATTATTCTATTATTAGTGTATAAAATTAAGATTTATAATTATTATTTATTTACCTGTGCAAAAGGTCCTGGGCCTTGCTATTGTTGAAGGCGGCAGATCCAGCAAAGGAGGACTCTATGCTGGCCTGGCGCATTCTCTTGGAGCCAGAGTCCTTGGTGTCGCCAGAGAGGGACCGGCCGCGCTTGGACCCACCGGTGATGGCAGCGAGGTCTTTGCTCTGGTTGGGGTGAACCTTGAAAAAAAAATATTATAAATTATATTGTAATGACAGTGATATACAACAGAAGTGTTTGAATTGAGACAAAGTATAATTTATTATTTAATATTTAATTATATTTTAATAAATAATAATTTCTAAAGTTAACTACTTATCAAGTTTTTTTAAAATTTTAAATTATAAATAAACAAACTCACATGCTGGTAGTGGCTCTTGAGGGTGTACATGCTGATGGTGTTAAGTGACCTGGCCTTGCACCTCTTACAGATGATGCTGCCCCTGTAGACCACCCTGCCCCTCTCAACCACCCTCTTCTTGCTGGTCAAAGGTCCAAAGAAGGTGTCCAGGTGGGGCCAGGGGTTGTTGAGGTCCTCTTCCACCTGGTGAGGCTCTGAGCCATGGCTGGTCACGCTGCCTGCCGGGCTGGGGGCAGAGGTGGGGCTGGACAGAGACTGGTGTCTGAGGCTGTCCATGGTTCACTAGTTATAGACAGTAGTTATGACTTATGAAGTTTCTAGAAGTTAAGAGTAGTTAGTAGTTTGAACTCTGAAATAAAATTAAAATCAACTAATCAAACAAACGTGTTTCACTAGCGTTGTTGGTATGCTGGGTGCTCACTGCTGTCTGGCGGCGCCACCTGTCTGGCAGTCACGTGTTTATGAGCTAAATCCACTATTTTTAGTATGTTTTTTTTTCACGTTTGCGCAAGAATTGGCGCAAACGCAAATGCGCAACCGAAATCACACTTGCGCAATTGCGCAATTTGCGTTTTGAGAGCAAGTGTTTGCGCAAGTGCCCAGCACTGGTAATTAATTACATTATAAAGGTTGGCTAAGTTATAAATCTTCAGTCTCTGTTGTAAGATGGTTTTGGTAATTGTTACGCTAACCTAACCTAACATGAATATGTTATTACATTATCATTTGTATAATTTAGGTCTCGGAGTACGGGGCGGAGCCCCCGTAAAGATCACGCATCACAAATTGATCGGTATAGGGTTTTATATTTAAACCTAGTTACTTTTTATGGTAAATATTTACATTAGGGTTTCTATCCAATTTTGACGCCAAAATACATTTCCCTAGTAGTGTATGATGTGCTTTGTTCAAATCTGGCCTTCATTTTATGCGGAAGTGAACCAATCAAAAGTTATGAGACTTCAAAGTTTTAACATATTTTGGTTCATTTCCCATAAAATGAAGGCCAGATTTTAACATTGCACATCAAATACTACTAGAAAATTGCATTCCAGTGTCCAAATTGCTAGAGAACCTAACCTAACTTACCTAACCCTAATATCAATGGATTCATTGTAGGAACACTCAGATCCACACACTCTACATTTAAAAGACGACTGTAACACACCATGTTTGACAAAAACTCTACAGCAGAATTATCAATATTGTTAATATCTATAATCACATCTTCGAAATACATTTCACATCCGTCACACACCATATTGGAAAACCAACTAATGAAGAAAACGGAAAACACTGTAGCCGCATACCTCATTTTTTGTAGCCAAATGTGATTTTTCCACCCAAGTAGATACACTTATGATGACGTCATTCAAAAAATTATGACTAAAATGGAGTTAGAAAATAATTTCTTTAAAAGCCTATAACATTATAAATACGCAATGTGCAAATAATCAGTGGTGGCACCGTTAACCAAAAAGTTAACTTCGTTAACCGCTAATCCGTTAACCAAAAAGTTAACTTCGTTAACCGTTAATCCGTTAATTCGTTAAACATGTAACGGAAGTTACCGATAAACCGTTAACGTTAACTTTTATTATAAAAAAAATGAAAAACACAATATATATATAATTTAATTTTCCCTCTTCTTCTCGTTCTCCATTTTGTCCATGAGATGCATGTTGCCCTTCATGAAAATTAGCATATCAAAGTTTTCATCAGACAGGGATGATCTCTTGGCCCTCAGGATGTCCTTGCCCATAGAGAACAAACGCTCCACTGCAGCACTGGAGGGATGGCTGTGTTGAACTTGATGAACAAGTCCACCAACACTTGCTCACCCAAGAAGGCAGCATCTGTCAGCAAGTCCTTGGAGTTGGTCTCCAGCCAGGTCTTGACCAAGTTCTGGGCCTTGCCCTTGAGTGACCTGTGGCTTCTGCTGCTCTCTTTTGTCTGGATGACAGCACTGAAGAAGTCATCCTCCTCCTCCTCCTCGTTGTTGCTGCCTCCACTGTTGCTGCCCACTTCGTTGGACTGCTGTTTCATGGCCTCCTCGACTGTACCCTCCATGCTTTTCCTCACCCTGGCGACCTTGGTGTTGTCATACTTGTCCAACCAGATGAGGTGAAAACGCTCCCATTGTAAGACATCAATTGACTTAATTTATGTCATCAAAGTGACATGAGAATTGAAATCTTACCTGATCAGTTTTATGGTTCTTGAAATGTATCAAGGAGACTACTAATAAGGTACTCACAGACATATTATAAATATACATGACTTACTTGACAACGATTATTTTTAAATATTCACTAGCACAAACATGTTGCGCAGAGACAGACTGCAAATGAAACGAATGTAGTTATTTGTCGTAATTGTTACATATATATTATTGAAAGTGCCTTAAAATGCTCGTGATATTTCTTGAAAGAAGTTGAAACATTCAACTCAAATGGCAAATCTTTCCGCCTGATTTTACAGTCGACCATGTTTTGCTCAAACCAATGCCATAAATAACTACCATATTTGGTAAGACACAAATTGTGGCGACGGAAACAAATATATCGCCTGATTTTGCACTGCGGAAATGGAAATTCGTTCATCACTATTAACAGTGGCGGATTAATTGCGCAACTGCTCAGCACTGAAAATAATAGAAACTTTTAAACGTTTATTTATGAATTTTTTGGGTTAACGGACTTGGGTTAACGGAAGTTAAATGTAACGGAAGTTAATTAGTCCGATAATGATTTTCAAAGTTAACTTAAAAGTTAAATCGTTAACGAAAAAGTTAACTTCGTTAATTAACGATTAACGGATTAACGGTTTGTGCCCAGCTTTGCAAATAATAACGTATACCATTAGACTCCTAAAGTTATGCTGAAACGTTTGATGACAGCCAGTATTGTCAACTTGGCGGAGACTTTAATATAAATAATTTCCCTTTTTATTTGCTATTGATACTTTTGGATTACTACATTTTTAGACTCAGAAAAATGTGAGATTTCAAATGGTATACGTTTTATGAGTGTATGTTTAATATTGAAAAATGGAGCGCTCCTAGAGATTTACCGGATTCCTCACTAAATTAGGTCGTTAGGGTGATTTACCATAGCCTTTGTTAAGCTGAGTTGATGCTAGGTCTTAGACCACAATGTAGGCCTAATTTAACTGGACCTAGTTTAAACGTTATCATTAAACGGGTTTAGAAATACAATTGTTCACTTACTGAGTGTTATTGGATAAGTCCTGGTCTCCTTACTCCTCGAATACTGCATTCAATTTAATAGTCCTTATTTGATACAAGATATTGAAAAACTGGAAAAAGTACAGAAACGAGCAACAAGAATGATCCCATCTCTAAGACAATTGACATATAAGGAAAGACTGGCGTATCTAAGCATGTTCTCATTAAAAAGGAGGAGGTTAATTAAGGGGTGATATGATAGAGGTGTATAAAATGATAAAAGGGTTGGATAAGATAGATTTTGAGTCTCTTTTCATTAAAGATCACAATAACCAGACTAGAGGTCATAGTGTGAAATTATTTAAGCCAAGATGTAGAACAAATTTAAGAAAACATAGTTTTACAAACAGAGTAATTAAGTTTTGGAACAGTCTGACAGAAGAAGTGGTGACTTCAGATACACTTAATTCTTTCAAAAGAAGATTGGAAACTCATGATCTTCACTTGCCCCACAAACACCTTTAAATGGGAGACCCAAAATGGGTGCACACACATTTCTACATTACTGTACAGTCTTTACAGCCACAGCTACACTTTTCCTCCTAAGTATATATATTGTAATGTATATGGATGTAAATTGTGACTTGGTCCGCAATTGACATGACCGTGACTTATTTTTGGTTGGCACGGTACTGGTATTGATGGGTACCATAATGAAATTGACTGGATTCTTTGGATCTGATATATTTGCATGTCAGTTATAAATAGATATGGTATTATTATAGTATTACACCCGTCTAACATCCAGCAATTATTATATGTTCATTAAGTAGATTTTTTAATTCTAAGACATTTCCTTCTATAGCATTTCCGTCGCAAATGCTTCGTTTTGAGATATAAACATTTTTTTAGTGTGTTCATACGTTCGTTTGTGTGTTCATACGTTCGTTTGTGTGTTCATATGTTCGTTTGTGTGTTCATACGTTCGTTTGTGTGTTCATACGTTCGTTCATACATTCGTTTGTGTGTTCGTACGTTTGCTTGTGTGTTCGTTTGTGTGACTGTTACATGTCTGCCCAATCACTGCGCTCCATCCATTTTGAATTTGAATTACTTTGCTCAGGGCCGCCGCTGCCATTAGGCGAGGTTAGTAAATGCTAAGGGCGCCAAAGATCTGGGGGCACCAGCGCCTCCCACCCTGTGCACATCTGATAGTATTATGTAAGAACAACATGAAAAAAATAATGAAGGAATGAGAAGCATAGACAAATGATGAAAGGTTGTACGACGTATGTACACCAGTTTAGCTTGACTGATATTTACATAATTAACTTATTCATCTTATTGGGTCATTATAGAATTTTCACTATCACGACCTTTAACCCTTTAGGGACGGGAGTCATAAATAAGCGATTTAAAAATGTTGCGCGCATAGACGGGAGTTGTCAATAAGTGACTCGGCTTATTTACGGCTTAATATGAGTTCTGGGAGTCGTCAATAAGCGAATAACTCTTTTTGTGTGACATATGCCCTTCTTGCTTGGAAAAAACAGTAGATATGTCCTTTTTGCACGCATATTTTAGCACTTTTGAGCGTTCTGATTTGTTACTACATATGCCTCGCTTTACTCGCTGTTTTGATTGGTCATGACACTTTCTTGAACTATGAAATGATTTTATAATTTTATAATAAATGTATGTATTAGCAAATTAAAATAGATCAGTGTAAGGCAAATAGTTTCTTCAATATGGTACCTTGATTACTTTGTGGGCAAACCCAATCGTGAAGTGAGAGGCAGGTGGGGACGCCAGCTACAGTCCTGCTAAGGGCGCCAAATAGGCTGGTGCCGGACCTGACTTTGCTACTGGAGTGGCTTCGTATGACACGTGCTTGTTTGATTATTATCGCTGTATTGTCGCTTTCTACGAAAATTTAGAAAAAAGTGTTGAGTTTCTGCATGCTCACAATGTTCTACCGACAGTAGTGAAGTGTCCACATTGTAAAATGGAGTGCACATATTGTCAAGACCAGAAACTGTGGCATTGTAGAAAAAGTTACGTTGTGCTTAAAATGAAGAAAAAGACGGTACTATGATTATTCTGTCTTAGATTTTAAAGGTAATTCCATTTTTCTTTTAGGTTAGGTTAGGTTATTAGGTAGGTCAATTTTGAAGGTGAAATTTGTTTTTCCTATGGTTTTTGATGTGTTTTGAACGAATCTGACCTTCAAAACCGTCGGAAATGACTCGCTTTCTGTGATTTCCCCCACATTGCCAGCTGGGGGGGTATCTCAAAAATGAGTCATTTCCGACGGTTTTGAAGGTCAGATTCGTTCAAAACATCAAAAACCATAGGAAAAACATAAATTTCACCTCCAAAGGGAGATGGGTGTAATACTATAAATTTATTATAGTATTATTATAGTATTACACCCGTCTAACATCCAGCAATTATTATACGTTCATTAAGTAGATTTTTAATTCTAAGACACTTTCCTTTTATAGCGTTTCCGTCGCAAATGCTTCATTTTCGAGATATAAACATTTTTTTGGTGTGTATCTAGTGTGTGTTCGTATGTTCGTTTGTGTGTTCGTACGTTCGTTTGTGTGTTCGTACATTCGTTTGTGTGTTCATTACATGTCTGCCCAATCACTGCGCTCCATCCATTTCGAATTTGAATTACTTTCGTACCGAAATGGAATACTCATTCCACATTCAGAAGTACATTAGGCCTGGCTCTGTGATTTATAGTGATTCCTGGCTGCCTACAAGACTATAAGTGATTTAGGTTAGGATAGGTTAGGCTAGGTCAATTTTGAAGGTGAAATTTGTTTTTCCTATGGTTTTTGATGTATTTTAAACGAATCTGACTTTCAAAACCATTGGAAATGACTCGTTTTCGATTGCTGGCTGGGGGGAGGGGGGTTATCTCAAAAACGAGTCATTTCCGACAGTTTTGAAGGTCAGATTCGTTCAAAGCACATCAAAAACTATAGGAAAAACATAAATTTCACCTCCAAAGGGAGACGGGTGTAATACTATAAATTTACCATATGTTTTAAATGACATGGGCTGAACCTGTAAATCAAAATAACTTTTTATGAGGTAGTTTTAGTCGCTTTATTCAAATTTGTCACTCATTTTTTTGTGCAAACTATTGTAGAAAATATATATATATTATATATATATATATATATATATATATATATATATATACACAAACTCAGAATGGTTCCCTGAGAACAATATATGTTAAACACAGACCGTGCATGGCACAAGGAACTCTTCTGGGAAAATTAAATCCACTATAGTCCGAATAAGTAATGATAAATGACAAATACCATAGTTTTTTTCCTTTTTCATGATTTTAGCCCGACGTGGGCAACGGGTCTCTCGCAAAGTATTTGTCATTTATCATTACTTATTCGGACTATAGTGGATTTAATTTTCCCAGAAGAGTTCCTTGTGCCATGCACGGTCTGTGTTTAACATATATATATATATATATATATATATATATATTTTACAGTTTCCTTCGTGGTTTTATTCATCATAAATATTTTTCACGTGTTACCTTCGTGAAATAATTTTCATATATATATATATATATATATATTATATATATATATATATATATATATAGTGTATTTGTAGTCGGGGGTGGTATGACATCATGTTACTCTGCGACTTAATTAGTTTGGTAAGCATGGTCGACAGTCATACTGTCCCTAGTTCTGAATGTCCTTAGTATATAATTTAGTGGTGCATTAATCGGTATCGGCACCTGGCATGCCGATTAATTGGCATGCAAGGTGCTGATACCGATTAATTGGTGCACCACTAGTATATATCCTATCAGTTGTTTGCATGATGAGGTTACTTTGTCAATGTGCCTATTGAATGTTGCATCTTCAGATAATATATTCCCTAGATCCCTTACATAATGAGTTTGTACAATATCTTTCCTGTGGGTCCATTGTAGTTGAATTGTTCTTTCAGGTATTATTTGGTCCATACTTAATTAGTTCAAATCTGTCTCTATTGAAGGCCATATTGTTTGTATCTGCCCATGCATATATAGTTTGTAGATCTTTTTGTAGCTCCACAGTGTCTTCTTTTTCTGTAATTGGTCTTAGTATTCTGGTATCATCTGCGAATGACAGGAGAGAGCTTCCTAGGTTACAGTTTATATTGTTTAGCATTATAATGAGTAGAATTGGTCCCAATACTGTACCTTGCGGCACTCCACTAATCACTTCTTTTTCTATAGATTTTGCTCTATTTACAATTGTTATTTGTTTTCTGTCAGAGAAAGGCATGGATCCATTTTCCTATTTTTCTACAAATACCAAGTTCTTTTAGTTTATGGAATAATATACCATGGTCAACCTTGCCAAAAGCTTTTGCAAAGTCTAGATAGATGACATCAACATTGTGGTTTTCTCCCAAATATTGTAGGATTGTATTGCAATGGTCTATAAGTTTAGTAAGGCAGAATCTCTCTTGTCTGAAGCCATGTTGAAAGTCTTCTAAGAGATGTTCATTTTCTATAAAACTGACAATGTGCCTTTTCAGGACTTTCTCCCACGTATCAGTTTTCCATATACTGGGGGCCCAGAGAGATAAAAATCTTGGTATCATTGTCACCAATTTTTGTCTAAGTGTAAACTAGCTAACTATCTGATTGTAAATGTCTGTTAATTAAATTAACAGTGACTATCCTCACCTTCTCATAGAGAAGATATAGCATTTAATTAGAAGAGAAAATATACATCCATCGGATGAAACTGTTCATGGTCTTTACCATAAGAAAAGGAAAAGTGAATGTTTGAAGATGAAATTAAAATTCTCCAGCATCTACATTTTTGGTGTAAAATTAGTCATGGTCATTATGCAGAAAATGACATGGCCTGAAGTTGAAATAATATATTTTTCTAGTGTATTTTGGTGTGCTCTGTTCAAATATAACCTTCATTTCTTGTGCAAATGAACAGAAATACGTGTTTGGGCAATGTAATGACAACTGTTTTTCTGTTCATTTGCACAAGAAATGGTCATATTCAAACAAAGCACACCAAAATACACTTGAAAAATGTATTTTTGACTACATTTTATATAATAAAGCATAACCTAACATGTTCATGTTATGAGATCTCATAAATGACACATTACCCCACATACCCCAGGAAATGTGCAAAATACCTCAAAATTAACCAGAAAAGTTTGCTCTTGTCATTTTAGTTTAAACTAACAAAAATATCATGACTTAACCTAACCCAGTGGTTCCCAACCGGTTTTGGCTTATGGCCCCCCTTAGGAACCTTATTTTTTCCCGTGGCCCCCATAAGCATTATTTTCAGTAGGTAATATGCAGATTTAACTCTATTTTACAAAATAACATTTTCCTGTGGCCCCCTTCAAATGTGCCATGGCCCCCAGGGAGCCATATGGCCCCCGGTTGGGAAACACTGACCTAACCAATCATCAAGGGCATTCAGTTGACCCGACTGGGTTGTGAAAAAACTATATAGGGCTATGGGTTGATTGCCTGATACCCTCATCTGTTGGAAATTTCCAGCAGATTTCAGTGGCGAGTTAATGACAAAAGTCCTACAGTTTTTATTAATTATGTATATGTAGGTCTTCAAAGGATCTATTTATGTTTATTTGCCTTTGGTATTTGCGCTGCTTAATGGTAAAGAAAGGAATTGCCTTACCTTATTATTTCATTGGGCCTTGCATCTGTTCGTAGGACGCGACAATGGTTTTTGATGTAGGGCCACAGTACAATGGAGTTACACAATGAGTTGATTTGATGTAACTAATATAGGCAGTCACTATTTAAATACCTGAAGGAATAGGCCTATCCTTTTTATAGTTATTAGGTTTTATATTAAGAGGATTTCACTCAGAACTTATAGGAAGATAAAGTACATCTTCCTTGCTTAAATCATCGCTGTAATATAAGCAGCTCAGAGTGCCACCAGTATAATATAATTGTTAGGAATCTGATGATTCTTCAAAGTTCATTGACTGTTCTCTCGATGTAATTTTCCTGAGTTGGCAGTGGAAAATTTTTAACACAAAATAATAAATTTGGTTTTCTTGTTGTCAAGCATGCCTGATTCCTATATATGAATTCTATGTACCATATGTATGGCAATTATTTTCATCCCCAATAGGCTATGTCACCAATCCCAAGGCAATTTTGTATAGATATTTAATTAACCTTTGGTTAGCTTCTGCCCGAACTGTTCATTCTGACGAAGGTCAAGCTTTTCACTCCACCTTAGACCTACAGTTTAATGTGGAATCCAAACCACACCCCATTAGCAGCTGCCCAGCATCTCGACCACTAGGCCACCTAGGGTACCCATTTATCTACCAACCACTTTCTTTATTGTGTGGAAGGATGAACAGCTGGGTTTTGCTCCGCGCTGGCTACTGTTGGGTCTCAAACCTGGGGCTGATGGATTCGTAGGCAGCGATGCTAACCACTACACCACTGATCAGTTAATTAATAATTTATATTTAATTAAGAAGTAAAGGTACCACATACAATACCATGTTGTAAGCGTGTATAGTTTTTCCATATACAGTACTTTGTGGGGGCTGGAGAAAAATTTGTATGTTATACCTTATGAACAGGGGGTGCAGTGCCAATTTTATAGGTGCCGGAGCTCTGGTGGGCCTGACAAAAGCCTGCCATTTCCTATCCTGTTTCTATATATGCCACACGATGACTAAGTATTTCGTGTTTACACTCACTCACTAAACTGTTGATAATTAATGGAGACAATTTTTTTGTTGCTTGTTATGGTAATTCCTCCAAACTTCCTCTTGCAGAGGTGCTGGAGCGGCGCTCTGGTGAGCTCCGGCAGCACTGCACCCCTGCTTATGAACCTTATGTTGTTTCGTGCGTTGGTCTCTCTTCACACGGAGGTCAAGCTGGTGGCCCCGCCTCTATAGATTATAGATTAAGTTTTTTGACAAACTGTGTTTTAAACCATGTGAAATGGATTAAAAAGAATGAAGTAGGAATTTAGAAAGAGAGAGGTTGCTCAAGACCTATTTAAATATAAAAGTTCAAGAGGCTAACTTCTCAAATTTAGTTAAAGTTATGTCAATCAGTTTGACTCCCCGTAGGTATAGGGATTTTATGGAATTAAATTAAAGTTATTAAGCTTTTTAACTTTGCTCATTATTTGTCTAAGTTTTATAAGTCACCAGTTTTTAAATGCTAGTTTACTAATGTTGTTTTGCATGTTTTGTTTTGTTAATGATCTATGTTTTAACCCTTTAAGGACGAGTCCGCAGCAGATGCAGTCACTCTTGTTACCAGAATGTATAGGTTTTATTGTTATTCAAAACTAAATATTTTAGTAACTAGTCACTGAAATGATACACATTTTGGGTTCCTTTCTCAACAATTAAATAATATCTATATAAACATGTAGAAACATTTATAGAAACGAGGCATTGTACAGGGTGATCAAAAAGTAACGCAACCCATGGAGAAACGCACACAATTGATTTTTTCCTTCTGTTGCAGGTGGTGAATATATGAAAAAGATGAAATACACCTTGGAGCAGCATATATTCATTGTCACGCAGTACATTCGCTCCAGAAGCTATGCCCAGATGCAGGAGGCCTTCACGGAAATGTATGGAAGAGGTGCTCCAAACAAATCCTCTATCAAGCGAGGATATGTCGCATATGTCACTCACCCGCACAGTATTCCAGAATTGCAGGCGATGATTCAGAAGTGTGTTGATGCAATTTCACAGGAAACGTTGCAAAGGGTCTTTAAGAACATGAATCGCCGTATCCACTTGTGTGAAGCACAGAACGGTGCCCACTTCCAGCACTTGCTCTGAAATAAATCATTTTCCCATGGGTTGCGTTACTTTTTGATCACCCTGTAGTACAATGTATATTGTTATTTCTGGTGGTGGACCTTAAGGTACCATCCGTTGTTAAAGGGTTAAAGTGACTTCTACATTGGTGAGTTAATTGAAATGCACTGTACTTCCATGTTGTGTTGTTTGGTTAAGAGAGTTTGTACTGTATTCAAACCTCCTACCACTTCAGACTAGTTAATACCTGTAGTTTTAGTAGAGTAAATGTTACTCCTCCACAGGTAGATCTGGAGGGCTTGGGGCTTTGAATCCTGTACTGTTTGTGTTTGGTCTCTGGCCAAGGGAGGCCATAAGACTGTTGTTGTTTGGCCCATGGCCAAGGGAGGCCATAAGACTGTTGTTGTTTGGCCAAGGGAGGCCATAAGACTGTTGTTGTTTGGCCCATGGCCAAGGGAGGCCATAAGACTGTTGTTGTTTGGCCCATGGCCAAGGGAGGCCATAAGACTATTGTTGTTTGGCCCATGGCCAAGGGAGGCCATAAGACTGTTGTTGTTTGGCCCATGGGCGAGGGAGGCATAAGACTGTTGTTGTTTGGCCCATGGCCAAGGGAGGCCATAAGACCCTTGTTGAATAAGTTGGGCTATGGCCAAGGTAGGCCATCAGCCCCTGTTGAATAGGTTGGGCTATGGCCAAGATAACCATAAAACCCTTTAGAGTAGTTTGTATGTGCCACTGTCTAACCATATAATTTTTGGCACAAAATTATGTTCACAGAATCAGAGCGCAGCAATAAAAGCTTTTACTCTGATCCTTGGTTATATTCAGACAGGTGAAGTCAGTACCCGTAGTTATGATTGAGTAAATGTTGTGTCCTACAGGTAGGTCTGAAAGGTTTGGGGTTTTGAAGGAATCCAATCTGTTTGCAAGGAATGTATGTGTCTGTTGATGAAATCTGTTGTGTGATTCTTTTTTAAAAGAAGAATTGGATGCTTGGAGTTGTATGTATATATTTATATACTGTATGTAACTATGTATGTGTGTAAATGTATATTTTGTTGTAGGGTTTTATTTTTGAGTTTTGTGTAAGGTTAACCAATTTGCCGAGTAAAGAACCTCAAATGTTGCATTTGAGACCCTTATATGACGCGTTTGGTGGAGAAGGGGCGAACGCCACAAAATTCGAAAAATGAGTTTTTTGTCGTATAATTATCCTTTAAAACCTTTGCTTTACCTATGCAAAAAATTAGATGTTAGTCTGCACTCTTTCACGGTAAAATTTAGGTTTTAATGTATCTCAGAGAAATTCACTCCTCATCATTGCTTCACATTGAACACATCTATCTACTTTCTGGTCACTCGACAATGCCCTGTGATGCTCAATTTGGCCAAATTGAACAAAATATAAAAAATAATTACAGCAATATTATTTACACCAAAAAGATTGTTACGTCCATAACTACAGCCGTTTCACAGCGCTTCCTAGTTGTAGAAATGAAACAGGCTGATTTTCTCAATTTTGACGTCCTAAAAACATGCATTGTCATTAGGAAATCAACAACTACTAAATTTACAGATGCAAGAAAGTTAATATTTGACTTTCAACACAAAGAAGGCTACGTAATATCTACTGCATACCGCACAACCCCAGATAATAGCCATCCCATCAGACTGCAGAAAGGGAAAAAATCCTACAGTGTCAGTTTATTCAATCTAGCCCAGCAGACACTGCAACCAAAGTATTCCCAATTGCTGCCAATAACTAAGGAAAAAATAAAAGATCTCAAAGAATTATCAGACCTAATGCCTGCAACTGCAGTGAACTATTATACAAGATTGTTAAAGGAACTGGAAGAAACTGAAACAGTTGAAGCAGGTAATACAACATTCGACGAAGAGGACCAAATAATGGATTACACCAGTTAACATCAGAAGCTATCAATAAATAATATTGTAAAATTTCGTGGCATTTTATTATATCGACATATTACACAACAATATTTTACTCAAATATGTGTTAAAATTCATACAACATTTCAATAAACCGGAAAAATACAAAGGTTTAAAGTTTACAAACTTTAACTGCATTTTGTGGCATAATTTGAAAATGTTGCGTTCGCCCCTTCTCCACCGAACGTGTCATATAAGCCTTGTCTGTTTTATGCCTATATGTCAAATAGGACTTAGAATAGGTTGTGCCTATATGTCAAATAGGACTTAGAATAGGTTGTGCCTATATGTCAAGTAGGACTTGGAATAGGGTTGCGCCTATATGTCAAGTAGGACTTGGAATAGGGTTGCGCCTATATGTCAAGTAGGACTTGGAATAGGGTTGCGCCTATATGTCAAGTAGGACTTGGAATAGGGTTGCGCCTATATGTCAAGTAGGACTTGGAATAGGGTTGCGCCTATATGTCAAGTAGGACTTGGAATAGGGTTGCGCCTATATGTCAAGTAGGATTTGGAATAGGGTTGCGCCTATATGTCAAGTAGGATTGGAATAGGGTTGCGCCTATATGTCAAGTAGGACTTGGAATAGGGTTGCGCCTATATGTCAAGTAGGACTTGGAATAGGGTTGCGCCTATATGTCAAGTAGGACTTGGAATAGGGTTGCGCCTATATGTCAAGTAGGACTTGGAATAGGGTTGCGCCTATATGTCAAGTAGGACTTGGAATAGGGTTGCGCCTATATGTCAAAGGACTTGGAATAGGGTTGCGCCTATATGTCAAATAGGACTTAGAATAGGGTTGCGCCTATATGTCAAATAGGACTTAGAATAGGGTTAAGAATAGGTACGTATTAGGTGGGTGTAGGTTTAATTTTTTGATGTTACAGTTCTGAGTTGAATTTTTGTGATGTTAATGAGTCTTATGAGTAAGTTAAATTGCTGAAATAAATTTTATAACCTACACCACAGGTTGAATTATAAATTTAGTGTTTTTCATTTGGATAGGCCTTGAGTGTAAAGAGTAGGGTCTACTTTGTGAGGTAGGCTTCTTATATATTTAATTGCAAATTGTAGTGTTTGAAGTAGACCTTTAGATGTGAGTATGTTAGGCCTATTAGGTAATGTAAAGTGAGGTGGGCTTACTAAATAGGCTTAGGTTCAAATTGGCTCATTTTTATAGGACTTAAATGAGTTAAGCCTGTTAAATGAACAAGGCTTTGTTTTGATTTAGAGTAGGACCTATTAAATAGGCTTAGGTTGAAATTGACCTATTTTTATAGGACCTAAAATGAGCTAACCTGTTAAATGAACTAACCTTTGTTTATGGTTAGTGTAAAGATAAAGGGATCGGTTCCCCAGCTACATGGGCCATCATGTGAAAAAATTATAGGGGGCTTATGGGTTGATTGCCTGTTACCCTCATCCGTTGGAAATTTCCAGTAGATTTCAGTGGAGTTAATGACAAAAGCCCTACATTTTTTCATTAGAGAGTTATGTATATGTAGGTCTTCAAAGGACTTCTTTATGTTCATTTGCCTTCAGTATTTGTGCTGCATAATGGTAAAGGAATTGGCTTACCTTATTATTTTGTTGAGCCTCGCTTTTGTTCGTAGGACGCGATGATGTTTTTCGATGTAGGGCCATGGTACGATGGAGTTACACAGAGTTGATTTGATGTAACTATTATAGGCAGTCACTATTTAAATACCTGAAGGAATAGGCCTATCCTTTTATGGTTATTAGGTTTTAAATTAAGAGGATTTCACTCGGAACTTATAGGAAGATAAAGTACCTCTTCCTTGCTTAAAGCATCGCTGTAACATAAGCAGCTCAGAGTGCCACCAGTATAATATAATTGTTAGGAATCTGCTGAGTCTTCAAAGTTTATTGACTGTTCTCTCGATGTAATTTTCATGAGTTGGCAGTGGAAAATTTCTAACATAAAATAATAAATTTGGTTTTCTTTTTGTCAAGCAGGCCAGATGCCTACATATGAGTTCTATGTATGTATGGCAATTATTTTCATCCCCAATAGGTTATGTTGCCAATCCAGAGGCAATTTTGTATAGATATTTAATTCAATTATCAGGTCATCCCATAAGTAATGTCGTTTTTTATGATAGATTAAGTTTAAACTAGTCCTACTCGGTTTAAGCATAAATTTTCTGAAGGTTATATCTAAGAGGAGATCTATCATGTTTCGCTACATACTTTACAGACCTTGACCAGTGAAGATGTGTTTTGCTGCTTTATGTGAACCCCTCATAAACATGGCGGTATCAGAAGAGCATATCAGGCATATAATGCTTTACGAGTTCAAAAAAGGGAATAGGGCTACTGAAGCAACGTGAAACATTCAGGATGTTTATGGCAATGATATTCTGCATGTGAGGAAATGTCAAAGATGGTTTCAAAAGTTTAGGAATGGTGACTGCTGTTTGACAGATGCAGCACGCTCTGGACACCCTGCTGAGTTTGATGATGACCTGCTGTTAGCCGCACTTGAAGAAGACTGTTCAACAACTGTCTAAGAATTTCCCAGAAACTCAATTCATCCCCGTCCACCATCCATCAACATTTGCAACAACTCAGGAAAGTGCCTAAGTTAGGAAAATGGGTGCCACATGAATTGTTGGTCAACAATCTGAGGGTGCGGGTAAACAGCACAGCTCTTCATTCCCGTGAACTCCAAGATCATTTTTGCACTGTTTAGTGACTGGTGATGAAAAGTGGATACTGTACCAGAATGTTAAGCGCCGTTGACAGTGGGTTTGTGCTGGAGAACCAGCAACACCACAGCCAAAACCAAATCTTCACCCTCGGAAGGTGTTGCTTAGTGTTTGGTGGGATAAAGGTGGTGTAATACACTTTGAAACCTTACCACACAACCAAACAATCACCGCTCAATTCTACTGTCAACAACTGGATTGATTGAACACTGCACTAAAAGAAAAGAGACCTCCTTTGGTTAATCAGAAAGGAATCATGTTCCACATGACAACGCACGTCCTCATACTGCTCGGATCACTTCTGCAAAAATTGAGGAGCTTGGGTGGGAAAAACTTCCACATCCTCCATATTCTCCAAACCTTGTGCCTTCAGATTATCATCTCTTCAAGAGTCTGCAAAACTATCTTGATGAGAAACAGTATACTTCTTTAGATGACTTGCACACCAGTCTTTGTACGTTTTTTGCCTCAAAAACTGCCTGAATTTTATAAACATGGCATTGAAAAGCTTGTAGGACATTGGCAGTGTGTCATTGATTCCAATGGAAAATATACACTAGATTAAAAAGTTTTTTTTTTTTTTTGTCCTTCAAATTCTGATCTAAAAAACGACGTTACTTATGGGATGACCTGATAATTAATAATTTATATTTAATTAACAAGTAAAGGTACCACATACGATACCATGTTGTAAGTGTGTATAGTTTTTCCATACAGGCATCCAATTAATCATTTAATTAATCATCTAGGTCATATGATGAATCAAGTTCTCAAAGTCAAAACCACACGAATGGCATGTCATAATTCTATCACAAACACCACCAAACTGAATCCAATTAGAAAAAAAAAATAGCCAGAACAGAAACCAACAAACTAATTAAGTCAGAGTAACATGACAGCATACCACCCTTGAGTACAAATACACTAAATATATATATATTTATATTATTATTATTATTTTCTACAATAGTTGTCACAAAAAATGTGACAAATTTGAATAAAGCAACTAAAACTACCCCATAAAAAGTTATTTTGATTTACAGGTCCAGCCCATGTCATTTAAAACATATTAACCCTGTCATGTATTAGAACAAGGTCCCCTACCTTAATTGTGTCAGACCAATCCTTCTTAGTCATTTGTTTCTCTCTCCCTTAGACCCATCAAGTACTCGGTTTTCCACTGTTTAATGAAATGAGCTTTAACTTTAGTTAAACTCCAGACTAAGTTACAACACTTATCATGTTGTTGAGTCCAGTTTGGGTTTTCTGAAGTCTATATTGTAGTCCAGCAGGAGACTAACTTGTTCTCCCTGAATCAAATGATTTGGAGTTAATGGTTCAGGGTCATTAAGGTTGTCACTCACATAAGTGAGTAGTTTCTTGTTGATGATGTTCTCAATCTCAGCCAGGAGAGTGAGCAACTCAAACAAGTGTATCTGTTTTTTACCAATTACTTTCCTTAAACAATTCTTTACCATTTGTATATTCCTCTCCGAGAGAGAACCATACCAAGGAGAGGCAACTGGAATATACTTCCCTTTTATGTTTGAATTTTGTACATATAATTGTGTGACTTCATTGTTTAAGAAGTCATTGATGATCTGTTCACCAACCTTGAAATATGTACTATTGTCAGTCCAAACTGTCTTGGGTACCTACTGAATGTCATGCACAGAATCTTTTAACCCTTTAACGACAGATGGACCTTAAGGTCCACCAGAAATAATAATATAAATTGTACTACAATGCCTCGTTTCTATAAATGTTTCTACATGTTTATATATAGATGTCATTTAGTTGTCGGGAAAGGAATCCAAAATGTGTATCATTTCAGTGACTAGTTACTAAAATATTTAGTTTTAAATAACAAAACCTATACATTCTGGTAACAAAAGTGACTGCATATGCTGCGGGCTCGTCCTTAAAGGGTTAAAGACAGCAACAAACGATTCTGCTGTAAGATCCTCCACAACATCCAGATAAACAGCTCATGAGGCAGCACATGTATATAGTACAATGTACATTTTTGTTCAGTGTCAACCACTCCTACAGTCAATGCTCCTGTATAGTCAATGCCTACAGTCTCAAAGGGTCTGTTGAGAGTAACTCTCCTCTGGCAAAGCAGGAGGATTTGGTTTCCTATAGGGCCTAGCATGAATACGCCTACATGTGACACACTCACTCAGGACTGTTTTAACAGTGATCCTTCCCTTGGGTATCCAATAAGTTTTTCTTAATGTAGTTAATGTCTGTGGTACCCTGATATGATGTACATTATTGTGTGTTTGTCTGATGATTAATGTCAGATAGCTAAATCTAGGTAAAAGGATTGGATGTTTGCTTTTGTAAGACAGTTTGGATTTATCTAGTCTCCCTTTACACCTTAGAAGACCTTCCTCATCTCTGAACAAGTTTAGATCCACAACTACTGATGCCGGTACAGGCTCTTTTGTTTGTTTCTCATTTATCGAAAATTCTAACTCTTTATTGTACTCTTTTTGTTGTGCATGCCCTATCCAGTACTTGGTTGCAACCTCTGTGTAATTGTGATTGTTATGTAGCTGTTTGTTAATTGTAGTTAAACAGTTGAGCAAACCTCAAACAGTAGGCTTGTGACCCTGACAAGCTTGAAGTTAGAATAAATTTCATAATTAGTGATTGGTTCAACCTTTTCATTTGAAAAGATTAAATTTAATGTCAAGTTAACTTGTTCCACAGGCCATTGGTCTGTATTACAGAGCCACTTAGGTCCCATGAACCAAGCTTTGTTTGACCTCAACAACTTGTAGGATAAACCTCTGGTCAGGAAGTCTGCTGGATTTTGTTTAGTTGGAACATAGTGGAAGTTGACTTGTAGGCTTTCATTAGCTTCAGCTATTTCTTTTAGCCTGTTTCTTACAAAGATGTTCTTACTATTAATGCTGTCATTCAGTATCCAAGCAAGACAAATCTGACTGTTGAGCCAAATGTGGATATCAGTTATATGTTTACATACATTGAATAATTTTTGTTTTAGAAATTTGCAAATTGAAGATTTTAGTATATGTCAGTATATTCTAGTATATACACTATATGATCAAAAGTATTCGGACACCCCGGAAAATCCGCATTTCTGCAAATATCACCTTCGCCGAAAGGTATGTTGGGAAAAAGCGTGGCGAAACTATAATGCTGAGGTGTTCTGTTAAGTTATCAGTAACTGTTGTGAACTCTCCGAGTTCCGACGTGGACTCGTCATCGGATGTTATTTAAGTAACGTTTCTATACGAAACATTGCAGCCAAACAGGATATACCAAAGTCGACTGTAGCGGATGTTATCATGAGATGGAAGCACGATGGTGCAACTAACGCGAAAAAACGTTCCGGACGACCACGCAAACTGACGGAACGTGATAGAAGAAGTCTGGTATGACATGTCAAGAAGTCCCGCACGTCCTCTGCCGCTTCCATCGCTGAGGAGGTAGGAAGAGCATCCGGTACCTCCGTTAGTACTGTAACTATCCGCAGAGAGATGCACAGACTCGGTTATTATGGTAGAGCAGCTGTACACAAGCCACTGATTACAAAAGTTAATGCCACGCGTCGTTTGGCCTGGTGTGTCTCCCGTCGTTCCTGGACCATGGAGGACTGGAAAACTGTTCTTTGGAGCGACGAGTCACGGTATTCACTCTTCCAGTCTGATGGGCGTGTTTGGGTTTGGTGACAGCCCGGAGAATGGCTTCTTCCTGACTGTGTACGTCCAACGGTGAAGTTCGGTGGAGGGTCCATCATGGTATGGGGTTGTTTTTCCTGGCTAGGGCTCGGCCCGTTGGTTGTTATACCCACTACCATGAACGCTGATGTTTATCTCGACATTCTGGACAATTCGGCCCTCCCTACACTGTGGCAATACTACGGAGATGGCCATTGTTTGTTTCAACAGGATCGAGCTCCCTGCCATACTGCAAGGCGTGTGCAGGACTGGTTTCGTGAAAATAAGGTGGATTTGTTAGACTGGCCTGCTCAGAGCCTCGATCTCAACCCAATCGAGCACATGTGGGACGAATTGGAGCGACGGATATGAAACCGCACACCACGCCCGGCTTCACTTGTATCTCTTGCATCAGCTCTGCAAGAGGAATGGCGAGCCATTCCTGCACAGACTTACCGAAAACTGGTGGAAAGTATGCCTCGACGTGTTGACGCTGTAATAAAAGCAAAGGGTGGACCTACTGGTTACTAAATGCCATAATAAAACCATTTTTCCCAAAACCATGCGGTGTCCGAATACTTTTGATCATCTAGTGCAGTGTTTCCCAACCGGGGGCCATATGGCTCCCTGGGGGCCATGGCACATTTGAAGGGGGCCACAGGAAAATGTTATTTTGTAAAATAGAGTTAAATCTGCATATTACCTACTGAAAATAATGCTTATGGGGGCCACAGGAAAAAATAAGGTTCCTAAGGGGGCCATAAGCCAAAACCGGTTGGGAACCACTGATCTAGTGTATATCAAATACTAAGTTGTTAATATTTTACCAAACTTAAACAAAATCGAGTCTACAATATCGAAAGAGAGCCATTTGTCCTACAACCAGAAGCGAGGTCCAATGAAATAAGACTTAAATTATATAGGCACTTATTAACAAAGAAACTTGCAAATACATTTATAAAAAAATTACAAAAAATTTGCAAAAGTAAAAATATCCTAAAATAAAATATATTTACAAATTTATAACAAACTTAATAAACAAAAAATTTGCAAAAAACTTTTGGAAAGCCTTTAAAAAAATTACAAAGATCACAAAGATCAAGCAATTAAGTCTTGCACTATTAATACATTTAACAAAAAAATTTGCTAATATATTTACAAAATTTAAAATACTTAAAAAATTTTTGCAAACAATATTTCAATATCTACGAATATCTACAAAAAATAGACCCAATGGTGACTGTTCTCCACACTAAAACCAGTGTGCAAGTTAACACGGCAGAGGAAAAAAATAGAAACCCATGTATAAAATGTGCATTGCACTGCAACCTACATGCATTAAGATGTGATGAATGCAGACTCTGGATACACTACAGTTGTAGTGAACTACCTATTTATTTCCTTCTCATCCTTCAGAATTCAAAAAGAAAATTCTCATGCTTTAAATGTGCTTGCCAAATTTGTGATGACTATGATAGGCAATTTGAAGAGCTTGAAGTAGAACTGGCAGGAGAGTTACAGGAGGAGGAAATTATCATTGCCAATGCAGAGCTTGCTAAAAAAGTGAGAAACCCTCAGGATGAGACCCTAGAGCAGTGTTTTTCACTAAGTTTTTTAAGGGAGCCACTTCTTCAGAACATACACACTGAGAGAGCCGCACATATATATATAATATTAAATAAATAACACACACACACACACACACAGCTCATCAGCTGTTCTTTCATGATGATGATCCTATAGAAATTGAATATATCCAAATTTCTCTCTCTCATATTCCATGCATTGAGAACCACCACTTAGGCCATCATGAGCCTAGTGATGTGAGTCGTTTTTTATTGTCATTTTTTTTTGTTTTTTTTTTTTGTTGTTTTTTTTGTTTAAAACGAAGATAGTCTATTTTTTTTGTTTTTTATTGTTTTAAACTTATTCCATATTTTTCTTCCTTTAATCTAATAAGTATATTAGTATTACCTATAATTTACTATACTACCATGCTTATATGGTTATACCTAGTATATATAGTCATCTTTTAGAAAAACTGAATCACGCAAAAAGTATATAATAGAAAGGAAAAACAAGCCCTCATTTTTTATATGTATATATATTTTTTAACTAGAACATAAAACATTCTTCCTCATTTCAAACAATATACATAATTGTGATTGGCAAGAGTACCAGTATATATATTCCAGATAGAAAAAAAAATATTCACCTTTTTTTGAACCTTTTTGTTAACCTAATGTTGTTTAACCTTCATTTCCATGGAAGAATCATCACTAGATTGGGTAGAGCATATATGCTAGTTTCAATATCACAGGTACTGGTATAATATACATAATAAAAAATACATAATACTGGTATAAAACAATATATATAATTGTGATTGGCAAGAATACCAGTGTGTGTATATATATATATATATATATTCCAAATAGAAAAATAAAAATATTCATCTCTTTCTTTTAACCTTTGTGTTAACCTAATGCTGTTTAACTTTCATTATCTGATTCTATTTCCATTGAAGAATCATTATCACTAGATTGATTAGAGCATATAGTTTCAATATCACAGGTACTGGTACTTATTGCAGATTTGGATGTTGATGAAGCCAATGTAGCACCATGTTTTACTTCACTTTCTTGGAATTTTGCATTTTGGGATATAAATACTAACTTTGCTGCTCTATCTGTGCTTAATTGGTTTCTTTTGGCTGTATGGATATTACTGTATGTGCTAAATGATCTCGGAGGTAATGAAAGGGCGAAATAGAGGTGAGTGTGTGTGTGTAGGTATATATGTGAGTATGCGTGCGTATGTATCTGGAATTCTGGATGTATGCGTGTGTATGGGGTATATAATAGATATAAATATGTGTATATAAGTATTTATGTATATATTGGTATATATGTATATGGGTGTATGTGTATGTATATGTATATATATGGATGGTCTCGGGGGGGCAAAATATGTCATCGCGGGTCTAAAGGATAGTTAAGTGGGGAGATTCAAAATCCGAGGCATGGATGGGAGAGTCCTGGAAAGGTTGGAACAATGGTCAGTCAGCTCCCAGCCAGTGTTCTCGCAAGTTTAACGGATCTCAAGATACAAGACTTTCAGTGCCAGTTTTTTTCTGTAAATAGGCTGAAAAGGACATTCTATACTGGTACCATATGGCCTATTTTATTATTTATTTATTTTTATAATATATATCATTGCAAAAGTATACCTTATAATTAAATTGGCAATATCTATATTAATTATTAAAAAAAAACAAAAAAAATGACAAAAAAAATAACGGACATAAAAAAACCCGTTTTTTAACATCACTACATGATCCACATTTGGCTTGTGAACTGCGCAATGAGTACCACTGCCCTAGAGAGAGGGAAATTACAAGCAAAAAGGGCACCAAAAGAGAGAAAAAGAACAGGAAATAGACATTAAGACCTTCAACAAAGTGAACAACCCCACTGTACACAGTCACTGAGAAGCCAGTATGCAAGTATTACAGGAGAGGCTTGTGTAAATATGTACTTAAGGGAAGAGAATGCCCATTTGCTCACCTGCCACTCTGCAAAAAATTTATAAGTGATGGTAATGGCATTTCTGGATGTAGATCCAATGCAAGATGCTCCTATCTTCATCCTCAAATTTGCCAGAGCTCATGGTAGGAAAGAAGTTTTAAAGAGAACTGCAATTTGGCCCACCTGATGGGAACAATCCAAATGCAGCCACACCAAAATCAATGGAGAGAGTACCAGAATAGTGAGCCTGCCATCCATCAGCCCCATCTGTCCCAAGGGATGCAAGAAAACCCAAGATCAAATACCAAATATAGGTTGCCCAAAGGGGGCTATCCCTGATGGTGTCTGATAAGATATACCATTACCTAGCTTCACTATGCCCCTGTGAATAAGATGAATATAATTTGCCCCCATTAACATTTCAATGTTAGCTACTGTGTTGTTTGTGATATGTCTATCAACTATATTATACCATTTCCTCAAATGATTAATAGTTTGTTCTAGTTTGGGTACACCCATTTTGTTTTCTCTTACTTTTGGAACAATAACCATTTTAATTTTTTCTAATTCATTTCCTACATGTAATTTCAGGTCAATTGTCTTGTAGCTAGTTTTGTTTGAGTCATCTTTAACAAAGGATGTGATATTGAGTTCTTGTTCATTTGGGTTTGGTGTCAAACCCAATTTATTGACTAAATTTTGTGAGACAAATGTGTGACAAATGCTCTGTATGAATTGGTCCTCAATTAACCCACCCCTAATATCTCCAGTCTGACCATAGAGTACGTTAAGCTAGCCTTGTAGGGGTTAACCTGGAGATTCCAGAAATGGTCCAGAATGGACAGAGTAAATTGAGGTTCACAGTCACAGTAGGATTCCTCACCAAATTAGCTTAGGGTAATTTACCTTAGCCTTCGTTAAGCTATGAGTTGATGCTAGGTCTTAGACCACAATGTGGGCCTAATTTAACTGGACCTAGTTTGTTATCCCCAAACTGGGGTTCAGAAACACAACTGTTCAGTTACTGAATGTTATTAGACAATGTTGCTAATTTCTTCCTCCTGGAGTCCCTCTTCTCTTTGCTCAATTTTTGAGAGTGCATTTGCTGGTCGAGGTCTTTTATCATCAAGCCCCTTTGTCCACCATGCTGTTCTTCCTTCCCACAAGTTTCTTCTGTTCTTCTCCCAGCTTTTTCCACCAGCATCCTTTTTGTTTGTTGGTTGATTGGTAGTGTGTATCAATATAGGTATCACTGTATCATTCACTCAATGATCACTTGCTTTAGCAATCTGTTTTTTTAACACCTTTTCTCGTACAATGATTGGCCAAAATTTGGTTTAGTGATCACTATGATGGGCAAAGTTTGGTTTCTGGTACTCCACCACAGATGCATCTCTAACTTCATTTATCTAATCAAAATGGCCACCATGTGCAGAAACGGATTTATCCTCCGCGCAGCTTTCCTGACCCGAGCACCCCTAAGCAGCCATCCCCTGCACTTCCTTCTCACCCCACCAGTGTTTTGAGTTGCTCGTGCTTCTACATCGCTCTGCATTGTTGTGTAAGATTGCGCACAATTGTAATAGTTGTGTTACCACCTTTGTGGAGTGCAAAGCAACATTGTGCAGACTGTTTGGTGCTAATTTGAACTAAGTTAAATGACTGAACATTGAAAATGACGAGTAAGCGTGTGGATGCTTTCCCTGCATCATGGGGTAAGGTTAAGCTCTCATAAGTCCTTGACCATGAGAGTGGTGAAGGGGCGAACTCCATCGTGAGAGTGCTTGGCCAAGCCCAGTTGACCATCTTGACCATCATCAAGAAGGCTCCCGAGTTGAAGGTCTTGGTGGAAATGTGACTTCTAACATCACCATGAGGATAACTAAGGCACATGATCCAGTGATAGAGAACATGAAGAAGCTACTTCAGATCTGGATTGAAGATCAAACTCGCTGCCGCATCTGTGTAACATTATTGTGCAGTTTGATGACTGCCTTACCAAGGTGGTAGAGAATGACTCCAACCCCAACAGGAGTGCTGAGGCTGCGTGCATTGTGGAGCAGGGCATCCGCTGCTAGTGCGAAATGTACTATGCAAAGAAGGCATGCCAGGCAACCATCACAAGCTTCTTCAAAACCAAGACTGAGTCAACATCACCAGAATCAACACCTTCCACCTCAGAGTTCACCGTCTTCAGGGCCAGACCTACAACACTGTCCACCCTGAGAGTGAGAGACGGAGAATGTGTGACCTGCCCCAACAACATTCAGTCCTCCAGCCTCGCTGTCCACAAGCACCATGTAGGAACATATCCCCAATGAACCCATGTTATAACATTTTTGTTTAGTGATCATTCACTAGCGATCAGTTTTTCAGGAATGTAACCCAATCGTTAAATGAGGGGTACCTGTAATCACAAAATTTTCTCACTAATTCTATCTGTCGGAAAAAGTATAGAATTATTGCGAAATATCAAGTTAGTGAGGGCTCAGTGTGTATATATACAGTATATATAATTATTATTATTATATGAGGCCATTAGAATAGCAATGGCATATGCACTACCCTGTCAATTTTCTATTTTCTGTTGCAATATATTCTTTAATCTGTCCTCTCTCACCACTGTGAGTATCAAAGGTTGATAATCTTTAAAGTGGGTGTAATTCCATTGAAAGAAATAGAATTTTCAGTTTTTGTTCCACTGCAAAAATGTGAGCTATGGTCAGAGCTGGGCAGTATTTAAATACATTTGTATTTAAATACGTATTTAAATACATTTGTGTATTTAGAACTGTATTTATAAATACATTGTTTTTCATGTATTTAAATATAGTATTTAAATACTTTAATGAGTGTTTAAATACAATGTATTTAAATACTCAAAATATAAAAATGTAAATACTTTTACTGGTTTAATACACGTTCTGTACTAGCACAGTACGACGCGTCAACAGTGTTGTACAGCATGGTTCATGTTTCAACGTGTCAGTTCAATCAGTTGTGTGCCACTCTTAGTCGAAAGCGGTTGATTTCTTTATCGTATGCATGTCATGGCTTCAACAAGCAAATCCGGTGAATCAAACAGTGATATATCTGCAGATAACAATTTAAAATGTATTTACAAATATATTTAAATACAATTGATGTATTTTGTATTTAGTATCTAAATACATTCGTAAAATGTATTTAGTATTTAGTATTTAAATACATTTCTCCCATGTATTTAGTATTTAGTATTTAAATACATTCAATGTATTTATTGCCCAGCTCTGGCTATGGTGAGAATAGCAGTGACGTATACGCCAGTGTCCTGAGAGTGTGTGTGAGCGAATGGCTGCCTTATCAACCAATCAGCACTGCCGAGTGGACTCAGTGTCTAGCCTCTCTGTTGGCGCATATGCCACTGCTATATATATTATATACCGGTATTAAAACTTTAAACCCATTTTTCTCAAAACCTGATTTTGACGTATATGCCATTTCAATTCTAAGGGCCTCATATATATATATATATATATATATATATTACTGTTTTATTTCTACCTGGAAAATGAGCAGAATTTATCCTGGATAATCCGGAAAATGACTGGAATTTGGTTTCATGGATTGGCTTGTCACCCTGTTTATACTTTAATAATATTCCCAATAAAGTAAAATACTATATAATTCTTAAGTAATTTGGAAAAAAAAAATTTGGAGCACACCAGAGAATGTCTTTCCACTTTGGAAGTCCTTCATTTTGGCAGAAATATAATAACTTTATTTGTGAGGTGCAGGGAAACTGGTCAGAGGATGTTTGACAGGAGAAACATCTTGGTATAATAGTACCATAGTGATCTAAAGTTTGCTGAACAGTGCTAGAGGCTAGAAATAAGGCAAATAAAGTGCCAGGTATTGTTATTAAGAGGAATATTAGTTACAAAAGTAAGGAAGTCATCTGTTGATTATATAATTCTCGTTAGGCCTCACCTAGAATATGGTACTGCATTCAAGCTTGGTCCCCTCACCATATGCAGAATATACAGGGTGGGGCAAGTCAGGACCCATAAGAATTATGTGCTTTCACTGCAAATATACATAAATATTTGCATTGAAAAAGCATAGTTCCTAAATTCAGGGCTGGGAACCAGTAACTACCAGTTAGATTTTGGTAACAGTACCAGTACTCATTTAAAGTTTTAAATATCAGTACAGTAGACCCTCTTTATTTCCTGGTACCTTAAATTATTCCCATTTCTTTTATATACTATTATGGCCTAAACACTGTTTTGTGCTTCATCAGCCTTATATATCATGAAAACTATTTTGTGGTAATTCTCAGTCCCAATCTCATGAAATATGAGGGTCTACTGTACCAGTACCAGTAACTCTTAAAAACAGCTGGTATACCACATAGTCTGGTGGTATTTTGTTGATATTTTCATTTAAAACACCAACCATATCCTGATCCTTTTCAGGTAACCTTCCTCAAGTTCTTTGATGTTCTTGGCCCCTATAAGAACTATTCTATTTCTATTTTTATTACTGAATATAAAAGCTGAAAAAGCAAATGACCAAATCCTTTAGTAGAAGCTGCTTGAATAGTTTCTGCCCTTCCTCCAACTTGAGTCAATGTGGAGAGGCTCTTTTCATCTATGCAGTTCATTCTCAATGATTTTAAGTAATTTTTGACAGAAACCTCCTTAAATAACATTTTGTTTGTGAAGTCTGATGGACTTAACTGAAGCAGACAGTTTTTTCTAATTTCAGTTAAATGATTTAAAACTTTTTTTTTTTAAAGTGATGATGAGGGTTATAAATTTTAGCATATGCATATATAAGTAGGCTTACCATATTTTCATGCAACCAAACCGGGACATTTAGGAACATTTTGGAAATGAAGATCACATATACGTGTTTTCTGCAGTATAAGGAAGTGGGGATGAACAAAAAAAGTATATATTTCAATTTATTATACAGTACAAACAGATCCTTAATTTTTTTGAAAACTGGGATGCTGGGACAAGAGCTCAAAACTAGGACATATGGTAAGCCTATATATAAGAAATACCATAGCTAGTAGTATTTCATTTTGGCAATATTATAGATAGATTCTACAGTGATTGGAAGGTTGAAAATTTTCTTTAGTTATTATGCATATGTAAAAATAGTATATAATTTTTGTAATATTAAAAGTAGATTCTAGATGAAAAAGTGTTTGTTGGCCCTATAGCTATTAGCCAATACCACAACTAGTACCAGTACCATTACCATTTTGGAAGTTGGTAATATCAGTACTACTTAGTCACAAATACCAGTATGGTACTAGTACCAATTAAGTTAAAAATTATTATACCAGTACCAGTATTATTTATATTGTATTGCTGGTACCCAGCCCTGAACTTCCCATGGGTTCTGACTTTTGCCCCACCCTGTAGATATGCTAGAATGTGTGCAGTGTAGGACAACCAAGCTTATCCTTAGCTTAATTAATTAAGATGACTGGAATACAGTGAAAGATAAAGGATCTGGGCTGGGCATGTTTAGTTTTGAGATATTGTTGGTAGGGAAATATGATACAGATATTCAAATATTTTCAGGTGTGAATAGTCTAGATGTAACCTTTTCTTACTTGAGTCTGATGGAAAAACTTGGACATAATATGAATTAAAAAGTATTTTCATAAACCCAGTCTACAAGTCTCTCTTCTCAGTCAGACATAGAGTAGGCCCAGTAGATTCTTGGAATGACTTACTTGTCACTTGGTCCAATTCACTGGCCCAAGTGGCTTCATGTTTTCCAAATGTAATGTATGAATTATTTATGACAGGACATAGACAGAATGGAGATTGTGCAGTGATGGGCTGCTAAGAGATGATTCCTAAATTTAGAAACAAATCTTACACTGCCCATTTAGAAATGTTTAATTTATTCTCAAAAAGGTGTATTTGAGGAGATTTAATCCAGGTATTTAAAATGATTAATGGTTTTGATGTTGATGCCAAAAATATTTCACCTTCAGAAATGTAGATAGAACTTTGGTAATGTTTTAAATTAGTGGATAAACATTTTAATGCTAATGAAGCTAAACATTTTTTGCCAATCATATAGTTAATTTGTGGAATGGATTACTAGCCAGCATAGTTCAAAGTAATTGGATCAAATCCTTCAAAAAGAGACGATGCTTATCTTGCTTTAACCCCCAGTTAGATGCATTTGTTAGTGTATAGAAGTATTGTAGAATTTCACTCAGATTCCCTCCTCTGTACTTTAAAATTTTCACTTTATCTTTAAATTTCTTTCCTTCCTTTCAACCTCCTCCTTTGCTTTGTTTTAAAACTGTCTTTAAATTTTCTTACATCTTTTAACCTTCCTTCTTAAACAGACAGCCTCTTAGGCAATGTTCCCTCTAATTTTTTTTAGTCCGTATGCGCAAGAAATTTTCGTTGTGCATACATTTAGATTCATGGTGAAAAATTGTGCAAACTTTTCTGAGCGCTATTATCTTCAAAATGAAATATATACAGGGTGTACATAAAGTCAGGATCTATTTTTGTGAAGCGCTTGGAAATTATATGGAATTCAATCATAAAATGATAAAGTGGTAACATTTATTAAATAATTAAGAGTAGGATTCGACGTGACGCCCATCAGTATCCCTGCGCAGCTCAAATCGTTCCGCAGCATTTCTAAACACATTCTGGAGCATTTGCGGGGTTATGTTATCTGCAGCAGTTCGTATACGTGTATGTACGTTTTCAAGACTCGTAATCTTTGTCTGATAGACGTGCAATTTGATAAAGCCCCATGCAAAGAAATCTAAAGGGGTTAAATCTGGTGATCTCGCTGGCCAAGGTCTTTGGTTGCTTCCGCATCCGATCCAGCGATTTGGAAAACGTCCATTTAGATAATCCTGAACAATTTTGGCATAGTGACAAGGAGCACCATCATGTTGATAGACGACGGTACTAACAATCCTATCCCCAATCAGCTGAGGTTCAAGGAATTGCTGCAACATGTCCAGATAAATAAGCCCCGTAATGTAGCTTCAGCAAAGAAAAAGGACCATAAACCTTAGATTTTGTTAAACCCATTCAGACATTAACTTTAGGCGAGTCTCTTTCCTAATTTTGGACGAAATCATTCGGTCTTTCATCTGCCCAAATTCGACAGTTATGGCGATTTACTTTTCCACACGTATGGAAAGTGGCTTCATCACTAAAGAGAATGTTGTCCATTAAATTATCACTCCAGATTTGTTCTACGAGATCAGCACACACAGCACTTCGTCGAGGGAAATCTTCCTCATGTAAATCATGTAAAACCTGCGAATGATAGCTTTTCTTCTGCAAATTAACTTTCAGAATTTTGTGCACAGATGACGTCGGGAGGCTGAGTCTGTGTGATGCAACACGAACGGACGTACGTGGCTCCTCAGTGATAATTCCGCGTACTGCATTCACGGTAAGATCTGACATACACGGTCGTCCTGATCTTGCTTCATCATTTACAGATCCCATTCGTTTAAATTTGTTCACCAATTTTCGTATTGTCTTGTCTATTGGCCCCAGCTTATGAAATCTCCTTCTAAACTTCTCTCTGATGTCATTGTATTTCTTTCCCTCGATTCGCCAAATTACTATTGCCACATGCTCTTCTGTATTCATTCTAAGGGCTTCTGAAAAGAAAAATAGAAAAAAATAATTATTTCACAAAAATAGATCCTGACTTTATGTACACCCTGTATAAATATTAACTACTTAATAAATATTATTTCCATAAGGTGATAGCTTGATCATTACGGTACTATTAAATGGATATTAAAAAACTGTTTACAATATTATATATTCTTAAAAAAGAAAACATTTTATCCATTCTAAAAATATGAATAAAATAATAAATAGTAAGATAAAATTCAACAAAAAGAAATAAAATAAAAATAGACTATCAAGATTAATACATGATTTTATCCATTCACAAAATAGGAATAAAATAAAAAATAATTTTATCCATTCACAAAATAGGAATAAAATAAAAAATAATTTTATTTTTTATGAATTATGAGATAATTACTATTCGTTTTTATGCAAAAATAAGAAAGAGAAGGTTTATATTCAATGCGTTAATGTATAAAAGAAAAAAAATGCAAATACATAGAGTAAAAAAAATCTGTATTGCGTAATTGCACGGACGTCGGCGAAGTCGGGTGGAAGGGATTAATATCATACTTAAAAGAGCGACTATAGAGTATGTTGATGCAAATGGTCAGACCTTGTGTGACGGTATATTTTTTAAATTACTTCATTTACTGCCGTGACTCATGATACGCTTGAGCCTGTGCGCATTTTATTTTGCTGTGTGCGCTGGTTTCACAATGCGTGTGCGCGCGCACACACGCACACCTTAGAGGGAACATTGCTCTTAGGGACCCAGCCATCTGTTGCTGTTTGATGTTCTTTGTATTCCTTTGTATCTCCAAACTGCATCTGGCTTCAGGAATTTTGCCTGTAGATTTAAAATTCAATCTTTTCTAACCCATTACAGACACAACAGTATAATAGAATTTCTCCAAATGAATTCATGCAAACTTACCAAAACTAACCTAACCTAACAAATTTGGGTAAACCAAAGCTAAGTGTATCTGAAAACAAATGAAATGATTTAATGAACATAAACTATACAATTACCTGTGATCTTTCCATGAAAGATCATGAGAAAAGGAAATGCCAAGAATATTTATAGAAGAGGAAAGATTAAGTTGTGTATTGTTGAATATAAGGGGATAGTTGTGTGGAAAATTATGAGTAGACAGATGAAGGAACTGAGTTTTTGAGGCATTGAAAGCCACAAGGTTTTCTCTACTCCATTCAGAGATAGTAGAAAGATCAGAGGTCAGGTACATCATAGCTGTCCCACATAAAGCATTGAGTTACTGTTGAGAGACGTGCTTTGGGAAGTAGGTGAAGTGAAGAGTGGAATCATCAGCATAGGAGTGGATAGGACAAGAAGTGCAGCTTAATAGATCATTGATAAATAAAAGGAAAAGAGTGAGTGATAGTACAGTGCCCTGAGGAACACCACTATTAATAGCATTACGAGAAGAACAGTGACCATCTACAACAACAGCTATAGATTGGCCAGAAAGGAAATCAGAGATGAAGACATAGATAGAAGAATAGAAACCAAAGGAGGGCAGTTTGGAAACTAAGGATTTGTGCCAGACTTTATCAAAAGCCTTTGCACAATAGCAAAGGTTCCACCAAAATCCTAAAAGGAGAATGACCAAGAGTCAGAGAGGTATGGAAGAAGATTGCCAATAGAGGATCCCTTGTGGAACTCGTACTGATGATCTGAAAGAAGATTGTGAGAAGAGAAGTGTTTAAGAATCTTCCTATTAAGGATAGATTCAAAAACTTTAGAAAGGCAAGAAATCAAAGCAATTGGATGATAGTTGGAGGGTTGAGAGTGGTTACCCTTCTTTGGGACAGGCTGAACGAAAGTGAACTTCCAGTGGGAAGAAAAAGTACAGTACCAGATGAAAGAGTTTGCCTAGACAGGGTGTTGACACAGAAACCCAGTTCTTGAGAACAACAGGAGGGTTCCATCAGGATAGCACTGGAGCAAGTAAAGTTAAATAAATTGTTTTTTGCATAAGTAGTAGGAATAGAGTATGGAATGTATGCCTCCATGCCTGAGAAAATCACCTCCATGATGCCCTCAGCACACACAAAGGGCCATATCTATGGAAGTAGTAATCATTCCATGAGAAATCGGAGAAGTACTGTGCTGCCTAAGGGACTCTGAATCAGTGGTGCCAGAATGCCAAAGGCATCCCTTCTTGAGAGGATCCAAAAGCTGAATTGGAATGATAGGACAGGAAACAGATATAAAATTGTGGTTGGAGGAGTTGAATGGGGAAAAAAGTTTGTCAAAATAAGAAGGATGAGTGGTGAGAAATAAATCCAAAATGTTGGGCCTATCTCCAAAGTGATCAGGAATACAAGTAGAGTGCTGTACAATCTGCTCTCAGTCATTCAAGATAAAGAAGTAAGCTAGTTCACTTTTTGGTTATATTCTTTTGACTTTTTTCTTTTCACATACTGGGGACCCCAACCCAGGGTCTAACCAGATCTGTGTTTAGTTGTTGATGATGCTTCTGAGGGCTCTTTTCAAGTTAGTGACACTATCCCAGACTGTTTCCAGTTGTATTTCTGAGGCTGTTGGGTTGTTAGGCATTTTCTCTAGATAAGAGTTTAAGTTCTTTTTGAGCAGCCCAGTTGCTCCTATTATCACTGGCATTATTTCAATTTCACACAATGACCATGTTCTTTTTAGGTCATTCTTTAGGTCTTGGTACTTGGTTATTTTTTTCCTTTCTGCTCGGTTTAGACCATAATCATTGGGGATGCTTACATCAATAATCTGTCCTTCTATTCTCTCTGTCCCATAAATTACTATATCTGGTTTGATGGCTCTGTTTTGGATATATCTTCCTGTAGGGATGATTTTGTCATAATAATATGGTGACTAGCATTCCCTACCACATGTTCTGGTTCGTACTCCCAGTGGTGGGGAGGCACTTATATTTTGTAATGCTGGCAGATTTTCCAGTGTATAAGCATGCACACTTTGTTGTGTCTCATGGTGTAATGCTCCTCAGTCAGCAAAGTCTGGCACCCAGCTAGAAGATGTGCTACACTTTCAACCTCGGCTCTACAAAATCTGCATTTGTCATCATTACTAATGTCAGCCATTTTTTTTTAATTCATTGGTATACAGTGCTTGGTCTTGTGCTCCAAGAATCAACCTTTCACTCTCCCATTTCAGCCATTCCAGGGATCTTGCCTTATCTGTATAGTCCATTTCTAGCTCTCTGATGGATCTTCCTGCCCTAGCATGTTGTCTCCAAGTTTCTTTATGACACTGCTGTACCTTTTGGATATATTTAGTTCTTGTTTTTTTTTTGGCTGTTACTGTAGCTGGAGTGTCTGGTGTTTCTATTTCTTCAGCAACTGCATTGTCAGTGAATAATTGTGCCAGCTTTGTGATGGAAGTTTGTTGGCTTAAGATTTGCTGGTGTTCTCTGACTAACTGTATATGCTTATCGTTAGAGCTTGCAATATATTGGCCTAGGCTTACAATTGTTGCCCTATGTGCTTGATTAAATCTCCACAAGACCCATACCACCTTCTTTTCTCGGTAGATAGATTCTCTATGCACTGGCTTCTGTATGTGATCTTATTAATGGTAAGGATCTTTCTTGTTTTCACATCAAGCTTGTTAATGTCTCCCTAAGGCCAATCTATGATCCCAACACTACTGGAAACATGGTATGGCTAGTTGATTGCTGCAATTTTAGTCTTGTTGGCGAGTTGTGATTTGCAGATCTTTGTTCTTTAGATGTATTCCTTGCCAATTTTTTCTCATTCTCTTGTGCTCCACATTTGTATTTTCTTCCACTCCAAGGTATTTATATACTGCATCCTCCTCCAGGTCTACAATCCTGGTGCCCTCACCCACATCCATATCCTCCATTGACACCTTTTTTCCTGCTCTTATAGTGCATTTGGAGCGCTTGTGTAGCCTGAATTGCATTTGGATATCGCATGAGTACCTGTGCACTATGTTAAGTTGATATTGCAGGTTTGTGTCATTGTTTGCATATAGCTTCAGGTCATCCATAAACAACAAATGTGTGACTGTTTTCTGGGGTTCCCTTCTCCTGCCATGTGTTAGATTATACCCTTTGTCCCCATTCTTCAGTACCATAGTTTGCAGAGAGGGTCCAGTGTTAAGCAGAACAATAGTGGTGAAAGGCTTTCTCCTTGAAAGAAGATGGCCCTTTGAATTTTTACATTTTCAATTTTTAACTGGCCCTTTTAATGGTTGTGTGTGATGTTAGTTTTCCAGTTTTGCATTTGATTCTGAAGGAATGGTGTTATATTTCCATATACTGTATGTTATATAGTTCCATGCATTTGATTATCCAAGAATGGAGAACACTGTCAAGTGCTTGCTGATGATCTATCCAGGCTATACTAAGGTTTTTTTGTCTCATCTTGCAGTCTTCTAGTATTTTCTTTGATTAATTGGTCCTTTGTGCCAAAGTATTTGCATCTGCACTCATGTTGTTCTTTTTCTAAGTAGTTATGTGATGTGAGGTGTGTATAAATTTGATCTGCTAATAGTCCTGTTAGGAGCTTATATGTAGTTGGTAAGCAAGTAATTGGTCTATATTTGGGAGATGGGTGTCTTTCATTTTGGGGATGAGAGAAGTATATCCACAGGCAGGGCTGCTGAGAGCTGCCCAGGCCCTGGGGAAGGATTGGTATATGGGCCCCTCTGTTTACTCAGTATTTTATTATGAATGTTTTTTGCATACATAACAAGCAAACTGATTATATGTCCAAATCACTATTCAAAACATACCGTACAGTATGAATGAACAACTCAGAAGAAAATGACCATTTTTTTTTTGAATCAATTATATTAATTCTGTCACCATACAATTTACAAATGCAGTATGGTACCAGTCCATGCAGGCAAGACAATTGTTTACTGCAAGATTTTCATAATTAGAAGTGTACTTTCTTTGCCTTCTCTCTAGCAAAGTGGTAGATGATTCTGATGAAATTTAAAGTACAGGCTAACTGGCTTTCAATTACAATGGTTCCCAGATCTGTCAGTTGGTCTTGGGCATTGGTGGACTGCAGATATTTTATCTGTTTCAGTTTGACAATGATAATCTCTATAAATGTATGCCGTGTTCATTAATTATATTTCCTCTCTTATTTAATCAATTGCTTTATTAATATTTTTAGATTTTATCCCCCTTTCTGGGCCCTGGGGATTTATCCTGGCAGCCCTGTCTACAGGTAAGCCAACTGAGGGTTTCTTCTTGAATTAAGATTCTACTGAATGTTGTTTTATAAATGGATGCAGAGAGGGCACCTTCTTAATCCAGAAGTTTGGTAGCTTGTCCGGGCCTGGGCTTTTGAAATTTGGGGATGTGGCTATTTTGCCCTTTATGTCATCTGTTGAAATGACAGTTTCTTTTCTTTGAGGCTTGGATCCATTGGGTTCACCAGTTTGGGTGCTGAACTGTTTTAATAATTTAGGTTTGTTCATGAGAGAGACAGTCAAAAACTATTAAAGTGAATACAAACTTGTATTTTATAGGCTATAAACAAGGATAAAAATATGGTAAAGAGGTATCAGGCTAAGGGTGGGTGGTTCTATTTTAGAGAAACATGGTTACCTGATCAGCCCACAATTGACTGGTACTGCAAGTCATTATATTTTTCTCTCAGCTTTGGTAGTAGTAATGTGTTAATTACAAACAGCCAGATTGGAGGTTATTCATCATTGTCATCAGAATTATCCTGAAGCAGTTATCCTGTATTTGTGAGAGATCTCAGGTTGTAAGGGTGGATCTAGGAGGAAGGGGTCAGCAATGTCTGGAACCCCCCCCTCAATTTCTTGCAAGTGCCCTATTTGAATGATGTGTGCCTCTGAAAATAAATTTTGTTTTTGTAAATACCAATAGATCATGGTTATTTTATTTTTTCAAATTCTATTTTGAATCTTTATCTGTATCATTGTACTTCCAAATTTGTAGTTTCAGTGGTTTTCATAGGTGCCTTTAGTACTGGTGCAGCCATATCACTATTTTTATCTTCATCTTATTCTGATAGCAGGCACATAGCCAGGGGTGTTCAAATGGCCCCCCCTCCCATTTGACCCCCCTTTGACAGGAAAGGTCCACTTTTGTAATCATAGTTATAACTTATGATGTGATATTATAATATATAACATTATTTAGTAAATAAAGACACTTTTTTTTTTTTTTTTTGCATTTTCTTTTGAAACTTTACAAACTTCTAAACTACTCTAAATCCCCTCCACAGTGACTAGGTCCTTGCACCAAAAGGTCCACCTTTCTACAATTTTGACTGCCCCTCCCCCTTGGGAAGTCCTGGCTATGGGACTGGATAGTTCTTTTAATTGGCAAGACATTTGTAATTGTTTGAAAAATTTTCTGTGATTATTGTTGTACCCAAATTAGAATGAGACTGATCTAATAAACCAATACAATTTATTTTACACTGGCTCATTGAGGGTCTGTTTTAAGAAACAATTTTTAGTATTCTGCCCTTTTTTCTTTGGAACCTCCCCTTACTGAAATGTCTAGATCCACCCTTACAGTTGGGGCTACAGTTACCTTTTTTGGACTTCACTAATAGGATTCCTTGTACCTGTAGCTCCGAGGGTTACATTGGTATGCCCTGGACCCATAATATGATTAATTTTCAGGGAAGTACATTATTTCAGCTAATTTTTTTTAATTTACTGTAAAGTGAAAAACAAAATACTGTATGCCAAATTTGGATTGAATATGCCTTAAGTCTCGTAGGTTAATATTTTTTACTAGTAACATTAAGAAATTTTTCAAAATAATTAGGCTATGCAAATTATTTTTCTGATAACTTAGAAACTACTAATTCCTTATAGATATTAATGCCTACCATAATTAGATCTGGTAGATCTTTGTTTCAAGCTTGGCTAATTGACTTTGTGATGATGTAAAGTCTGTTTTGAGAGAGAGTAGAGGAGGGGAAGTGCCATAATACAGGGTGAGTTTGAATGCTGCCATTTTTTTTTTCTATAAATAGTACCATAACTGAAGGAACATTGCAGAAGCAGAATTGGCCAAATTTAGAAGAGAATATTTTAGTAGCTAGTACAAATAAAAAAAAAAAAGTGTTTTGATAAATTTTTAAACTTTCTTGGAACCCCCCCACAGTTTATGGTACTATGACTAGAATTTTTAACTAAACCAAATTTAATAGCTATACTGCACTATAGGTATAGTATACTAAATTTATTTAAACAATAACAAAAAAATATGTCAGATACATCAGATATACTAATCATCACAATTGGCCATCTTTTAATAAATTTTAACTATTTGTGCAATGTTATATAAAGTTTCTTCACTTAGCATGCAGTGTTGTTAGTAAGGTTACCAACCTAGAGGAATAGGTAGGCTGTATATCCCAATGTTAACTTATTGTAGGGAAGTAAATGGGGAAAAGTTCTTAACATTTTATATCTAATTTTATAATCATAGTATATATTTGATTATCAAGACAGATCTAAATGTATACTGGTAACTGCTTAAGAGGTCTGTAGCAGACTAGCAGTTAAGACAAGTTTGGTAAGCACTAAGCAAGCGTATTGTAGTTTGAATGTTTCGACTTCTTTCTTCAGTGCTTCCAGAAAGAGCTGTACAGGGTCTTACTGCAGCTTATTTCAAAGGTAAGCAAATTTTTAGACCTAGTCCTGTCTGCATAGACCTATTGGTTAGATTTACTTTGGAACTGTCATTAGTAGGCCTAATAGCCAAGCCATAAACTGCTATAACTAAATCAAGAGTTAACCCTTTACTGTCACATGTTGCCTCTACTTAACTTTTCAAATATATGCATTTAGATTTAACCCTACAAAAAAGTTCGGCATTAAAGGGTTAATGATATGCCATAATTTATTTTTTCTTTTCTTCATTGTTAGTCTTTATTTGGTGATGACTCTGTTAGTTCTTTTCAAAACCCCAGATTTTATGATGGACTTAAAAGAACACTTAAAAAATTTAAGTCCTGTAACATCAGCCTATCCAAAAGCATTTATTAGTGAGCTTGATGTACTAATAAAACAGGTTTAGTTTACGTTGTATTTGAATTGTACTTATTTTTAAAACCACTAGGCCTAATTAAAAAATATTTTTAATCTAACAAGGTTCAATGGATACTTAAATGTACCTGGTACTGCAGAGTAGATAAAGGCTTGTCATTTAGGCTTCTATCAAAGGAAGCTGTAAAATGTGCCTACACTTTACACTTTCCTCTAAACTATACATGTTATATGTCTATTGTAATAATTTTTAAATAAATATTCTTCCTCTCTTTCAGCAAACACTTGGTACAAAGTTGGCTCTGGTAATTGTCATAGTACACAAAAGTTAATAAATTACAATAATATGAAAATTAATATTTTGCCAGCCCTCTCGGATAATTACATGTACTTGGTAAGTATTTTGAAACATTAAAGTAGCTGAAGTTTAGACATAAATTTAAGTTTGTAAGGATAGGGAAAAATTAAAATAAAGGGTTAACAGAAACAGAGAACTGAAATAGGCTTACGAGCAAAGGAATAGCTATTAGTAAAAATATTATAAAATAATATAAAATTGCTTATAAAGTACAGTGGAACCTCAATATACGAACGCATCTCTATTCAAACAAATCGGTATACGAACAACTTTTTTGAGAAAAAATTGTCCTTGTATACGAACTGTTCCCTCATATCCGAACCGAAGGAAGCTGGTCAGTTTCTCTCCAGCCAGCGTTCGGTGCGCAGCACTACGTTGTCTGCCCAATTCTCCCAATCAAACGAATATTTAACACTACACACGCTTAGACCGATCAAACACAATGGGGATCGTAAGAGGACGGATAGCGACGAGCGACGATGTTAACTATGAGACGCGCGGACAGCAACTGAGGCTGAGCGAGCGCGCATCACAGTAAACTCAGTCCTCAACCGCCATCGATTTGAAATCTCGGCGCGCGAGATCGTATCTGGCCACCAATCGTTAAAGCGAAAGACCCAATCGTAACTTAAGTTGGAGATCGTTAATGCGAAATAAGGCAATCGTAAATCGAAAGATGGGGGTACTTTTTTAAAATTGTTAACGCGGGAAATCGTAAACCGAACGATCGTATAACGGGGGATGCCTGTATATTATTATTGTATAATATTGCATTATTTATTGTTGTTACAGGTTTCATGTAGGATTTTATGCATGTAAGTCTTATTTTACAGGTTTAATTAACCAATATTTTGACTTAAAAATGTTTCGTAAGGGGTAACTTTTGGGGGTCTGGAACGGATTAATCCAATTTACATTATTTCTTATGGGAAAAATTGATTCAATATACGAACAATTCGATATCAGAACAACCCTCAGGAACGGATTAAGTTTGTATATTGAGGTTCCACTGTATTAGGGAAATTAGTACAGCTCCTACACTTAACAGTTGGTAACAACAACTTAAACTGGTTTGTATAAAAATACAGTGAATGAAAAGATTCATTGGGAATCAAAGTAGTTGTGGATAAAACTGCGTGATCATCTTCAGGCAATCAGGGATCAATCTCTAATATTTTACTGTACAGTCAAAAGCAAGCTAAATTCATCACTTAAGTGAAATACCTAACAAACTTGTACAAAATTATGTAATAAATAGTCCTAAATGGTTCCTTGGTATACATTTTGTTTATATTCTTCCCTTGGTATGTAGCTACAGTAAATACTCGATAAGTCAGACTATATAGTGCTCTAGCCAGTCTGACTCATTGAAAAGTCCAACTCATTGCGAATTACCTTAATTACCCCCCCTGTTTACTCCTAAAGAGGCATAAATACTCTCTAACCTTTTAAGTTTGATTAGTGAGAGTCTAATACAATGTTCAAAATAAACAGTAAAAAATAATAAAACTTTCATTTACTGTTGCTGGAATTATTTTGAGCATGAAACACAAAAAATTTTATTGTTTACTTTTTTGTACAATACAGTATTAAAAAAACACTTCACTTAATAAAAGAAACAAAATAATAATGGCACTTGACATAGGAAATAAAATGCTTCTTTCAGTAAAATAAATAAAAGAATAATAGCACTTGACAGAGGATGAGTCTGACTCATCCTGAATTCCGACTTGAGTATTTACTGTACTAGTTTTCATTAAGCAGTTATCTTAGTCACCAATTGTTTGCCAACTAAAAGTTGAAGTGAACTATTACCTGAACTTCTCTGTTGTTGTCATTAACTAAATGTGTCAAGATTTTTAGATTTGTGTTCATTGTTAAGACTGAATTATAATAAAGTAAGTTTTTTCTATCAGTTTTATAGATTGGCAGCCTCTTTTACCGCATCTTGAAATTAACCACAGCTAGTTTGACAGCATACAGTCATTGTTTCATTAAAAAATTAATGCATAGACCTACCTACTTAGTTTTCAATTCAGAATCACTATTTTCAGTTAGTGGATGAAACTACAAATGAAGCTGCAATTATTGATCCTGTTGAACCAAAAACTGTTTTAAAGGCTGTTGAGGCAGCTGGAGTAAAGCTCACAACTGTTTTAACTACACATCATCATTGGTAAAGGTACTCTTAGCTTTTTTAAAATAAGTGTGCAGTTCATTTCCAGTAATTGAATATGAAGTGTTGTAGGCCTATTGGCAGGTTTCCACAGGGTCACTACTTTTTATTACAATGTACATAAACCTTAGGCCATCAGTGTTTATTTTCACAGTTTTACAACTTTTATTGCATTATATTGTGTGTGTGTGTGTGTGTGTGTGTGTGTGTGTGTGTGTGTGTGTGTGTGTGTGTGTGTGTGTGAATTATGAATCTTTGCATGGTTAATTGGTTTGAATGGCTTCAGTCCTGAGTTCAAGCATTGTGCTCACCCCATTTGAAATGGGTGTGTAAGTATTGTAGCCAATGTATGTATGAATAATATCATTATTTATAAGTTCCGAATTGTTATTAATAATAAAAGTAATTTTTGCTACATAAAGTGTCTTTGGACCCTGCTTTGCCCTATAGTTTGTTTTTCTTGGCATTTATCCTCTTAATCTTGTTTTTTCACAATTTGTAATTCTTACTCTTTCGTAGAGGCTATATGAAAGTGTTCATTAATTCTATAAAATAATTTCCTAGAAGTAAAGATAAGAATGTTAAAAAGTTTAGTGAGTGCATTATTAGAACTCAAAATGGTTATTTTAATTAGAAGAATTTATTATTCTTAATCACTCAAAAGTGTCTATAATAATTTTATGGATTAATTGTTATAGTGTCAATGTACTGTTGGCTCTTTCAACCACTGTTGGCAAAAACCTGGGTTTTTCACACAAAAAACAACCCAACTGGGTTTTTTGGTTTTTTGATGGGTTGAAATTTTTTTTAGAAAGGTTTGATAATTATGTAGTGCCTAATATATCTATTATTTTATTAATTTATTTATCTAATCTACAATATATATTAAAAAGACATCTTTATTTCACAGAAAGTTCAGATATGAGAAATAATAATGACATATTAGAATTTTCTCCATTTTAATTTTAGATCTTTCCTTTATTTCTTAATAGCAGATTTCAGCTTTATTTAAACCTAATTCATATTTAAATTTTTAAGATGCCAAACTCAGAGTTATAGAGGTGGAAGATCTAAAGCTAGCGAATGGGACGAGGTGACTTTATTAAGTGATCAGCCTACTAGAGTGAAACATCATCTAGAGAAATGCAGTAAAAGAAAAGTGGAATGTTTTGAAAATGAGGCAAGAAGTATGCTGAGACTCGAATTTGGAGCATCAGTTGAAACTCATTCACTTCCTCCAACTTTGGCTTCTGGCAAAGATGATCCAAAGATTATAAGTGAAATTGTGCCTGAAATGAGTGATACCAGTGTGGGTTCTTCATCATCCACATTCTGTCATTCAACACCAATAAAGCATAAAAGGCAAAGATCAATTACGCCATTTGTGGTAAGAATGACTGTGGACCAAAAGGAAGAATTAGATTTACAAGTTGCAAGGTTCTTTTTTTCAGCTAACATACCCTTCAACGTTTTAGAAAATAAAGAATTTAGGATCAGGATTTAGAATCAGGATTTAGAATCAGGATATGAACCACCAAACAGGAAAAGGTTGGCATCTCTAATCTGTTAATAAAAGTTAATGATGAAGTAATCCATGAAATGAAGAATGACCTTAATCTTGTTGATTGTACCATTACCCTTATACAAGATGGCTGGAGTTCAGTAGGTAATGATCCTATTATTGCACACAGTATTCATAAAGGAAAAAAGCCATATCTGATTTCAGCAGTAGATGCTGGAAGTACAAAAAAGATGGCAGAATATTATGCTGGGTTTTTGGTCTTGGGTTTTTGGGTACCAACTCTGCTTTCAACCTCCTCTTGGAGGATAATGACTTGAGATAATGAGTATTAGTGCGTAACTGATATACATATATGAAAATATAGTTTGTCTTTAGAAGACAAGTTACAACAGTTTTTAAAAACAAAGTGCAGCAACGTGTCTTTAGGTAAAAAAAAAAAAATAAATAAAATAAAATAAAATAAAATAAAATTTAAGAGTAAAGGGAAAGAAGAAACTTTGTCCTGAAAGCAACTTGGACTTGAATCCAGTGGAAAAAGTTTGGAATATTATAAAGAATAAAGTTACAACAGAGTTTTGTTTCCAAAGTTGATAGAAGCTTTTTAACAAAATTGTGAATATTGAAAATAGTCAGAATCATACTTGTTGCAAATTGCTTAATTCATCACATCTTTTACTGTGTTCACTATAGACCTAGTTAGAGATATTAAAGTAAATTATATGGAAAGTGTGTGGAAGCCATTTGTATTTCTTCATTGATTTTACTTTATCATCATCTGGGCATTCATTAAACTAATCACGTAGGTCTAGGTTATTACAGTTACGAACTTAATGCATTCCGGAGGTCTGTTCGTAAGTCAGAAATAACTTATATCAGCAAAATAAATGCATAAAAATATGTAAAGTATGTAAAAAAGGGCATAAAAAACTGCACAACTATGACACTAATGTACCGTATGTGTTTTATTCATTAAAAAACAAACCTCCACCTCCCGCCCTCTGTGCATCAAGTTCCATCAAGTATTTGTTTGTTAGCTCTTGTGAGTGGCTTTCTAGTAACTGATGGAAGTCTTCTTCCTCCAGTTCCATCTGCAGTTAGGTGTAACTACATACCGCTAGCACACACTTTGTTGTTTGTATCTTCAAAAGTTTGTAAGTCGGGGACCTACGGTATTAGCCTACTTCTTAAGAATGGTAATTCCTTAGGAGTGAATTTTCTCAGGATCCACTTGCTCAGATTTCATATATTTTTAATACCTAAACTAATTTTAGGGATCATGCTGGAGGAAATACTGAATTGGTGTCCACATTTCCTTCACCCTTAAAAGTTCTTGGAGGAGATGACAGGATTGGAGCGCTCACTCAGAAGGTAATCCATGGTGACACCCTCTCTGTAGGAAACCTAATGATAAAGTGCCTCTTCACCCCATGCCATACCCAGGGTCATATATGTTATCATGTTACTGATACAACCAATCCCAGTCAGCAATCGGCTGTATTCACAGGTATGTTTATATTCATGAAAAATGTTTAGTTTTAAAATTAAAATGAAGTAGTTTCACTGTCGAACACCATTTCCCCGTTAGTTCAGTGAGATTAGGCGACTTTGGGTCTGTTCAGTGACCATCTTCTGTATTCAGATGATGTAGCAGACCCATGGTTAGGATCCCACGTAAAACTGAAGGTCCCATCACAAACAACCTTAAATATTATTATTATTATGGGGACTAGTCTCATTCCACTAATAAGATTTCACTTTACAACAAAATGTTACCTATAAAGAAAGTGTGGTAGATCAAACTAATAAGAAAAGGGTAAACATTTTTAATTCTCAGGATGCAGACAGCTGCAAACTCGTCTGAGGCCTTAACAAAACATTCATTAATTAAAATTTAAGTTGAAAGTGATTAAAAAAAGTGGTATAGACTTTATAAGTAAAACCATTATGACACTGATTTTCAAAGAACTACATTTTTTTGTAGCTAGCTAAATAAAAAAAAAAAAAAGTTTCCTTGAAAAGTTACTGACAATCCTGAACTGTATCCTAAAGTGGTTTTCTTTAAATTGAACTTGTGCTGTTCGGAGGTTTTTATTCCCAAAAGTCCTCATCCACTTAATGTCTCTGAGAAATTGAGAAAACTCCCAGTGCTCTAGAACCAGACCTGGCCAGCATCCCTGGCCTTTCATATAACACCTTTCATATAAGCTTTGCTATTTCCAGTTGGCATATTTACCAGAAATTAGAAACCAGTAAGAAAGAGAGGGAAGAAGGGAAAAACTAACATAATATTAACCTTAATGTGTGTTGTCAACTTGCCATGGAAACAGCTTGGCTACTACTAAACTAATAATTCATTTTCAGGTGATACGTTATTCTTAGGTGGATGTGGAAAATTCTTTGAAGGAAACGCTACAGAAATGCATAGAGCACTCATAGAAATATTAGGATCTCTTCCAGATGACACGGTAATTAATGTACTAAATGCGCTTCTAAATGCAGAGTGATCCGAAAAGGTATTTCCAAAAATATTTAATACGTTATTTGTGGGAACACCTTTTCAGATCACCCTATATACTGAGACATTGGTGTCCATTTCGATTGTATTTAAATTAGGCTAATGTGGGGTAAATATTGTAAAATATGTTGATAACTAGAACGTTGGTGCCTTCGTCAGATAACCTGTTGAGCACTATGTTCAGTTATATCCTTGACCAAATAAATTTTGAGGGCCCATACTCAATTGCACTTGTCCGACCTTCTGTTCATCACACTTTCTTGCCCGCACTATAGCTTTTGAACCACTGAACATAAATTGCTGAAACCACACACACGCACGCACGCACGCACTAGTAATGTCTCGTTAGTAAGAATCGGCATCGGCTCCCTGCAAAAATTCAATGTTGCAAATGGAGTTTTGACCATAACTTTTGAATCACTCCGCATAAATTAAACTTCACACACCTATGGATTATCACCGACGATGCATTGCGAACAAAAATTTGGGTTGTTGCTGCGAGGGTCAAGGGCACAAATAGAAGTGAAAGGTCAAATGGAGGTCCACGCGATAACTTTGGAACTTCTCTACAGAAATTGAATAACCTTCACACAATATGGATTATCACAACACACCTTAGGTTACACACGAGAAATGAACAAGTAATAGAGTAATGTAGATTTAATCTTAAATTTTTATTAATATTCCATTATTAATCAAAATTTCAACTTGGTTTTAAACGAATTTACATTCACCATATTTTTATATTGGTATTTAAATTATTCCATTTCTCAGTTTTGTATTCTTTCTTATCAAAATTAACAGTGTTTAAAGTTAGTGAATATTGTTTTACTGCTCCAACAAAATTGTAAACGTACCAAGATTACGCAATTATAGTCTCATCAGATAATCTACAATACTTAACTAATAATAACCTTGGTTTTGTTTTTTATTGTATATTCTGACGAAGGTCCGGCTTGTTGCTCTACCTTGGACCTACAGCTGAACGTGGAATCCGAACCACGACCCACCAAAAGTCCTTGGCCGGACTTAATCTCATGACCGATCAGCAGCCCAGTGTCTTAACCATTAGGCCACCCAGAGTACCCATTTATCTACCAACCTACATATTTTTTTTTTTTTTTTTTTTGGAAGGATAAACAGCTGGATAAGCTGCGCGCCGATTGCTTTCGTCGGTGGATTCATAGTCAGCGATGCTAACCACTAACCACCGAGGCGCAAAAAAAATATATCTTCAAAATTTTCTAGCGACATCCGGCACTATCTTCATAGTCCAACGAGGTGACAAGCATTGACCTTGAAATAACAGGCATACGAACTTACGAACGAATGAGTGAATTTTAACTGCATAAATTGTTCTCAAAATGTCCTCTAAAGCAGTGGTTCCCAACCGGTTTTGGCTTATGGCCCCCTTAGGAACCTTATTTTTTCCTGTGGCCCCCATAAGCATTATTTTCAGTAGGTAATATGCAGATTTAACTCTATTTTACAAAATAACATTTTCCTGTGGCCCCCTTCAAATGTGCCATGGCCCCCAGGGAGCCATATGGCCCACGGTTGGGAAACACTGCTCTAAAGGTCATAAACGCCCTAAAATATGAAAAATCAAAGACCTTGAGGCAGTAATAAAAATATAATAACGAGTTGCTAAAGAGGGACAATGTAAAACTGAAGCATAGAAATAGAGTTCGAAAAGACCATTCAGTATGCACACTTGAGCTCATGTCAGCGACCTTAAATCTAACCAAAACTCAATCGCTAAAAACAATCGCAGTATGGAGTCAATGAAAACCGAGCACGATAAGGAACAAATTGAACAGCTTAGACGATAATTCACGTGCCAGTAACTTAATCATAATGGGGTAGCTGAAATGAATAGAACGGTGAAACTAAGAAAAAGGAGAACATAATGAAAGAGAGACTGAATTTGGGGAATACCAAGATCAAAAGTGCCTCCAGAAACAAACTTCACCAGAAAAGACAAATTCTAGGGTTAAAGACTAGGATATGCCGGATATATATTATTAGGCCCCCCAAATATAAGATAAATAATAATTTAAGTATATTCAGATTTTTAATTGTTTTGTTCTCTTTCAGGTTCTTGTGTTGTATTAAACTATAAGTATTAATCAAGACAAGTTTTGTGTGGTCACTGTATACAATAAATGATCCTAGTGATATCACTGCAAAGTGTAATATTTGCCAAAAGATTATCAAACGTGGGACGGAGAAAGGTTATTTGAATATTAATCACCCAAAAGAGTATGCTGAAGCCAAAAACGAAAATGACAAAAAAGAATAGCTGCGACTGAATCAAAGGAAATAGGCATAGATAGAATACGGGCTAGACCATCAACTTCTACTGGTAGTACTCTGAAAGAAAAGAAAATGGACCAAATGAGTAAGTAGATCTCAATAGAGGAAAGCTTTGATCATCTAAAAAAATATGGGACATCAATGACTCCAGGTCTGCGATGATTCACCGTAAAATTGGTATAATAATGGCTTTGGACAACCAGCCATTTACTTTAGTTGAAGATGATGGTTTTATTGATCTAATGGCTTACCTCCAACCCAGATATCTCTTACCGAGTAGAAGGTACTTCTCTGATACTATAATTCCTCGTCTTTATAATGAGTTCGTCTAAAATTGCTCTGAAGTTGGAAGAAGTAAAGCATGTCAGCTTTTTTTTAGATATATGGACATGCACAACCTCAAGAAAGTTTTCTATCATTATCGTGTCACTGGATAGGTAAAGATTTTGAAAGATACGATGCTGTGCTACATGCCTCTCATTTTTCAGGGTCGCATACTGGCAAGAATATATCTGAAAAGTTTCGCTCCATGTGGGATAGTTGGGATCTTGACGCAAATAAGAGGAATTTATTGGTGAGGGATGGAGCTAGTAATATGGCTCTTGGTAGTGACCTGGCTGAAATACCTTCAATACGCTGCAGCATTCATTTACTCCAACTGGTTATTAGTGACTCAATTATGGTTCAGAGCAGGGTTGTGGAGTCGGAGTCGTGGAGTCGCACGTTTCAGGGCGGAGTCGGAGTCGGAGTCGGTAAAAAACTTCCGACTCCGACTCCAATTTCTGTCCTGTGTCACCCTTAATTTCTAAATCCTAAATACTAACATTTAGGTTATTTAGTTTTTTTGGTCAATAAACCTTATTCATTGATAGCCCCTAGATTAAGTTTTTTTAATATTTTTTTTTTACATTTTCAGAATATACAATTAATATTTATTTAAATATAAAATATAAAATTTCACACTTAGTGTGGTGGTGATGAAATGTCTTATTATTATGATAATTATAGAGTGAAACACTAGAGGAGTCGGAGTCGTATATTTAAAATGTGAGGAGTCGGAGTCGGATTTTTAGATTTTTTACAATGTGTGGAGTCGGAGTCGGAGTCGAATTTTTGACAATGTGTGGAGTCGGAGTCGGAGAATTTTGGACCGACTCCACAACCCTGGTTCAGAGGAGTGTAATTGATATCCTTGCAAAAAGTCGCCGCCTTGCAACTCACTTTAATCATTCTCCTTTGGCCTGTAACAATTTCAAACACATTCAAGTGCAGCAAAATCTTGAGCCTCTCCTATTGGTTCAAGATGTCCCAACACGTTGGAACAGTGCATATTTGATGCTAGAAAGATTATATAAATAAAAAATTCCGGTGCAACTGTATTTGGCTGATCGTAGTGAATTACCTACCATCACATCCTTCGAGTGGACACTGATACGAAATCTCCTTAAAATATTAAAACCATTCTTCCAACTAACTCAGGAAATGAGTTCGGAAAAATCAACTTTGTCTTCCGTAATCCCAAGCATTTGTATTTTACAAAGATTTCTTTCAAAGATTGGCCATGATGACCAAGGTGTTCAAACGACAAAGAGAGAACTCCTGACTTCTCTTCGAGCGCGTTTCTTGTCGGAGAGTAATGATGGGAAGTCTTTGAACATAATGAAAAACAGGGCTTATGTGACTGCGACTGCAATAGATCCGCGGCATAACTTATCTTTCTTTCAACAAGATCAAAAAGAGCAGGCTAAATCTTGGCTGATTGGAAGTCATAGGTATTGAAAATGACGAAGGTGGTAATGATTCTAATGAAAATGAAAGTGGAAGCGAAAGAAGCTCAAATTCCAGTTCTCCAATGCGAAAGAGGAAAGACGAAGAGGACATTCTTGAAGCGTGTTTTCTGGAGATCACAAAAAGGAGAGCAATCTGGGGAAGTAAGTTATAAGAGAAGAAAGGTTGAAAAAAAGACTGTTTCTGTTCTTCTGATTGCAGGGGAGTTAGACCAATATGCATCTGAACCTCTTGTAGATAGGAAACGCTGTCCAGTTCAAATTTGGAAGCAGGAGGACCGATTTCCTCTCCTTAAAACTATTGTTTCAAAGCTTCTCTGCACACCCGCATCCTCTGTATTTTCAGAGAGAATGTTTTCTGAATATGGAAACATCTATGAAGCAAGGCGATCCCAAATATTGCCTAAAAGAGGAGAAATGCTCTTGTTTCTGCACCACAACGGAAAAAAGTTCTAAATCACTGTTTTTTTTTTTTTATTCTGAAGACCTCCAGGCTGAATGGCGGCATCTGACCTACACAATACTGCCCTCCATTCATTGATTTAATTCCAGGCATTTTATATTGTATTCAATGTATTGTTTTACATTTGTCAAGCTTGTAATGTTTTGTATTGTTTTGAAAATAAAGGAAAAAAAGGAGAAAAAAGAATGGAAAGCAAGTGCAGGGGTCTAGCAATATTTAACTCTTTTTAAAAAATTTAACGCCTAGACGTTTTTATAAAAAGCTCTGATTATATTAATAGAACTGTAATCGTTAAGGATGGACAGATGTTTTATTTATTCTTGTCATCAGTATTGTGTTGATTTAATATAAAAAGTGTTGCTGGACTGGTTTAGGGGTGGGCCCTGGAGGGCTTTCCATTTTTTTTATATAAAATATTATTTGTAATGTGTTATCATATGGCAGATTTTCATACAGGTGTTAATTTTCTAATGTCTCGGCCTATATCCGGCATATCCGGCCGGATATGACCCATATCCTACCGTATACCGGATATTTCACAGTATCCGGCCGGATATCATATCCGGTGCACCCTAGTTAAAGACACGACTGAATCTAAGACATCCACGGCAGCTATAAAAGTAATATGTGAGGATGAAACTCGGAAATTTATCACAAACAACAGAATAAAACTGAAAGGATAAAAAAGCTTCGTCATTGATGACGTATGTGAAGAAAGTCGTAAAATAAGCAAAGAAAAGCTCCCTAAACTCATAGAAGCAAGAAAGGTCGGGAAAGTTGCCTACTTCCTTGGAGCCAAGTTAATTGTTAAGGAAAAAGAGACTCCTTCAACGTAGAATACTTCGATCAAAGGAGTTCACCTCGTTAGTGAAAGAACATTCAAGGCTGTGAAAACTGCGAATAACTCTGCACACAACTACTTCAGTCGCCTTTCCCATTCTCGGCTCAACTAGGCGGTAACTCCTTATTCTTGTATTGTGTATTCAGTGAAATTGTTTGCGAACGATAAAGACTTCCGTAAAATATGCCCTCGTATAAATCATTTTAATTTATTAACAAAAAATTCTATATCCATTATAGTTTGTTTTGAACAGGAATCTGGTGTAGGCCATCCATCACTGGTCTCATCGATGGATGAGTTTAATGCCTTTGTATTGCAAAAAGATATTTATAAAAATCTTTGTGCTAAATCTAAATATTCGGAGCTTACCTAGGAAGTGTTACTACTTATTGGCCCTTTTGAAAACTTCTATGGTCAAATTTAGTGTTAATTCTCACTCAAACCTGGTTAAATAGTAATATTAAAAACCTCTATAATATAGATAATTACGTTGCTTACCATACTGTAAGAGATGGTTAGGTTCGGGGTGGAGCAGCTCTGTGTATGTGCATAAAACTTACGACTCTAACGAATTATTTTCTGTATGTAATGGTGTCATTATCAGTGTCAGAAAATTTCAGGGAGAACAAGATGTTTTGGAGAGAAGTGAATAGTGTGAGAGAAATGAGACGGCAGATGAGCATGACTGAAGAGAGTTGATGGGGAAGTGATGACAGAGAGAGAAAATGTAAAGACAAGTTGGAGTATTTTGAGGGACTATTGAACGTGTCGGAAGACGAAGGAAGCAGATGTGGTATGTTTGGGCAGAGAGGGGGTTCGGAGTAGGAGAGTTGTGGCGAATTGGTTGGTCCGTAGGGAGGTGGTGGTGGAGCCCGTATGCAAGGTGAAAAAGCGGTAGTAGAAGATAGGATCGCTGTGGAGCTCTTGATAAAAAGGCGGTGAATGTGGTGTTGATTTGTTGGTGCGTCTGCTTAATGTGTGTATGGACAAAGGCAAGCTACCTCAGGACTGACGGAGTATCGTCCCCCTGTATAAAGGCAGGGGAGAGAGAAAAATATATACTCGAATTACGGAGGAATTAGTCTGTTGAGTGTGCTAGGTAAGGTGCATGGATGAGTGGTGATTGAAAGGGTGGTGGCTTGCACGGAGCAACAGATTGTGGAGGAGCAAGGGTGTGTGAACCAGGTGTTTAAGTTGAAGATGCTGTGTGAGAAATACTTGGAGAAAGAAAGGGATTTGTATGTGGCGTTCATGGATCTTGAAAAAGCGTATGATAGGGTTGATAGAAAGGCGTTGTGACAAGTGCTGCGGCTGTATGGGGTACATGGGTCGTTGTTGAATGCAGTGAGAAGTTTTTACCGAGAGAGTAGAGCATGTATGCGTGTGGGAAGAGAGGGTAAGTGGTTTCCGGTGAAGAAAGTGGGTCTACGGCAGGAGTGTGATGTCTCTATGGTTGTTTAATGTGTTTATAGACGGGGTGGTGAAAGAGGCGAACAAGGGTCATGGGAGGAGAGCGGGGGTGAAGCATGCTGCGGGTCGGGGGTTTGGGAAGTGAATCATTGTATGCGGATGATACGGCTCTGGTGGCGGACTCGAGAGAAAAGTTAGAGAGACTGGTAATTGAGTTCGGGAGGGTGTGTGAAAGAAGTAAGCTAAGAGTAAGGTTATATGGTGTAAAAGGGAGGTTCGTGAGCGACTGAGTGTAAGCTTGTATGGTTAGGGATGGGGGAATAATGACTTTTTTTTTGGAAATTGCCAACAAGACGAGTGGTTTCTATGGCCATTTTCGCTGCTGAATACGAATCTGGCTGGTTCTTTTGACCTGGTTCAGTGGATTTTTTCAAAATGGCGGGCAAAAAAATAGTTTTCTCTTTTTGATGCTTAAGAAAACCGCTACCCCTCATATGTAACATGTCTTTTCATATGTTTTCAGGGTCGTTGAAGTTGAAAATGAACAAATCAGAGACAGTCGATGCGTGGTTTAGCAGTTATAGGCAATAAATGGAAAAGAAAGGTATTATTTTATTAAAAAATTATGTACAGAAAAAAACAAGGCTTTCATATCAGTTCCATGATGTAATTCAAATCATGAAATCATCATATTTACAACACATTGTTCAATAAACTATCAATATCACTAGTAACATTGTCCTCTGGTCATAAGGCATTCTTAATAGAATTTCTCGGTTCATCTACACTAAATTTTTCCATTTTGAATTTCCCCTCTCTCACTTTAATGTCTCATTTGACAAATATCTGATGTGATGGCGAGTCTCAAATAGGCAATTTCTGTGAGGAGCTGCTTTTCGTTCAGTTTGTATAGAGCATCCAGGTTGTTTGGAGTCATAGGGCCTCCATGTTTCTTGCAGTTTTCCAAAACCGCCAATATTTTGCCAGTTTTTTTCTTTCTGAGCTCTTCTTTTGGTAAAACTTTACAAGACACCCGCATTGCTATGAAAATGCTACAGTAACGAAACATATATCAATCGATAGAGCAGAAAAAGTGGTGCAAGCAGCCATGTATCATTTTTAAAATATTAGAAAATAACAAAGTTATGATACTATGAAGATGTTACTAGGCCTATCATAGCTTTCACGATTTGGATCTTTTCCGTTTCATGTACTGTTTCCGATTTTGTTGAAAATAAGATATTTAATGTAGGTCAACTGAATGCCTGGTTAGGTCAACTGAATGCCCGGTTAGGTCAACTGTACGCCCTTGATGATTGGTTAGGTTAAGTCGTGATATTTTCATTAGTTAGGACGAGTCTGATTTTTATTTTTAATTTCAGGTGTTTTAATCGACATTTTTTTTTGGATCACCTGAAGATCAGGGCCCCCAGCCTTCGTTAGTTAGCCTTATAAGGCTAACTAACGAAAATATCACAACTTAACCTAACCCTGAGTAACCAATCGTCAAGGGCGTTCAGTTGACCTACATTAAATGTCTTATTTTCAACAAAATCGGAAACAGTACATGAAACGGAAAAGATCCAAATCGTGTAAGCTATGATAGGCCTAGTAACATCTTCATAGTGTCATAACTTTATTTTCTAATATTTTCAAAATGATACATAGCTGCTTGCACCATTTTTTTCTGCTCTATCGATTGATATACACTGCGTTCCAAATTATTAAGCAGATTACATTTTCTCCAATGTTTTCAAAAGTTTTTCCCCGATTTCAATGAAATTTGTAGCAAATAATCACTATATATAGCAGCATTGATGGTATTCATTTCGATAAAATATTTTGATAATTAAAATAATTATCTCATTTTATTGAAAAATATGTAAAATATTGTGTTCCGAATTATTAAGAAAGTATTCTGTTTACGGATGTAAATGGTGAAAATGGGTAAGAAGAAGGATTTAAGACCAACTGAGAAAAGAAAAATAGTCAAGTTACTCGCTGAAAATATAAAATCTATTGAAATTGCGAAACAGTTTGGCAGAGCTTATCGAACTGTAAACAAGTTTGTAGCGGATGGTACCAAACTGAGGCAGCGAAGTGATAAAGGAGCGATAAGAAAAGTGACAAGGCAGCAGATATCTGTAATCAAGCGCAAATTGCAAAGCATCCATTGTCCTCAAGTAAAGAGGTTTTTGAGCAGGCTGGCATACATAATGTACCAAGAACATCTCGATGTGGAATCCTCCAAACAATTGGCAAGACGTGTAAACCTACGATTCAGTCACCATTAACACCCAGGTACAAGAAGCAGCGTGTTGAATGGGCGCGTCAGTACGTGAAAACAGATTTTAATACTGTATTGTTCACCGATGAATGAAAAGCAACCCTTGAGGGTCTTGATGTTTGGTCAAGAAGATGGATTGCTGAGAGCCAATTTCTCCCATCGAGATTAAGACGCCAACAAGGTGGAGGTAGTGTCATGTTTTGGGCAGGATTGATAGGCAATGAAGTAGCTGTCCCATACAGAGTGCCTGATGGTGTAAAAATGAATGCCCAGTCTTACACAAACTTTCTAAAAGAAAACCTCATTCCATGGTAGAGATTGGCCCTTAGCAATCCATCTTCTTGACCAACCATCAGATCCCTCAAGGGTTGCTCTTCATTCATCGGTTAATAATACAGTATTAAAATTTGTTTTCACGTACTGACGCGCCCATTCAACACGCTGCTTCTTGTACCTGGGCGTTAATGGTGACTGAATCGTAGGTTTACACGTCTTGCCAATTGTTTGGAGGATTCCACATCGAGATGTTCTTGGTACATTATGTATGCCAGCCTGCTCAAAAACCTTTTTACTTGAGGACGATGGATGCTTTGCAATTTGCGCTTGATTACAGATATCTGCCGTCTTGTCACTTTTCTTATCGCTCCTTTATCACTTCGCTGCCTCAGTTTGGTACCCTCCGCTACAAACTTGTTTGCAGTTCGATAAGCTCTGCCAAACTGCTTCGCAATTTCAATAGATTTTATATTTTCAGCGAGTAACTTGACTATTTTTCTTTTCTCAGTTAGTGTTCAGTCCTTCTTCTTACCCATTTTCACCATTTAGATCTGTAAATAGAATACTTGCTTAATAATTCGGAACATCATATTTTACATATTTTTCAATAAAAAGAGAGAATTATTTTAATTATCAAAATATTTTATCGAAATGAATACCATCAGTGCTGCTATATATCGGGTGGCCACAAAAAAACTTTACTTAATTGAAAGTTTAATAACTGCAACAATTCAAAACTTATGCGATTGAGGTTTTGCACACATTAACAGATACATATAATCTATAATTGCTGGAATTTTCAAATATGTAGGTTCTATAGTTTTGTACAGTGAACAATTTAAAAGCATATGTCTAAAAATAGCATGCCTGGTGTGCATCTGACACGTACGTGCGCTAATGTAGCGTAGTATGACACGCGCGCTGGCGTAGGCTAAACCTAATGTGAATTTGCTTTCTTTTATTTTTCCGCTAAAACCCCGCCAGCATGACATTAAGTAAAAGTGATAAAGCTATCATAGAAGCATGTGTCAAGGAAAAAGGTTGGAATGGAAATAGGATTGTCCGAGAATTCCCCGCAAAGAACTGGACTCGTCAAAGTGTTTATAACTTAATAAGAAAGATAAAGGATACTGGATCAACAGCTAGAAAACCCGGCAGTGGCAGGCCCAAAAGTGTTTCAACAGAAGAAAATAAGGCTGCCGTGGAGGAACTGATTCAATCCCAGGAGAATACACCAGGAACTTGGGATCTCTCGCTCCTCTGTACAAGGGATTGTAAAACGTTTGAAATTGAAGGCCTACAAGAGAATTCGAGTTTCTCGGCGTGATCAGAATGTAAGACAGCGTAGAAAGACCCGCTGTAAATCCCTATATGAACGCTACTCAGCTGAAGACGTGCAAAAAGTTGTGTTTACAGACGAAAAGGATTTCACGTTGGAGGTGGCCAAAAACAGGCAAAATGACAGGGTTTATGGTTCAAGGAAAAAGGACATTCCTCCCTCCAGGCTTTATCATGAAACCTCACGATTCAGCAGAAAAGTAATGGTATCGGCGGGAATTTCATGGAAGGGGAAAACACGAATTCATTTTATTGCCACAAACGAAACTAAAGTTAACTCTGAGCGCTACATCAACCTGTTAGATAATGGGTTACTTCCTGATTGTCGTCAGCTGTATCCTGATGAGGCCTACATTTTCCAGCAAGATGGGGCACCCGCCCATACAAGCCGAGCGACCCAAAATCATCTAGAGCAAGAGACCCCTAATTTCATCAAAAAGGATGAATGGCCGCCTCAGTCTCCCGACTGTAATCCGATGGACTATTCAGTATGGGATTCCCTCATGGTGAAGGTTTACGGCAGCCAGAAAGACAAATTCACCGAAGATGAACTTAAGGAGAAAATCAGTAGAGCATGGGAGGATATCACCTTAGATGAGGTTCGAAAGTGCATCTCCTCGTGGAAGAAGCGATTGAGGGCAGTTTACCAACAGGGAGGTGGTCACATTGACCATTTGTTTAAGTAAATTTTGTTAAGTTCAAATTCATTTTCTTCGGATGCTATTTTTAGACATATGCTTTTAAATTGTTCACTGTAACAAAACTATAGAACCTACATATTTGAAAATTGCAGCAATTATAGATTATAACCATCTGTTAATGTGTGCCAAAGCTCAATCGCATAAGTTTTGAATTGTTGCAGTTATTAAACTTTGAATTAAGTAAAGTTTTTTTGTGGCCACCCGATATAGTAATTATTTGCTATAAATTTCATTGAAATCGGGGAAAAACTTTTGAAAACATTGGAGAAAATGTAATCTGCTTAATAATTTGGAACTTAGTGTATGTTTCGTTGCTGTAGCATGTTTCATGACTGGCAAAAACGACACTAAATCGCTCAATAGTAACTTATGTTCAACACGAAATTTAAATAGCTCTTTATCCTTAGAGCGAAACTTATAAAAAAAAACAGTAACTGACATGTCACAACAATCCATCTTTACGCCTCAACAACAAAACACAAACTGACCAGATCTGACCTAATGGAGTAATTGAACGGTGTGGCAACTAAGGGATTGCCAAATGTCGCTAGATATACCAATAATTGCTAAAAATATTGACAGATGTCGCTAGATATATCTCCCTGTCGCTAAATGTCGCTAAAAATGACATTGCTTCAAAGTATCATAACTGTTATTTTCTAATATTTTCAAAATGATACATAGCTGCATGCACCATTTTTATGCGCTATCGATTGATATATGTTTCATTACTGTAGCATGTTTCATGGCAAAGCGGGTGTCTTGTAAAGTTTTACCCTTCTTTTTTCAGTAGGGACAATTTCTTTGCAGCATGCACAGTAGCTAGAAAATCTTCCTCTAATTTCTTCACTTTCTTGACTTTTTCTGAACCCCTGGCCCATTTCCAGGCTGCTTTCCTATCCTCAAGAGCCTTTCATTCGAACGAAGAGTCTATTAGAAGTCCGTTAGTCACAATAACATTTTTTCTCGAGTGTGTTTGAATGGATGTGCTACCACCACTGGCCCTGATTCGGTTGTCAAGTTTTGAAAATTCTGATTAGCATCCTAAATTTGTCAGAGGGGCAAACATCAAGTCTGGCTTAGCGTCATCGTCTGATCTTGTTAAATAGTCCATACAAGACAGCTGATTATTTACAGTATCATTGACTTCCTCTAGAACTAGAGCTTCAAGTTTATCTTTACCAGATCTGGCTTGTTCCTTCCTTACAGCCATCAAGTCATTCAATTCAACCATTTTACCTTCAAAGAAACGTTTCACTCCAGACCAAGTTCTTTCACTTTTCTCGTCACCCTTCTTGTCAATTCCAAGAAGCTCCATCATAGGGAAAATCATCACTTCACCCATCATTGCATAAATATGGGAACAACACATGAACCATTGACTTCGGATGAAAGTTGACACTGCGAGAACTAGCTTGTTGCTGTTGACATCTACTACGACATCAAAGAAAGCTTGGATGGAGTCTCGCCTCGCCAAATATTCTTTTGCTAACTCGGCGATTCTCCCAAACCGGTTTGCCACGAATCCTTTGAATGCATCACATTTGAGTCCATTATCCTCCATCCAAGATTTATAGTCATTATATAGGGATACCGAATGGGAGGCGTTGCTGGGAGAGAGCAATTTAGCAATTGCAGTGAGTCCCAAAGTATGAATGGAAGAACGAGGAGAACAGAAAAGTTTTTCTCCTGCCGTAACTTGAAGTAGATTATGACTCAGATTTTCTGTTCCGTGTTTTTAAAAAATTCTATTCCAAGATGCTGTAAAAGTACTCCACATTCACTAGCTCGATCAGACATCCAGAAGTCTATTTGAGATTTGAGTTCGTCAGCGGTAGAATTTGCTAGTGCGGCTAGACAACTCCATTTCAATTCGTAAACTCTGGCTCCATCCTCTCCGGAATGGCTGGCTGACGTTTCCCAGATATACAGTTGTCAGCGACTTTTTCGTGCCAGATGGACCAGTGATGGTGACGTGGTCAGCCTTCACGTCGTACAGCCGGTGGCCGGCAGCCTTGGTCGTATCGTCAAGTCCTACACACTGAAGAACGTTATCCTCTTTGTTGAGGATTTGTTGAGCGACATACTCTAGATTCAAGTATGAAGCATCTTCCAAGTATTGCATTATTGATCTACGACTCGGAAATACATACGTCAAGTCTGAATACTGGTGTGACGGACTTGTAACTCTTCGTCTTCACTCTCCATCTCACCCTCACAATCTTTCTCATTATCATCTGCCTTCATCGTCCAATCTTGATCAAAAACCATGTAAGCTACTCTTACTATCACTCTCGAAAGCTTTTCAGGAGAAGTTCTTGTCTCGGCAAGACGCTGGACTATACACCGCATCAGACGTTTTTTGCCAGTTCTGATTTTCACTGTTGGAAATACAGCTGCTTGTTCTTTACTCTTTTCCTTGCTTAGGTCTTCTTCCGATGACCGAAGTTTACGATCGGTAGAAGGCACTGTCTTTGCCATTGTTGGTTTTTCAAAACTCTGATCGTTTTCAGAATCAACTGAAGTTGCTAACATTTCAATAATTTCTGATCCCTCTGCTCCCTTTGCTCTCTCCAGTTGCTTTCTGTTGCTTTTTGCTTTTTTTCCGCTGATCTTTCACCAGTTTCTTTCCTCTTTTTCTGTCTCACCCAATCTTTTGATACTGCATTTGTGTACATATGGCCTTATACGCACCAAAGCAATTATCCCAATAAAAAGTCTTATCCTCATCAGTCATTTTGACCCCAAATTCTTCTGCAAGTTCTGCTTCGTAATCCTCATCGTCAGTTCCAATGTTGTAGGTGTTCTTAGTGAGCTGATCATTAAAGCCGCTCGCTTTTTGGTACCATCCGACACTTTTAGGTTTTTGTTGGCAGCGTTCATTCTTTCTCAGCTTGTTAAAATGTTCATAAATCGTTTCTTATTTTTTTTCGCCACTGTTTTTTCATGCATGGGATAGACATTTTTATTAATCAATCTCGTCTTAGTTCATTTGCAACTATCTTGCTGGCATCATCTCGAGTCATTGACTTTTTCTGTCCTTTTACTCCTTTTTTGCAAAGTGCAAGCATCCTACCAATCACAACTTTTCAGTCAGTTTAAATTCGTCACTTCTGTGTAGGTTTCCCCAAAAAGTTCTTTTCTGGCGGCACTGCGTGATTTCCTTTCACCAGCCATCATTATTAATCAGCAGTCACTAAGTATTAGGATCTGCAAGTACAGTAAAACCCCATTAGTCGGCATATAACACCGAAATATGATAGGTAATACAAATTATAGTCATGCTAGATGTATCATATATTATTATTAAAGTAGATTATATCAAATATTGTATTTGATATATTATTTACTACTATTATTAAAGTATATACAGGGTGTCCCCAAAGTCCCTATCTATTTTGTTGAAATAGGCTGAATTTCAAATAAATGTCACACTGACCTGAATATAGATGTATTTCTATACAAATTACAAGTATTACACCATTAAAATCTTTAATTAGTAGTTTCCACATGTGCTCTATCTGTATCTCTGCAAATCTTTAAGCGGTCAGCTGCATTGCGGAACACATTTCCGAGCATTTCGGGGGTTATTTTCTCAACTGCTTCCCTAATGCGATCTCGCAGATCTGGTAAATCTCGAATATTTCTGCGATAGACCTCTGATTTAATGAAACCCCAAGCAAAGAAATCCAATGGGGTCAAATCCGGAGATCGCGCTGCCCGGGGCCTATTTCCCCCGCGTCCAATCCAACGATTTGGAAAACGCTCGTTTAGGTATGTCTGAACAATTCTGGCATAATGACATGGTGCCCCATCCTGCTGAAAGACTACATTGTCGAGAATGCCATCTTCAAGAAGTTGAGGTTCTAGAAAATATTAAAGCATATCAAGGTAAACAGGCCCTGTCACTGTAGCCTTTGCAAAAAAAAAGGGCCCGTAAATCTTAGACTTCGTCATTCCAAGCCACACGTTGACTTTAGGTGAGTTTCTTTCCCATTCAGTGAACTCAGTTGGCTTTTTATTAGCCCAGATGCGACAATTATATCGATTGATTTTACCACAGGTGTGAAAAGTCGCCTCATCGCTAAACAAAATGTGGTCCATTAAATTGTTATTTTGGATTTGTTCGACCAGTTCCGCACACATTGCTGCTCTTTTTGGAAAATCTTCCTCGTGTAAGCTGTGTAACAGCTGAATGTGATAACACTTCTTCTTCAGCGTCGAACGCAAGATTCTGTGAACAGTTGTTTTGGGTATGGTCAATCTGTAGGATGCTTGGAGAACTGACATTCTTTGATCGTCTTCGAACATTATGCAAACAGATTCAATGTTTTGTTGTACTGTTCTTGGGCCTCCACTTCTTCCTTCATCATGCAGAGATCCAGTCCTTTTGAATTTGTTCACCAATTCAAGAATTGCTTTATCTGTCGGTCCAGGCTTATGAAACGTTCTTGAGAATCGGTCTCTAATTTCACAACATTTCATTCCTCTGATGCGACATGTTACTATCATAACGCGTTCATGCACATCCATCACCAATGATATGGATCTGAAAAAATTAATTAAAAATTTAAAAATAATTAAAATAGAAATCTAATGCATGTATTTGTCTAGAAAGGTGTATGCAATCATGTCATTAAAACATTCATTTGAAATTCAGCCTATTTCAACAAAATAGATAGGGACTTTTTGGACACCCTGTATACTAATAATAATAATTGGGGTTGTTTAACCTCCTTCGCAACATCTAAGGTCATATGACGGAGGGGACTTACAGCTTTACGTGGGATCCGAACCACGGGTCGCTACATAATCTGGACACGGAGGACGGTCTCCCATCCAACTACTACCCAGACCCATTGTCGCTTAACTTCGCTGATCAACGGGAAGCGGTGTTACGACATTGGCTACGTCGTAGCCCAGTATATACACTACATTATTATTATTAAAGGAATATATACAATTATTATTAAAGTAAATTAGCACAACATTATACAGGGTGTCCCGTAAGTCTGGACCCATAGGGCAAAATTAATAAAATTACAAAATAGTCCCAGTTTCGCTGGACACGCGTCGAAGTGACTTCTTGGGACTGACAGCGAAGCTAGCCAACACATTGTTACTGGTTTCGTCTTCCGTAACAGTCCTTGAAGGTCCTTTGCGAGGCTTGTCAGCTACGGATCCAGTTTCCTTAAATTTGGCTATCAACTTGCCAACACATCTGTGTGTGATTGGTGCGCGGTCTGGATGCATATTGTTGAATTCTTCGGCCACTTCCCGGTGACTGCGGGTCCCGACCAGCAAAATAACTTGAACTCTCTCCTCTCTAGTCAGTGACATGGTTTACCTGCAACATAATAAAAAAATATATTATAAATCCCTTTGGGTCCAGACTTACGGGACACCCTGTAGTACAAGAAACCACAAAAGAGAAAGCAGCCGAACACCAGAACAAGCCAAAACACTAAAGTAAGCCTAAATAAAACATCAGTATTACGATACACTAGATACTTAACAACATTGAAGAATGAACATAACCATGATTAAAAATATAGCAAGCATTTATCAACGAATTATTTTTTCTATCAGTTATAAAGATTTGGAGGTGGGAGCCACTGTTGCCACTTCTTAGCAAACAAAATCCCGTGACATCTACCCAATTTCTCCCACAAACTCCCACAAAAATTAAAAGAACTTCCCTAACAATTCCCACAAACAATTTACATTACTAACAGCAAAAATTAATATATTTCCATAAAGCAATACTCACCAAGTACATAAATTAAGTATGTTAATGTAATTGTAATGGACATGCATCTCTTAAGCCTCTAGGTCTAGTGCCACTATTTCGTCTACTGGTTCATCTGTTGGAAAAATATGTATCATTTCGGCTGTTGGTATGAAGTCGACACAGGTCTTTGAATCCAGCTTAATCCCATAGCGAATCTGAAGAATGGCCTCGACTGATCTGACACTGAATCGATTTCGGAGTTTTGAATGGACTACATTCATTTGGGAAAATATTCTTTCAACTGATGCATTTGAAAGAGAAAGTAGACTCAATGCTAATGAAGATATATTAGGGAATGACTGTTCACCAGCAGAATTATCAGACTCCCACAAAATCATGCAAATTCCCACAACATTCCCACAGAAAATAAAGTCCCAGGACACCTCCCACGTAACCCTATTTTTCCAATAAAATTGTGGGAAATTCCCACAAAGTGGCAACACTGGTGGGAGGTCTCATTCATCCTTTATGTTCGATATGGATCGGACATTTTTTCAAATTTTTCGTCATCTATCTGCTTAACCACACTCCTAATGTGTGTCATTTGTTCATTTTCGAGTTCAGCGACCATGAAAACATATGAAAAGACATATTACATGTGAAGGGTAGCGTTTTTTTTTATCACTAAAACAAAAAATCGATTTTTTTTTGCCGCCATTCTGAAAAAAACCCACTGAACCAGGAAAAAATTCATTTTAAGTCCAAGAACTAGCCCGATTCGTATTCAGCAGCCAAAATGGCCACTCGTCCTAAAAACATTTGTTAGATTCCCCCACCCCTCGTATGGTGAGGAAATGGAAGTAGTGGCACGTTTCAGGTACTTGGGGGTGGATGTGGCAAGGAATGGAGGCAGAGGTGGGTCACAGGGTGAAAGAAGGGGGCAAAGGAAGTGGGTGCCCCAAGAAGTGTTTGGAAGGAGAGAGCAGTGTCTGTGGGTGCGAAGATGGGTATGTATGAAGGTATAGTAGTGCCAACAGCGTTGTATGGATGAGAGGCATGGGTGGTGAATGCGAAGGAAAGGAAAAGGGTGGATGTACTGGAAATGAAATGCTTGAGGACGATGTGTGGGTGAGGCGGATTGATAATGTGAGAAATACGGTTATCCATGAGAGGTGTGGGAGTCGGAGTCTTGTGGAGAGTGGATGACGGGGTGTTAAAATGGTTTGGGCATTTGGAGAGGATGGTAAAGAGGATTTACATGTCGGAGGCAGACGGGAAAGGGGGAGGGGTAGACCGAGGAGATGGAAGGATGTGATGGGGAGGCTTTGGGTCAGCGAGGTCGGTGCATTACTGTCATGTCGGCTGTTGAAGTGAATATGAGCGATTGAATCGCTTCCTGCTTGTTCCTAACGCGACCCCGGTGCGGTTGGAGAGGCGTTTGGGTATATAAAAAAAAATGTTGATATTGAAAACCTGATTGTTAATATAAAAGACAAAAGTAACGTATATTCTGTTCATGCGATGTATGGGCCACCTAATACTAACTTCAATACCTTTTTAATTAACTTAGATAACATGTGCAACTTTCATAAATCGAATGCCATATTTGCAGGTGACTTCAACATCAATTTGCAGTTTGAAGCAATCTTTCATAAATTTTTAAACGTGTGAATTCTTTCTAGTTTAGTCATACTATTACTAAACCCACTCGAGTCTATAACTATAGTAATCGAATAACAGAATCTACAATTGATAATATATTTGGAAATAGCAATGCCCTCGTGAATTCTGGAATTATAACTACAAGCATTAGTGATCATTATCCTACTTACGTTTTATACGGTATCATTGCTGAGGTTGCGGATAAAGCAAGTATTAATTACAGAATATTTTCAGAGGTTAATAAAAGAAAATTTATTGAGGCTGTAGAAAATACTCGATTTCACTATAAAGAACCTATGAATGATCCAGATCATATGTTTCAATTCTTCTATGATACCTTATTCCATATTTTTAATACTTGTTTTCCTTGAAAATAAGTATTAAAAATATGGTGTATGGGAGGTATAGTAGGTGCCCAAAAGTGTTGCAGATCTAGGGAACACTCCAGGAATTATCACTTCAATAAAGAACAAATATAAGTTATTCAGATTGAAATTACAAAGTGAAATTCCTGAAGTAACATATACTCTATATAGAAACAAATTAACTAAAATAATCAACATTGCAAAATATAACTATTATAACAATCAATTTTGCAAACATAAAGTGTAGACGTGAAAAACATTTGGGCAACCATAAACAGTCTTCTTGGAAACCAAATTAAAAAAAATTCAATAGAGAAACAATGTTGGTAATAAAGAAATTACTGGTGATACTTCTATTGCAGGCTCTTAAATAACCATTTTACTTCAATAGCTGATAAGCTTTGCTCACAGTTACTAATAAATGATTATTCACCGTTAGAGTATATGTCACCCCAACCCACTAAATTAATTTTCTTTTGTTTCTGCTACCTCTACTGAGGTCCGGAATATTATTGGTAAATTAAAAAGTACAAGAAATAACATTCATAACCTTCCTGTACCTATATTGAAGCTTGTTAAGGATAAAATATCTCTAACTTTGGTTAAAATTATCAATCGAAGCATTTCCAAAGGAATATTCCCATCAGTGCTAAAAATTGGTTGTATAAACACCCTTTTTTATGGGGATTATTCTGCACTAACAACTAATTACAGGCTGGTGTGTTCATTGTGTGTTCAGCGAAGTTTTTGAAAAATTTGTAAAAAGTCGAACGCAGCGATGGTTAGAATCCTACAATTTATTATCTCGAAATCAATATGGCTTCCGTAATAAAACAACGGAAATGGCTATTTTAAATATTATGGAAAATGCAAATATAGTTAGAGGGAACAAAGAAATAATAATAGTTCTTGCATCAAAGGTCAAGATCACAAATGGAACATTACTGTTCATAGTTTTTGTTTGACCAGGGTTTCAATTAAATGAAACTTTTTAATTTTAAGTAAACGAAGCCCTTTCATCCTTGATCAAACTAGGCTTTAAATTATTATTGTATATAATCAGAAAATGAAATACTTTTTAAAAGCTTTTAAGTAAAATTGATGAATGTTGATCTTCATAAAAAAAGAGGTTATGGTAATTTTTTTTTCAGCATGTGTATTGTGGCCACGAATACGCTCTGAATAATCTTTCGTTTGGGTTACATGTGGAGCCAAGTAATTCTGTTATTCAGGAGAAGATAAAATGGGTTCGTGATCAGAGAGGCAAAGAAAAGCCTTCCGTCCCTTCAACTATAGGTAATTATTATTAGTATTAGGTTGTATGATTAAGAGGTTTATCGCTGACTCTCAACTTGCGATCGTTGGATATTTTACCGATAAACATTGTGTGTGTTGGATTTAGTTAATTTAGAGTAGATTGGTTCGGGTAAAGTTAATTTTCACTTTGTTTTTTATGCAGGAAGGAGGAGCCAAGGGCGAATGTCCGCAACCACTTACCCCTCCATAGAGGAAGAAGAGAGCTAAAATCAAGGTCCAAGGTTTTCGAGATGCCTGGACACTGTTTGAAAGATTGGAGGTCATAGATAGGGAGAAAAATGGATTGAGAAAGACTATTTCAGTGTTGACCGGTTGCGCAGATGAAAGATTGAAAATACCGATTAACCCTTGCATTGGAGAGTTGGAAAGAAAAAGAATGAAAATGTGTAGAAAGTCTGGTACTGCTTGCTCTCCTTAAATGAAGAGGCATGCAGTTAGTGTTCAGAAGAGCAATGTCCGTTATAATAGCGATAGTAAAGAGAGAGAGGCAACATTGCGGCGAAGAGAGAGGAATTGAAGACAGTCAGTAAGAGGCGGGGAATTGATGAGACGAAAAGCCTTTGATTCCACCCTATACATGAGAAGCATACTCCATACAGGGGCGAGCAAGACCCCTGTACAGAGAGAGCAACTGAGAGGGGGTGAAGAAACTGCGGAGGCGGTACAGCACACCTAACCTCTTAGAAGATGTTTTAGAAACAGTATAATTATGTGATCTTTCCAGGAAAGATCACGAGAAAAGGAAACGCCAAGAATGTTAAGAGAAGAGGAATGATTGAGTTGTGTATTGTTGAAGGTAAGCGAATAGTCGTGTGGAAGATTGTGATGAGTAGACAGATGAAGGAACCGAGTTTTTGAGGCATTGAAAGCTACAAGGTTTTCTCTGCCCCAATCAGAGATAATAGAAAGATCAAAGGTCAGGTGCACCACAGCCGTCCCACGCGAAGCATGAAGTGACTTGAGAAAGACGCTTTATGAAGCGGGTGGAGAGGTGAAGAATGGAATCATTAGCATAGGAGTGGATAGGACAGGAAGTGCGACTTCATAGATCATTGATAAGTAAAAGGAAAAGAGTGGGTGACAATAGAATCCTAAGGAACACCACTATTAAGAGCTTTCGGAGAAGAACAGTGGACTTCTACAACCGCAGCTGTAGATCGGCCAGAAAGGAAATCTGAGATGAAGGCAGAGGTAGAAGGATTGGAACCGAACGAGGGCAGTTTGGAAATTAAAGATTTGTGTCAAACTCTATCAAAAGCTTTTGATATGTCTAACGCAATAACAAAGGTTTCATTGAAATCCCGAAAGGAAGATAATTAATGCAAGAAGATCGCCAGTCGAGGATCCCTTGCGGAACTCATACTGACGCTCTGAAAGAAGATTGTGTGTAGAGAGGTGTTTAAAGATCTTCTTATTAAGGATTGATTCAAAAACTTTAAAAAGGCAAGAAATCAAAGCAATTGCACGATAGTTGGAGGGTTGTGAGCGGTCACCCTTCTTTTGGACAGGCTGAATAAAAGCGAACTTCCAGCAGCAAGGAAAAATATCAGATGAAAGACAAAGACGAAAGAGTTTACCTGGACAGGGTTTCAGCGCAGAAACACAGTTCTTGAAAACAACAGGAGGGACACCATCAGGACCGTACGTCTTCCTAGAGTTGAGCCCAGATAGGGCAGAAAAAAACATTTTTGGAAGGCATTCTAATTTCAGACACGAGTCTCTTCCAATCATATAAAATAACTTTACGTTCAGTAAGAGTTCATTAGCACTCATCCATTTATCAGCATACTCCAATTAATTGCCCGTTCTTTTTATTTATCAGAAAGTTTAAATTATGATAGGAAGCAAATGTGGTTATCATCTGCATAATATTGTACACAATTTAATGTGATTGAGGGAGATGAAAATCGTTGGCGTGAATTAGAAATAGTAATGGCCCAAGAACAGATCCGTGTGGAGTTTCATCAGTTAGTATCCCGTTGTCGGGTAAATTATCTTTCAATCTAATATGTTGTTGACGATTTGTCAGATATGTTTTGAACCAATCGAAGTAAATGTTGAGGTCTCACTGGTTTAAAAAAAAAAAAAAAATTTCAAAATCTTTTATAAGAAATTATTTGCTTTATAATGCGAACGTGAACAGATTCGATATAGGTAGGATTTGGTTCCAGGTTGATCTGTAAGAGGATTTAATTTCTGGCTAACGTATTAATTCAGCCAGTATTACTTTTTCAATTTTTGGTATGTATAACAATCGAAGGTTTGTTTCATAAAGATCAGTGCCTGTACTTTGGAAAAGTCGAATCCTCTTCATTAATGAATTCTATGCTTTGTGTGCGATATTTCTCAGCAGTTCAAAATCAGAAATGGGACGGAGTATGTTTTACAGCTAGGATCTTTATTTCTCCATAACACCTGGGTTTTTATCATGTCCCCGACCAACCAAATGTGGTGGAGCCATACTGGATTGTATTCGCCCGTCCGTCTGTTTGTCACGTTTCCGTGTCCGGAATATAATTTTTAAACCGCTCAACATAAATTGTTGAAACTTCACACGCACGGACTGTTACAAATATGATGTATTTCGAGCGATAATTAGGTTGTTGCATCGAAAGTCGAGGTCACAAAAACCAGATGGAGGTCCGCGCCATAACTTTTGAAGCAATCAACATAAATTGATAAAATTTCACGTAGATTCCTGCATTAAAGGTCAAGGTTACAGATAGAGTTCAATGGTCAAATGGAAGTCCATGCCATAATTTTTGAACCGCTGTACGCAAGTTGATGAAACCACACAGTTATGGATTATCAAGACAGCGTGTTTTGAGAAAGACTCGGGTTTTTGCACCAAACTCAGTCATAAATGTAGGAAAGGGATATTGTTGTTGTTTTGACATAGTTCTTGTTTATTATAGAAGTTGTTTATTGGTTTGAGAGATGCTCACAAAACATTTTGATGTAAATTTGTTCACTCGGTTTAGTGAAGACAGGTTTTAGAAATTGTTACATAGAATACTTAGCTGGAGTTATTAAATTGTGAAATGTGAACCAACCAAAGTTTGAACAGAATGTAATTTGTCTTGTCTGTAGGGGAGGAGAAGCGGTTAAATCCCTTCATGCGGGTGAATGAACAGTCTGTTCAACAACATACGAAGACCTCTGGAGCCGTTGAGACAATGGGAGCACTCAGATCAGAGAAAGACAAATTCAAACCACCATCCAACTGAAGTTTTCGTAAATCTTTGGAATACTTTACATTTAAGCAGCATAGTTTCATGCCTTTATTTTAGTTTGTTGTTAGCCTAATTTACACTGTGGTTGGATAACATTCATTTGTTAAATCTGTAGGTTGAAATTCACATGGAATACCAATTCTTTCAAATTCGTAAATTCAGGTTTTGTAATTGAGAACTCTGAATTCAAATATGTTTACCATGAATTCGTTTATGTTGTTACTAAATCAGACAATAAGTATGTAAATAATGGAATGTAGGAGTTTTTCAGCAGTTTGCTCTCATTCAATTCCTCTTTACTTTTTATATGACGGTCACAATGTGTTAAATTAGATAATGTAATAGATAGATATTTTGCAGGAGTTAGTAAATTTTAAAAAAAAATTGAAAATATCTTGAACTTTCGTGTAAGGCTACTAATTTACAGAAAATATCAAATTCTCCTACAGTAATGTCAAAAACACGTTTTGTTTTCCACGAGACCAAAAGGTAGGTTGGTTTGACCAACTATGGCTACGATCTCGGATCTATCGCTAACCTCAGTCCTGCCTCTTCTCTTGTTGAATATTTGTTTCATGTTAATGCTGAGTAAAGAATATTACAGCATTTGGTTTAACAACTTTTTCCCCCTAAAGAATCCGACTGTTCAGTATATTTGTAAATACATTCTCTTCATTTCATAGTCTTGTAATGACAATGCACTTAAGCCTCAATGAGAAACACACCGATATCTGCATATTCCAGAAATCGCTGGGTTTGGAAAACTTTAAATGAATAGCCTGGAAACTGCCCGATGATTCAGTAATCCCTTCCATCTGACTAAATTTGTTCTGGGGGTTCCACTTGGTTGTTTTTAATTTTGAATGTAATCAATCAATCAAACTAACTTTATTTCAGCCTCAACAGGTACAAACATTATACAAGAGGTCCATAGAAGATTAAGATATAGTTGTCTGGAGCACTGACTAAGTAGGCCAGTGAATCACTGTGCATAATGAACGTACAATTGCCTACGCCAATGCTTCCACATTTGAGATTTATAAAATATATCTGAGACCAGTCCACTGACCATGGCTTCTATTATCTTATTGGCTGACTCACCAAGCGTAGTGATAAATCTAAATACAAAATTGCGAATGACACTGGCACAGTTAGGCACCTTATTGACTACAAACACATACTGACACACAAACACATACTGACACTAGAAGGAGCACCATTTATAAATATGGAGTTCTTAATAAACTCCTAAAAATATTATTATATGCAACGCATAATTTCCTCAAATTATACATCCTGTAGTTCCACCACAAATGAGCTGTATACGTTGGAGTACAAAAAGTTTTGAATGAAATAAACTTGACATCTAATGAACGCATAAAATTTTCTAACCAAAGTATTTCCCTGAGCATATAATTGTCTACATTGCCTTGGAATATCACAGTCATCTGAAAGACTATCAGTTAGTGTGTGGCCAAGATACTTATTCTGGGTCACTTCTGACAGCACCATACCATTCAATTGAAATTCAGGAAATTTTATATATTTGTAGGCCTTGGTCCTCATAATCATAACATGACTTTTAGCAGGATTATATTTTGTCTTTATCCTCCTCATACCTTTCACACACCTTCAAAAGTGTGCTCAGACCTTTCACAGATGGAGAAACAAGAACTACATCATCTGCATACATCAGGTGATTAACAATCATTGTACGAGTGTAGCAGCCTATTTTACAGGTGTTCAGCACAACAGATAGATTATCCATGTAAACATTGAATAAGTAGGGGGATAATATCCTTCCCTGCCTGACACCATTGGTCACAGAGAATGGCTCTGAATTAACCCAACCCCACCCCATCTTGCAATCATTGTCTGGTGATTATACCAGAATATTAATATACGGACCAGGTACATTACGATTTACAAGTTTCATGAATAATTTGTCAAATTAATGTATTAATAAAACTACAGAAAACTCGCCTTTATCCCTTGTTTTAGTTCTAAAAAGTAGAAGTGTAATGATTGGATTTAACGTCTTTCGTAATATCTAGAATCATATGACTGAAGGGACCTACAGCTTTGCGTGGTATCCGAACCACGGTTCGCTACAATCTGAACACACAGGACCGTCTCCCATCTAACTCTTTAGACTTCGCTGATCGGTGGAAAGCTGCGTTACGGCACTGGTCACGACGTAGATATCTCTAATAAGCAGAACCACCTGTATTCATCTTTGCTTTAGTATAGAACATATAAAGGAGAAAATTACAAATTATTTATGCTCAAAGCTATACAGGGTGAGTCAAAAGTCTCCATACATAGGCAAAATGGTCATGATAAATAAATTATTTATTTTTTATTTTTTTGCAGGTGATGTGCTGAGATGCCTTTGTCCCAAGAAGAGCGTATAGAGATCATTCTTCTGGCAGGATCAGGAAGCTGTCGCTAGGTTGCCGAGGATTTTAACAGAAGACACGCCCCCAGCACGCACATCACACACGACACCGTTGCCAAATTCATTGAGAAGTTCAAGACGACGAAGTGTTGCAGACCATCCGAGAAGTGGCCGTCCACGAACAGCCACCGATGAAGGCACAGCGACCATGGTGCTGGCAGCGTTTGCAAAGAGTCCCCAAAAAAGCACTCGACGGATGTCTGCAGAATGCGGTGTCAGCCAAAGGAGTATCGTCCGCATTATGAAAGAGCACAGATGGCATCCATACAAAATGCAAATGTTGCAGTATCTTAGCAAAGACGACCCGGACAGGCGGCTGGAATTCTGTGAATGAGCAAGAACAAAAGTGGACGAAGACACGGAGTTCTCGGCTGGCATCCTGTTTTCAGATGAAGCCAACTTTTATGTTCATGGAGAGGTTAATCGTCAAAACGTACGTTATTGGAGTGATGACAACCCGCACTGGATGAGTGCCTTAAAGACGCAAGGCGCTGGAAAAGTGATGGTGTGGTGTGGGATATGGGGCAACACAATTGTTGGCCCTTTTTTCATTGACACCAATCTGAATGCCGAAATGTATCTAAACATGCTGCAAGACAGTCATGCCGTCCCTGCTGAACGAGAACGGGGGATTTCTAGCGTACTTTCAGCAAAACGGGGCGCCACCCCATTACGGTATCCGCGTGCGCCAGTGGCTGGATCAGCAGCAGTTTCCGGGTCACTGGATTGGCCGCCGTGGTCCCGTGGAATGGCCTCCGAGGTCCCCAGACCTCACCCCCCTTGATTTTTACTTGTCGGGGCACTTGAAGGCCATGGTGTACCAGGTGAAAATACAAAACACGGACCACCTAAAGGAACGCATTCGTGATGCGTGTGCACGCATAACACCAGACGTGTTAACGCGCGTTTGCCATGACTGGGAGGAACGCATCCGTATGTGCATTCAGTGTAATGGTGCCCACATAGAGCATATTTTGTGACTTACAAGTGATTGCATAATAAAGTGACCATTTTGTCTATGTATGGAGACTTTTGACTCACTCTGTATATTAAGTGATGGAATGTAGCGTAAATAGTTCTTAACACCAGATATGGACCAGTATAGAAATATAAACAAATTACCATATTCTAAAAAATATATGGCAACGCCTTTTCTATTTTTTCTCTACAGTTCGTCTTGTTCCCTTTTGAGAAAAGTAGTGTTGAAAATTGTCTACAAATTAAAAACCGAAAGCGTCATAACGATGATATTCCCGCTAAATTCGCATTCACAACAGTCGAGAGAGAGAGAAAAAAAAAAAAAAAAAATCACACCCAATTCTTTGCCTTCTGAGGAACAACTGCTCCATAAAATTGTTGTACAGCGCCGTCAGGTATAAAAGTAACAGTGACACTAAATAGTATTTTAAATCTAGTGTATCAAGACACTGGCACCGAATATGAGGGCCCTTTTGGTATGAGTGGTTGGTACAAAAATTGACCGTTTAAAAGCTTTGCTGAAAAAAAAAAAAAAAAAAAATTAAAGTCGCCACTGCTTAGGCTCTAGCTTTTCTTACAATTTTTTTTAAAAATGTCTTAGCTCTGGCTTACTGAACTCAATACTTTATTAATTTTTCATTAATGTCGGAAAAAAATTCCCGAGAGAACCTCAACATACTTGAGACAACTTCGTTTAGAAGAGATTTGGGGCGTTGCTACTGATACTAACTGTAGATCTGGCATATCAGAGAGTACCTAATTGCTGTTGTGTTTGGACTTTAATTGCCGGGCATATCTAGTTGGTAGGTCACATCAGATCTCTCGCCATTCTTATTTGCCCGCCAGAGCTCGTATCATTGCTTATTTGCTTATTCTTTAATTAGTTGAGTGTACCTGAGATTATCCATATTACGATTCAGTACGAAGGCCCTGCGTTTCTGATATTATTGCTGAACTTTATATTGTGTTTGTTTATTTTATATTTGTTATTTTATACATATTTATTTTTAATATCTTATATTATTGTAAACCCGTATTTTGAGGCGGGGGTAGGAATCATATTGCCTTTCTAATTTAATGTCAAGCATAAGCAAAATTTGTACCTGTAACATGAGTGGCAAATAGTTTGATTTTCTATTTCTATTTATTTTACATAGGGCCTATTTATACTATATTCCTTATTGCCGTTTTTAATTTACTTTTATTAATTTCAAAAGTTATTTGAGGCGCTCCCGACCACAACCTGCCAAGCGCCAGTGGGGCCAGAATAGTTATTTATACCACTATATTCCCCCCCCTTCCTCTATCCCGTGGGTGAGACAGGGAGCAGATTGTGGACCTGTACATATGGTCGAAATCAATCAAATATCGTTATTGGTTCAAAAGTTATGGCATTTTACAAGTTGACAAACTTTAACTGCATTTTTGTGTTTTAATTTTGGCGCTTGGCAGTTTGTGGTCTGGAGCGTCTCATTTGTTTCTATTATTATTTTGGAGAGGCCTATCAAAATGAACAGGACTTTTGAAACTGGATTTCAGAAAAGAAAAGCAGCAGCTGGTTGAAAGGCAGATAAAACAATTACAGAAAATTGACAGTTACTTCACTGTTATAAAGGAGGGATCTCACTCGAGAGAGAGTCAGACAGATCTACAACAACCACAAGCATCCACCTCTTTTACTAGAAGGGTCATTCTCTGTCAGATCAACCAAAAAAAATTGAAATTAACACCCTCATCTCTCATATTTTGCTGAAATTTGGTTTATAGGGAGTTTGTGAGCCTGAATCCATTTCTGAAATTATAAGGTCAATCCGACCAACGGTTCAAGAGATATGACCTCGGGCAATTTGAGGTCACTCGCGAGGTTACTAACATTTGGCGAGCCATAACTTGGGTAATAATTGTCATAATTATATAAAAGTATATATATTTAGAATCAGAAAACGACAAGGAATCCAAATATGCAAGTTTTAGAACTCTAGGTTGAAAAATAAAAAGTTACACTGTAACCAAAATTTGAGGTCACGATTTGACCTCTGGGGTATCAAATGAGAATTTTTTTTTTTAAATGTAAAAAATGAAGGCATAAGCATTGGCTATTAGAATCAGCAAAAAAAAGTTTGTTTGTTAGTATTTTTCATGTAACTACATATAAGTGAACACCATATTCATAAGTTGTGCGTCAATTCTACCTATTTTTTCACACTTAAGCTCATAATTTGACCTATAGAAATTAAAATTACATTTTTTATAGATATAAAAAACAAAGTCAGAGTTCTTGACTAATAGAAACAATCATAAAAAGTTTGTTTATGTTGGTACTTTTCATGTAACTAACTTATAAGTGAACACCATATTTATAAATTGCTTGTCATTTCAAGGAATTTTTATATCTTAGCTATCAATTTGACCTCAAGCTCCAAGAATTTAATAAAAATTGTATTTCACTGCTAATCTACACTGGCAATAATAGTTATAATAGTGAAAGGGGAAGACTAAGCTCACATGTAGCCTAAACAAACCTGTTGAAACATGTTGCTACTTGTCTAAGTGCAGAATCAACAGAGATAGTTGCAAAATTCCTTGTCTACAGGTTAGTACAGTTCCAGCCAGCACTGTGGGTGGCTTGTGGGTATGGTGTTTTAATGAGCCTCAGAGACTATCAAGGCCTAAAATATTAAGTGTGTATAGCTATATATTTTCTAAAAAATATATATTACCTAATTGTAAATCCTATATCTTTACAGATCAAAATACAATGGTTCGGCACTTGAAATACTGCCAGGACCCTATTCAAAAACACAAGAAACGCATAACAATCAATCTTAGAAAAGTGACTGATGTACTTGTTGAAAAATGTGCTGGAAGAGTGAAAAAAGACTCATTGTTGTGTGTGAACTGCTGGACACTGATAATGAAAAACCCCACTATACTTAGTACCACTGAAAACAACGAGTCTGAGCAGGATTCAAATGAATCATCTACTATCAGTGGCTTGAGTAACATCTCTTCAATTCAAGATCTGGACAATGACAGTGATTGCTTGATAAAGGAAAATCCTTCAACTTCAGTTGAACCAGTTCTAGCATTTCTGGACCAAACACCAGTTAAAAAAAGTAAGTAATAAATTAATATAATAACTTATACTTTACTACAAGGTCTGTTTGGTCTACTATATAGCCAATTATATAGCATTTAAGGTACTATAATTAATATTTAATTACTAATATTCAGGTGTGTGAAACCTTTTTTTCTGTTCTTTTCAGAAGGGCTGTCATTAAGCCAGAAAAAGCGCAAGGCTCGTGGTAAGCTATCATCTGCTCAGAAACACCTGAAGGAGAGGCTAGAACTCAGTGATACTTCAAAACTGAAACTAAATCTGAAAAACATCTAGACAAATTAATGAATGAATTGAAACAGTCATTCCTGGAGAGCAAATGTCACCATCACAAACTACAAATATTGACACACTCACCATACACAATTGAAAAAACAGCTAGTTTCTTTCAAACTACAACATACATGGTGAAAAGAAGCCGTTCACTTAAATCAGAACATGGAATCCTTCCGAAGATTCCACTAATGAGCAAAGGAAAAGTGATATCTGAAGAACACAAAGATATAGTTAGAAGATTCTATGAGTCAGAAGAGGTTAGTCGTATGTGTCCTGGCCAAAAGGATTGCGTGAAAGTTATCAGTGCTGAAGGTGCAATGAAGGTGCAAAAACGATTGGTCTTCGGGAATTTAAGAGAGATGTTTGAACTATATAAAAATGATGAAAAGAATCCCAAAATAGGATTTTCCACATTTGCAAAATTACGGCCATCATATTGTGTGCTTGCCGGTAGTGGTGGGACTCATTCTGTCTGTGTCTGCACATACCATCAAAATCCAAAATTGCAGCTGGCTACATTGGGAGAAAGAGGTCTTTCATACAAGGATCTTATGGATTACAGTGTCTGCAGTACAGAAAGAGAGACTTGCATGATGCAACTTTGCAATGATTGCCCAAGAGAAGAGGGTGTCCTGGATTTTCTTGAGTTACTTGACAGTGTGAAATCAGCTCCAAATGAAATATCTTACAAGCAGTGGGTGACTGTTGACCGTTGTACAATGGTTGATAAGGTGGAGCCACTTCATGAATACTTATCATCCCTAAGCATGAAAATATCCCGCATGGTTCGTCATCACTTTGTTGCTCAGCAACAATCACAGTACTTCAAGCAGTTGAAAGAAACACTACCACCTCAGAGCGAGGTAGTTATAGTAGGTGATTTCTCTGAGAATTATTCTTTCATTGTCCAGGATGCTGCCCAAGGGTTTCACTGGGACAATTCACAGTGTACAGTTCACCCTTTTGTCATCTATTATAGATCATCTGCAGACCAGGAACTTAGCCATTTTAGTGTCTGTTTCTTATCTGCATCACTAAAACACAACACTATAATGGTTTACTCATTCATATTGAAGCTTATGACATATGTTAAATTCAGATGCCCACAATTGAAGAAGGTGCACTATTTCTCAGATGGATGTGCTGGCCAATATAAGAACAGATAACTTCACAAATCTCTGTTACCATGAAGAGGATTTTGGTCTGTCTTGTGAATGGCACTTCTTTGCTACATCCCATGGCAAAAATGCATGTGATGGGATTGGAGGAACAGTGAAAAGAGCTACTGCTCGTGCCAGTTTGCAGAGAACTACAGAGAGGCAAATTCTTACACCAGAACACATGTTTCAGTTTTGTGAAGAAAACTTGAGCAAGAAGATAAATTTTTTCTTTGTAACTACAGCTGATTTGAAAGATGCAGAAGAACGGTTGGAACATCGATTCAAGGATAGTAGGGCTATTCCTGGAACTCAGAAATATCATAGATTTGTTCCCCTAAACAAGGAAGAACTGATGGTGTATCCCATTTCAAGTGGCATTGGAGAAAAGAAAAGAATAAGGAAAAGTCATTTTACTAATGAACCTGCAATGCTTGGTAACCTAAAATGTGTCAAACCAGGAGAGTATGTTGGCTGCATTTATGACATGCAAGTTTGGTATGGAATTGTGGAGGAATATTGTGAAGAGTTTGATGATTTCACTGTGAACTTTCTACATCCCTCTGGGTCATCAGATCAAGTGCATATTATTATCCATCAAACAAGGATTCATGTGCAGTGCCAGGACATCATATATTAACTGTAATGAGTTGTCCTACCCTAAGAGGAGGCAGCAGAATTCAATACATTTTTCCACAAAAAGAAATTGATGAGAGCATCGAGCATGCAAAAATTGTATTAGGCTAGCACATGAATCCTCTAAGTAGGTCTTCCCCTTTCACTATTATAACTATTATTGCCAGTGTAGATTAGCAGTGAAATACAATTTTACATTTTTTGCCTTTGTTTTTATATCTATAAAAAAATGTAATTTTAATTTCTATAGGTCAAATTATGAGCTTAAGTGTGAAAAAATAGGTAGAATTGACGCACAACTTATGAATATGGTGTTCACTTATATGTTAGTTACATGAAAAATACTAACAAACAAACTTTTTTTTGCTGCTTCTAATAGCCAATGCCTATGCCTTCATTTTTTACATTTAAAAAAAAAAATTCTCATTTGATACCCCAGAGGTCAAATCGTGACCTCAAATTTTGGTTACAGTGTAACTTTTTTATTTTTCAACCTAGAGTTCTAAAACTTGCATATTTGGATTCCTTGTCGTTTTCTGATTCTAAATATATATACTTTTATATAATTGTGACCATTATTACCCAAGTTATGGGTCGCCAAATGTTAGTGACCTCGCAAGTGACCTCAAATTTCCCGAGGTCATATCTCTTGAACCGTTGGTCGGATTGACCTTATAATTTCAAAAATGGATTCAGGGCCCACAAACTCCCTATAAACCAAATTTCAGCAGTCTGAGAGATGAGGGTGTTAGGCACTGGTTGATCTGACAGAGAATGACCCAGAATAACTAATAAAGCTGTGAATGCGACTTCATCTGATCGTGTTACGGAGACAAAGCCAACCTGCAGACAATAAATACACAAAGTTCAATGATCTTGGCTAATGGGGAGTCTTAACCGAAGATGATATTGAATTCTGGTTACAGAAAGGCCCCTCAGTGTTAACATTGGGGTGGTTTATTTGAGAAATCGAAGCGATCATTAAAAAATCAAATCGGATATTGTTCAAGGGGTCTTTTTTATTCAACGAAAGCTGATGGGGAAAAACACAATTGGGAATGGTTAGTATACTCTCCAACAACCGGTTGTGTTTACCGTTTTGTTTGCTAGCCCTTTTCCACATCAACTGCACTGGCTAGGGATGGGTTTAATGACTGGCAAAACCCTATTGCAATTCAAAATCACGAGAATTCAGGAGAGCATAGAACAGCTTTCCTTATATATTTGACGAGGATTCGCGGGTTAACCTTGGATTCACAACTACAGTAGCTGAACAGATTAAACAGGAACGAGAGTACTGGAGGCATGTACTTGAACGTATTATTGCAGTTGTGCACATCAGCAGAATGTGGATTAGCATTAAGGGGAGGTAATGAAAAATTTGGAAGTAGTGGATCTGGAAAGCCTTCGTATTTGTCAAACAATATGCGATGAACTCATTCAGCTTATGGCTAAAAAGATAAGAGAATCTATTTTGGAAGACTTGAGAAAAGCAGGATACTTCAGTTTGTCTGTTGACTCTACACCAGATCTTTCACATGTTGATCAAATAACTTATTGTCAGATATGCCACTCGATGATGATCTTCCCATTGAACGCTTTCTATCTTTCCTTGAATTAGAAAAGCACAGTGGTGAAAATATGGCCAACATGGTGCTGAATTATCTTATCTGAGTTGACTTTGGTAAGTGCAGAGGACGGTCGCAGGGAGGTTTAATGGCATACATCAAAAACTTTGAAAAAACAAGTGTCATATGTATTCCTTGTGCTGGACATTCACTTAACCTTGTTGGTCTTGCTGCAGTTGATTGTTGAGCAAACGTACGAAAATGTTGCAAGCAACTTTTCTTTTTGTTGATGGTGATGCTTCGGAAGAACAGCTGAGTGAGGGTGTAAAGCTTCTGGTTAAAGACTATCCTGAAGATGTTGATGTCACTTGTTGCAGAATCAACACACACATGTTTACATCAAACAAAATTACTCAGATAAAAGACACTTATGCCACCAGGATCTGTATCAAATAATCATCCAAGATAATATTCAGTTGGCTTTCCCTAATGTAGAAGCAATATTGTGCCTCTTTTTGAGTGAAAGGTCATTTTCGCGAGTGAAAAGAATAAAAAATTAACTACGAACGACAATGCTACAAGAAAAGCTGTCTGCACCAAGCATTTTGTATATAGTGTGTGACAAACTTCGTAGTTTATCCTTTGACGACATTATCGATGATTTTGCCATCCAAACATCACAAAATAAAAGTTTTAAATACAAATGGGATCCGTTTCCCTTTAATAACTTCAGATCTGCATAATTGCTCTTCTGTTGCTGTAGAATAAAAGTTTTAATACCAGATTTGAAATCGTAGTAAGGTATCTTCATTTGAGGGTATCTCGATCATAATGCAAATTGGCTTATTGCAGGATAATTTTTTTAGTTAAATCATTAGTTTTTTATTTTTTGTTGCAACCTTTGCCTGCCTCTGTATAATATCTGCATAAATAAGAATATTTTTAATTGATAACACCATGGTGCCTCGTAATCTAAGCATAGCTTAGGGCCTCAGCACTTCTAAGTCCAGCACTGTTCAGAATGTACAAGTTAACTACGCGAAGTTCTCTCTCTCCTCAGTGCTAGGATGTGTTCTTGGCCTGTGGATTGTGTGGGTGGTGGTACATTCAATTTTATCGAGAAGGCAGGACTCTCTCATATTTGATTTGTCAGCAATGTGTAATCGAGCTATCAAATATTTGTCACACAAACGAGATAATGAATGAATGAATAGCATTGCTTCATCGGCGCTTCCACTGCCGAGGTCGTATCGCGCCGAAACTCGAGTAGTGTGTGCTGCAATGGAGGGAATATGCAGCCATACGGCGTATCCCCACCTTAAAGTTTCAGGCATGCAAAAAAAAAAAAATGAAAAAACGATATAGGGCTCTGGGTTGATTGCTATCAACCCGGCGATCGGGTGAAAATTTCCGCCCGATCTTGGTGCCGAGTCGACGACAAAGACCCTATGTCTTTTCGTTAAAAAACTGTGTGTGTGGAAGTCCTCAAAAGACCTTGTTAAGTAGTTTTTGGTTAATGTTTGTAAAATTTATTTGTTTTCGGTATTTAACGCTGCCTAATGGTAATAAAGGAAACTACCATACCTTATTATTTCGTTGGATCTTGTTTCTGTTGTAGGGCGCGCGGATTGCCTATTGGGCCTCCCTCTCGATGTAGGCGATAGGGTTCGCAACGAGTTTATTTCGTCTAATTAATACAAGCAATTCACTATGCCTAAATACCTGAAGGAATAGGCCTATCCTTTTGTGCTATTAGTTTTATTTTATTAGTGTGTTACTCGGAATGTTTAGAAAGATTAACCCGTTTGTTGCACAACCTGTAATATCACGGGCTCTCGCTTCTGACCATTTCTGCGCAGCCCCGTATAAACACGGGTTTAAACTTTAAAGAGAGATCTCTCTTTGCGTAGCCGTGTTTTTTGGCTCGATTCGTAACGGTGCTCGCACAGTTAACGGGTTAAACACATCTTCCTTGCCTACAGCAATGCTCGTCACTAAGCAGCTCTGAGATGAGCTAACAAATATTTTTTCTTAAGTTTTGCTGTTGTAGAAAATCCCTAGATGTCTAATTTTTGTGTTTTCATTATTTTTTTCTCGAAGTAATTTTCAGGAGTCAGCGATGGAAAATGTTTGATACCTAAAAATGCGTTTTTCTTGGTGGTATGTAGACCCAATGCCTACATATTTGGTTCTACGTATGGCAATTTTTCCCATTTCTAGTAGGCTTTGTCGCTAATCCCGAGGCAATTTTGTAATTATTTAATACAATAAATTAATAATTTGTATTTATGAAATAAAGGTACCATATTGCAGGCGTGTATAGTCTGGGTTTTAATTAGGCTTTGTTGTGAACTGTAATGTAAAGTGTATGACAGGCGTGTATAGTTTTTCCATAATAGACAAGAGTAAAACCCTAGTCACACGCAGGTATATGGCGTATGGTGGCTCGATTTTACTGAAATTAACAAAAAAATATCTGCTTAAATTCACCTTGCATCTATTTGCCAGCGAAATTTCCAAGAATGTCTTCTTGATGGTTCGGAATGATATGTAAAAGTACTAGTCATATTAAACTCCTGCATTTCTGCCAATCTGGCAATTCTGCTCCCACCCCGCCCAAAATCCCTGTCGTACACTACTTGTCGAGGTGGTGGACACTGTACGTTGACTGATCTCGGGATATACTAAAACCTGGTTAGAAGCTACTGCAATGATTTTAAACCCACTTCCTAATTGTCAAATCGCCATAAAACACACCATTCGATTCGGCGTCATATGCTTAGTAATGCAAACGACTTTCAGAACAATAGGTAAAATGAAAGATTGTTCACGAAAAGGGCAAAATTTCAACAGTGCGGCGTATGGGCAGGAAAAAGGTTACCATTACAGCACTTGGGAGAGGAACACTGGAGAAGGAGCAGCTAAAGAAAACGAGAGAGGAGAGAAAAGGCACTAGGAAGAACAAAGGGAAGAAATTATACCCGAGTCACGCTAGAGTAGGACGCCAGTCTGACGGAGAAAGGAGAAAATTGTCATTTGGTACAGGCGTGGTCACCCAACAACCTGGAATGAAAAAAAGGAGGAACTGGGAGCGAGCAACGGCAAAGGCAAGACAGAGTAAATGTGAAGCGGAGAAAGGAATGCCGCAAGGGCAGAGGGGGGCATCCTCCCTCTGGTGAAGGAGTGCATCCCGGAAAACCCATACGAAGTCTGACGCTGGGAGAAGTGTATTAAGGTCAAAAGGCAGGGAGAACACTTCCCTCACCGCAGCGTCCGCGCGTCCGCGCGTTCGTTGCTCGGAACGAAGAAGGATTAGAAGACTGGAGTGGAAGAAAACTGCCGAACGCGAAAGAGGCATTTTCAGCCCTCTAAGGCACGGTGGACATCCAACGGGAGATGACCACTTTCCGCATAAAGACTGACAATAGGAGAGAACCGGAATACGCCAGTGCTTGATGCGTACACCCAGGGAGCAGATAGGGTTCAGCATGCGCAAGGCGGAAGCAGGGACGGAGGAATAGGCCTGACAACCATAATTCAACTTACTTTGGACCAGGGAGTGGTAGAAACGCCAACGGGTGTGGCGGTCTGCACCCCAATCGGTATGAGAAAGGAACTTGAGAAGGGTGCAAGTCTGAAGGCACGAAGCCTTCAGAGACTTCAGGTGGGAAAACAAGAAGACCCAGAAATCTAGTTTCGGGGACAACAGGGAGCGGCGATCCAAAAAGAGAGAGAGAGGAGGAACGGCAGTGCAGTGGCGTTGGCGACGACAAAAATGCATCATCACCGTCTTCGAAGGAGGAAACCGGAACCCCGTGGGCTGTGGCCCATCTGGAGACCGATTCCAGGGCTCGTTGGAGTAGACGCTCAAGGAAGGCGGATTGGGAACCGGAGTAATAGATGTAGATGGCAAGCTCGTAATTAATTTATGTCGGCATGGAACACACACTTTCAAATCAAGAAAACCTTAAATTTTTACGAAAAATCTGAAGTGTACAACAAATTATTACGAAACTAGCAGAAGCCCGTGGTAAAAATACCACGCTTAAAAAAAAACGGTGGCAATTTTTTTTTTAAATATTTCCCCGAATGAGCACATCCACAAACATCCGATTTCAGTTTTATACATTGAGCGGCAGAAAAATCGGCCCACTTGGAATATCGCGAAAAGCAAAAAAGTGGGCAAGCTTCTGTTTATAAAAGTTTTAAAATGTGGAAATATAGTCTGAGGCAACCAAATAACGAGACAAAATAACGTCAGCTGCGAACACACTAGCTGTAACGAATTTTCGACTTCTTTTAAGAATTCGACAGTCTGACATTCAATTCTTTTGGGTTTCAGAATTAGACATTTACAATGGATTCGAGTGCCGTGAACGAACGTCGCAAGAGTCGTCACCCTAATTGAAGATTCTCTTACGTCGCCGATGCGCTAGGAATTCCAAGAAAAACGGTTCACTCTACCAACGTTATGTGGAGACAGGAGAATACACCCGAAGACCAGGATCTGGAAGATCGCGCTGCACATCTACCCGTGACGATCGTTTCATAGTCTTGAGTGTTTTGCGAGATCGTCGTTTGACTGCCACAAACGTCCGCAATGAGCTAGAAAGGTCTCGAGACGTCAGTGTATCGGAGCGAACCGTTAGGAGAAGACTTATGAAAAGCGGCTTACATGCTAGACGTCCAGCAATGAGCCCGGAATTGCTCCAACACCACTGCAATGCTCGTCTTGCTTTCGCTCGTGAATATGTCAATTGGACTCTTCCAAAAGCAACCCTCTCTGTAAAAATATATGGGGTGAATCTTTCTCCTATTCTTCTCCACACACTTTCCCATCCATCAGATGTTCGAAGATTAAATCTTGATTCGTCCGTGAACAATACTCTTGCCCCTTGTAGTAAATGCATAATGATTTTATTTTATATACCTATACAAGGTGTTTCACAACCGGTCTGCCATAGTTTGTGGGGTGATATAGAGAAAAAAGTTAATACAACATAGGTGCTATTTCCAACCGTTGCGGAGCTACGAACGTTTTAAGATGTGCAAACAACAAATCCCTACTTGTATGTAATTCGATAGATGGCAGCACTAGTGATACTTTCGGTTAACGAAATTACCACAACTAATCCTCACTTTTTCTTTCAGTTGGTTCTGATCTGTGGTGCGAGACACTGTTGCGCTAAGGTGAACAATGAAAATGAATCCACAGTTCATACTTGCTGAATACGTTGATATCCATTTCATTTATAGATTATGTGATGGTAACAGTAGAGCGGTAGTTGAGGAATATCGAAGACGTTTTCCGAACCGCCGAATACCGAACAGGCAAGTGTTTAGTGACACACACCAGAGATTAAGGGAAACGGGGACAATTGTTCCACGTAACCAAGAACATGTAACACGACGGCCCGTTGCTGTGGAGCGCATACTGAACCTACTAACGTAGCCCAACTGCCAGTGTTCAAAGGATTTCTAAACGAATTGGTGAATCCATATCGCGTGTATGGCGAACCATACATGATGAGGGTTTGTATCCCTATCATTTGTAACGTGTGCAAGCTCTTCAACCGGATGATTACGATAAACGTGTTCAATTTTGCCAGTGGATGGTCATGCATCGTCAAATTCTTAATCGCATACTCTTTAGTGATGAAGCACAATTAATTCGGGATGGAATTAACAATAGACGAAATTCCCACTTGTGGTGCGCCACGGTATCGTTGAAGGAAACTTTCAACATCGATTCTCGGTGAATGTTTGGTGCGGTGTAATTGGAGATCAGCTGATTGGACCATTCGTTTTGGAACAACGATTAACTGCTGATATTTATCTGAACTTCCTGACGAACGAATTGTCGCTTTTGATGGAGGACGTGCCCTTGGATACAAGGCGCAGGATGTTCTTTCAGCACGATGGGACGTCACCATATTTTGGTCATGTTATGGATTACTTGAATCAGCGGTACGGGAATCGTTAGATTGGTCGTGCTGGTCAAATATCGTGCCCCCCCCCCCCCCGGAGATCTCTGGACCTAACACTGTTAGATTTCTTTTTATAGGACCTTATGAAAGAGATGGTTTACAAGATCAAAGTTCAAACGAGAGACACACACATACATACTGGAGAACAGAAAAACAACTGTCATCAGACCACCTGCCCATCATCATTACAACACGTTCTACTCTCTGCCCCAACAGCCTTAGGCACACTTACAGAAATTACAAGAAAGCTGATTGGGAACAGTTCAAAATACAGACTGAGGAACAATTCACCACATTAAACAGCATACCCATCATAAACATCAATACAACACTCAAGACATTTAATCAGATCATCAATAATGCAAACAAATACATACCTGAGGGCAACATTAGGAAATACAACCCAAATTGCACTAGAGAAATAGCCAGTGGTGGGCACCGTTAACCAAAAAGTTAACTTCGTTAACCGCTAATCCGTTAACCAAAAAGTTAACTTCGTTAACCGTTAATCCGTTAAACATGTAACGAAAGTTACCGATAAACCGTTAACGTTAACTTTTATTATAAAAAAAAATGAAAAACACAATATATATATAATTTAATTTTCCCTCTTCTTCTCGTTCTCCATTTTGTCCATGAGATGCATGTTGCCCTTCATGAAAATTAGCATATCAAAGTTTTCATCAGACAGGGATGATCTCTTGGCCCTCAGGATGTCCTTGCCCATAGAGAACAAACGCTCCACTGCAGCACTGGAGGGGATGGCTGTGTTGAACTTGATGAACAAGTCCACCAACACTTGCTCACCCAAGAAGGCAGCATCTGTCAGCAAGTCCTTGGAGTTGGTCTCCAGCCAGGTCTTGACCAAGTTCTGGGCCTTGCCCTTGAGTGACCTGTGGCTTCTGCTGCTCTCTTTTGTCTGGATGACAGCACTGAAGTAGTCCTCCTCCTCCTCCTCCTCCTCGTTGTTGCTGCCCACTTCGTTGGACTGCTGCTTCATGGCCTCCTCGACTGTACCCTCCATGCTTTTCCTCACCCTGGCGACCTTGGTGTTGTCATACTTGTCCAACCAGATGAGGCGAAACCTGGGATGGAAGGCAGCAGCCAGCTGGCATTCGTCATCCTCCAGGCGGGGCCCAAACCTTTTGTCGATGCCTGCCAAAAGTGCGTCGACCAAGGCGCTGCAGTAGACGAGGCCCTTGGACTTCAAGTCCTTAAGCCTGAAGATTGTCGCAGCAACTGTTGGCAGCAGAGTCCCAAGGTAGGCTTGTTCCTCCCCCTGGATCTTGTCGAGTGCTTTGGTCACAGGTGACATGATCTGGAAATAAAACAATGGAGAATTAGTAAATTGTAGAAATTCAAATTTGTATTATTCTGCAATATTATTCTGCTGTATTTTACTCAATAATATAACGATAATTGAATGAGCAAAACTAAAACGTATCTACTGGCTGGTGTTAAGAAAAATATAACTATTGCAATAAATAAATATAGTTGGAATAATTGTATTCTTAAACGTTTACGTAAACAACGCTATTATTGTATCAAGGTCCTGCATTTAATTGTAACCAGAAAAAAATAAATCGTGGAATTTCCACGAGTCCCACTAGTTTATTATTAATTTATAAATATATTACCTTGACATACTCTTTCATTAAGTCGACATCCTGGTCTTTGAAGCTGTTGACCTTCAGCTGGGTCATGACTCTGTGGAGAGCAGGCCTCTTCGTCTCCAGGATTGTGTTCAGGACCACCACAGAGTCATAGGTGGAGTTCCACTCTCGTCGTGTTGGGGACAACCAGCCTCCTCCCACCTCAGCGTAGATGCTGTCTGCTGCCACAGTGCTGCGATCCTGCAGGTTCCAGAGGGCGCGTGCCTTGGCCATGGCAGCCCTGTAGGGCCCCTTGAACACTGAACTCTGCAGTGCAGCATCTGCATCCTTGCTGGCCACTAGGTTGAAGGTGTGGGAAGGCAGGTTGATGGGATTGCCAACGATAGTGTCGACATCGTCAGGCTCAATCACAGACACAGCCAGGGAGTCTGCCAGGGAGACATACTACAGACATTTTACAGTCGACCATGTTTTGCTCAAACCAATGCCATAAATAACTACCATATTTGGTAAGACACAAATTGTGGCGACGGAAACAAATATATCGCCTGATTTTGCACTGCGGAAATGGAAATTCGTTCATCACTATTAACAGTGGCGGATTAATTGCGCACCTGCTCAGCACTGAAAATAATAGAAACTTTTAAACGTTTATTTATGAATTTTTTGGGTTAACGGACTTGAGTTAACGGAAGTTAATTAGTCCGATAATGATTTTCAAAGTTAACTTAAAAGTTAAATCGTTAACGAAAAAGTTAACTTCGTTAATTAACGATTAACGGATTAACGGTTTGTGCCCAGCTTTGGAAATAGCCCACCTCATAAGGCAACGTAACAACCAAAAAACATAACGCACAAACACCACACACAGAAACCATAAAACAGCAGATACAACAGCTCAACACAGAAATAAACAACAAACTCAAAGAAAAACAAACATACATTTAGGGAATTCATAACACTAAACCACTCCACAGATACATCCAAGCTATACAAGACTATAACAGCATTACCCACTCCAACAGCGGCATTCACACCTCACACACGGCTGTCTGTCGGAGCCAAAATAACATCCCAATATATACACAACAAGCTAACATTCTAGTTAATCACTACGCAAAGATAAGTCACTTAAACAGACAACAACCAGAAACACGCAGACAGACAAACAACCAGGTACAAGAAAACCTACAGACTCGACACGACCATTACACCCTTCAATACAGACCAGACCACCAAGATCATCAAAAACATTAAGAATTCGAAGGCTACTGGAACCAGACAACATATCTAACATACACCTTAAACACTTGGGCCCACAGGGAATACTAGCTCTCACAAATATCAGCACATATTCATACCAACACTGTATTATTTTGACATATGGAAACAAGGTAAAATTATTACACTACTCAAACCAAACAAAAATCCAACAGAACCAGCTTCCTATAGACCCATTACTTACTATGTACACCTTCCAAAGTAACAAAGTCTAATCTCACAAATCACCAACCCACACATACCACTATCGCCTACTCAACATGGATTCAGACCTCACTCATATACAAACAATATATTCGCTCAGTTACGGACTATGCTAGCCCATGCTGGGCACCCATTATCTTAAACACACATAAATACCTCACAGACAATACAATACAAAACAACGCACTTCGTATCATTACAGGATGCTCACACAACACCAATAGAACACCCGCACACAGAAACAAAAATACTGAAAGTTAGGGAACATTTACACACGAGGGGAACACAGTTCATGGCAGCAGCGCCAACTAACCCACAACACCCTTGCCACTACATGTACAATCATGCACCGACACCTCGCACCATTAAGGTAACACCAGACACACATTATAACCAAATACTCCATTCCATACCACGCCCGACAGAAAACACACACACAAAGCACTGACACGACTCGGTCCGAATGCGGTCCTAGGTGCGAATCCGCCACCCATTAACAGGTCAGATCAGCCTGAGCAGATCGAATCGAGTTAACTTAGCACGATTCCGATGTGGACATCACCCCAACTTACGAACATATAAACACAGACTAGACAACTCCACAGACGACACCTGCCACCTGTGCCAGGACACACCACAAACAAGCGAACACATTATGACAGACTGTACCGCTCTAGCACAACAACGAACACACCACTACTAGTGTGTTTTCGTGCACCTTAAAACGTCCGTAGCTCCGGAACGGTTCGAAATAGCGCCGATGTTGTATTAACCTTTTTACTCTATATCACCCCCAAAAGTATGGCAGACCGGTATATATATATATATATCTCTCTCTCTCTCTCTCGTGCTTCTTCCCCATTGCCGGAAAGACTGCTGCTGAGCTCACAGGGGATATCCTGAGACATCTGGAGAGAGATGGACTGGACATAAACCTGTGCCGTGGTCAAGGATATGACAACGCTGCAACTATGGCTGGGATTCATGGTGGTGTTCAGTCAAAGATCAGAGAGATTAATCCCAAGGCTTTGTTTGTGCCTTGTGCAAATCATTCTCTCAACCTTTGCTGAGTGCACTCATTTGGAAGTGTTTCTTCATGTGACTTTTTTTTTAACCTTGGAGAGAGTCTATTCCTTCTTTTCAGTCTCAACTCATCGATGGGAAGTGCTGATGGAGAATGTAGGCATGACAGTCAAAAGACTTTCCCAGACAAGATGGAGTGCTCATTATGACGCTGTGAAACCAGTGAAGGCAAATTTTGAAAAGCTGACATCAACCCTTGAAGTACTGTGCGATCCCAAAGAAAATGTGGACACAAGAGGATCAGTTCAGATTTTGCTGTCTGCTGTATGTGATCTCTCTTTTTTGAGTTACCTTTCTTTCTGGTGTGAAGCTGGAAGAAATTAATCTCAAACAAACGTATTTGCAAACAGTTGGAATCAGCCTTGAAAAGTGCATTGTGAAGCTCCAAGCTCTAAAACTGTTTCTTGAAGATCAGCGCAATGAAATTGTGGAGAGGGCCATTCATTATGCAACTACAAAGTGTAAGGAAATGGACATTTCTATGGAGAGAAGATGGAGAGTAAAGCTCCGAAAAAGGATGCCAGGAGAAATGGCAAAGGATGCTGGTCTCACATTGCCAGAGGAAGTAAAAAGGGCTATGTTTGAATGTCTTGATCGCTTTCATCAAGAATTGGAGATTCGTTCTAAGGCAATGGATCAAATTCTGTCAATCTTCGCTGTTATTCAGCCAAACACTTTGGTTAGTGCAACAGAAGAAGAACTTCGGAAGTATATTCCAAATTTGACTCAGATTTTCGATGAATTCTCTGAAGATGATATCAGTGTGGAAATTGGACGACTTCGGAGACATTTGGAAGCTGCCAAAATCAGCGTTGAAGAAGTAAAGAAATGGACAGCATTGCAGTTTCTGGAGTTTATTGTGAAATGGGATTTTTGTGAATCTTTGCCAAGCTTGTCACTGTGTTTGAGATTCTTTTTGACTGTCTGTGTCTCTATTGCTTCATGTGAAAAGTTTTTCCAAATTGAAATTGATAAAGAATTTCTTTCGCTCGACCATGAGTCAGACAAGATTGACAAATCTGGCTTTACTTTCAATTGAATATGAATATGCAAAGGTGGTGAATTTTGATGTCATTGATCAATTTGCAGAAATTAAGGCTCGAAAGCAGACTGTGAATCCTCTCTATTTACTTTTGAAGAATAGGCTGAGCGTTGAAACTGGATTTCCTGTGTTTTTTGTATAAAATAAAATGCAGTATTACCTGTTCACTGAATTTTTAATGTCCTGCATTTTTCTTATTTCCAATTTGTTTATGACAGTACTGTACTGTTTAAAAATCTACTTGCAAACATATATTTTTGTGTGTTTAAATTTTAAAATTATTTATGGGGGGGGGGTGCCAAAGGAAGGATCCGCCCCGGGTGCCAAATACTTCAGATACGCCCCTGGATATGACAAAAAGTATTGCATCATTAATGATCCCAAAATTCGAAGGACACTAATTCGGCGGGTTAGATTATGATTCGAATAACATCTAATTTTAAACTGTCATTTGAACCCAGCGACGAAATATATTAAATAATATATCGTTAGTCACACCATATTTTTCTAAGTAATTTTTTGTGGTTGAGAAAAATGAAAAAGGGTTCTAAATTAAATTAATTATTTGCCAAATTTCATATTTTCCTAAGTCATATCACTCTTATAGTTCATCTTACAAGGACGAAATTTGTATCAAAAGATGCGCAATTTTTTTTTACATGGCATTAGCAGCAAAAACTCAAAAACGTCAAAAAGTGACTTAGAAAATTTTGTTTTGACGCTGACGATATATTAATATACATGTAAAAATGAATAATTCTAACATTCATTTTGGCATATAAAGTCCAAACTCGCGTGACACTAACTGCATATAAAATGAAAGTTTAGAAAAAATTTTGAATCACCTGAAGATCGGGGCCCCCAGCCTTCTTTAGTTAGCCTTGTAAGGCTAAGTAACGAAAATATCACGACCTAACCTAAACAGTTGTTACGTCAACAGTACGCCCTTGGCGATTGGTTAGGTTAGGTCGTGATATTTTCGTTAGCTAGCCTTATAAAGCTAACTAAAGAATGCTGGAGTCCCTGATGTTCAGGTGATCCAAAATCTTAATTTTCGTTATTTTAGTTTTGCTAAATAGTTGATGAATTATTTCTTTTTTAAATTACCTAATCATTTTTTGATTAAGCTTAATCATGTAATCGCGTTAAATTCTGCAACATTCATTTTTTTTATACACTCCCTTAGTTGTAAAAGATGAAGTCATAACTTGCCAAAACTCTAAATTAACACTTAATTTTGGCTTATATGCATGTTTAATTTTAATCCATAATAAAATGTATATTTCAATTTCCATTTTTAGTTAACTCGGCAAATCACATCAATCATCAGATGTCAATATGCTGTTTAAAAGAAAAATATGACCATCTCTAAATATCTTGCTTATCTGCCAGTATGCTGTTACAGCCAAAATTTACCTTAAAAAAAAAATCAGCCTATTGAGAATAAAAAACAAAACACGTCAACATTAAATAATAATGATGTCACCAAATTATTAGTATATAAACTCTTGTAACCTTTCAAATTATCATTCTGATCTGACCAAGAGGCTGAAGCATTATCTGTAATATTTCAGAAGCCGTAAAATTCAGTCAGAGAATCTCTTTGTCTTCTCCTTTGAGCCCTGCTTTCTCCAGAGAACTTAGTTTTAAAATAGAATAAATAATTTCCAGTACGCTACAAGAATAATCGGGGAACCGTAAGATAATTTAGTAATTTTTCACAGAATCCTCCGATCCACAAGAAGAAATCAGAGTGCAGTATAAAAAACTACTGCGATTCCCTACATGGTACCAGCTACCCCAGAGAGAAAATCCGTTGCCACCTAACCAACCTGTCAACCTCGAACCACCCAAGGCCATAGACGGAGGGTTACCATATATATGTTACAAGCTAACTCACCTGTTCATACTGTCAGGATCATCAGACGGTGGTTTTAGGAAGGACCAACGAAATGTCGAGCTGCTGAACTGGCCCACCAAGGGGTGTGACCTAAATCCCATTGAAAATGTGTGGGCAAATGTGGTTAACGCTTGCGAGTCTGGGCAGGGAGTGGACCTGCTGGAACACACCATGGCAGAGTGGGACTGTTCTGCAGGAACACAAGGCATTTACAATTACGTGGCATCTGTTTCAAATAGGCTACGAGAGGTCATTAATAATAATGGAGGATGGACCAAGTAGTGAGTAATTGTGTATAATAATGTTATGGTTGTGATGTAAATATATACTTATTTACTTGAACAATTGTCAGTTCCTTATAATGTGAACATTGTTTTTTTGTATGTTCTTAAGAAAATTTACTTGATTCATGTTTATTTTTGTAATAAGAAATTGAACTATGTTATCATTCTCTCTCCATGCATAGACCTTTTTCTGGATAATCATTTTTTGATGATGCATGGACTTTAAACAAATATTATTGCCTGGAGGAAAAGTCGATACTACAATTTATCTTATACTAACTAGAACATGGCCACATCAAAATCCTATGATTGAAAGTTTTTAAAGTATCCCACGTTTGTGAAATAACCTAACTATTCTATTCCCCAAATTTTAGGAATAATGCATGAATAAAATACATAGTCGTCCTAGAATTACCACCAAAACTACAGTGAACAATATATTTATTGTCTCATTGGTTTTCAAAAAATAAAAGTACTACTACGACCTGCGAGAGGGAGGGGAAGGAGAGGAGAGGGGAGCGAGTGAGGGTGGGGGACTGGCGTTTAAGAGGGACTACGTTGTTGTCACATCTCGGAGAGGGTGGAGCGCAACTATTGCAAGGGGCTGTACATCTGCTTTAGCAGTCCAGTAAAGTTTGCACCCCTTAACAAAACGTTATGCACAACTCTGTATAACAGATAATGGTACAAATATAAAAGATATTCAACTATTTCAAAATGATGTACATCAAGAAATGAAAGACAAGCAGCTGGGGTGAAAACTGATACCGATGGGGGTAGAGAGACGGTTTTCAGACCATTCACAAGATGAAGTTCCTAGTCTAATGATCAGTACAAACGTTGGGAACAATCGGCGAGCTCTAATATCAATATGATGTGTAGCGCTTTTTTAATTAGATATCCATTTCCTGAAAGAGCCGACCCCTCACACAGGGTGTTTCAGAAGTCTGAAATCATAGTAAACCTCTCTCTCAATTACATATTCTTATGATTTCAGACTTCTGAAACACCCTGTATTACAATTCCTTATGCAAAACCTCTCCGAATTCTGAATATGAATAGAATTAATCATTTTTAAAGTACTTTCTCTTGAAGTTGACATTCGATGGAAATGAGTACATTTGACGTTAACATCTGTAATACCGTTAAGATCACTTGCACAAGAACTGATTGAGGGTGGCGCGGGTATAACTTTCAGCAAAATGGCATAAGAGTAATAAGAAAATTAGCAAACAAAACTTGTAGAGAGGATCTATGGAAATGTTTTTAGTAGTAATAGTAATAGATTTTTAGAGGGACTTGCCATCTGGCGAGATAAATAGTAGTTCCTTAGTTTTAAGCAAAACTTTCGATTATAAATATAGCTTATGGCTTGGATAAGCTCGATCGCACCTCCCCAAATGGCTTCATGTTTTCCAAATGAAATGTATTTAAAATAATGGGGTGTAATGGCCCAGTTGTCAAATATTTCAGAACCGGCATACGAAGCATCAAAAATATTTCAGAAAGACTTTGTGGGAAGCAAGTCTTATGTTATAATTTTTGTTAGTCTCAAGCTTTCAGATATTCGATTTTAAACTTGAAATAAGATTTAATTTTAAATTATGCAAAATTGAACGTGCGCGCGCACAGACGTGTGTGAAACCAGCGATTTCACGTAATGCATAAAAATTTCAGGAATTTCGTGTTATTCGATTAAGTGATTAAAGACTTCGTAAAGTTAGGTTAGATTAGGTTAATGCAAATTACCTGTTTAAAGGTCGGTCACAGGTACTACGTGAAATGCCCGAAATTTTTAAGAATTAAGTGAAATGACTGGTTTCACACACTAACATAAGCACACCGGACAAAAAATTAGTCACCCCTAATAGCACCGATAGTAGGAAGTTCAAGGTCACACAGAGGGCGCTGATGTAGCATTGGTAAGTGACAAGTAGCGGTGACGTAGCACACAGGATCAGATCTGTTTCGTGTGGTGAAGAACAAAGTGTGTGTTGGATAGTCTGCAAAATGGGTCGTGAGGCAGACGTTACTCAGTGGCAAAAAGGAGCCATCGTGTTTGGCAGAGCCCACGGACACAAAATGTCTGAAGTAGCCCAATTTGTTGGTGTGTCAACGCGTACTGTCCAGCGAGTTTACAAAGAGTGGTGTAGTTCGCAATCAACTGACAATCGACGGCGTAACTGTGGCCGGAAAACAATTCTCGACAATAGGGGCCGCCGCCATGTTTCTCGTCTAGTAACTGCAAATCGTTTTCAAACCAGAGAACAATTGCTCCAAGAAACCAATGAGGTTCTCCAGCGACCAATTTCCGAACGGACATTGCGACGAGAACTGCATGCGATGGACATCGGAGCAGGGTACCACGGAAGAGGCCGCTGTTAACAGCAAGTCACAAATTGGCACGTTATAAATGGGCTAAGAGGCACAAAAACTGGACTGCGGCAGATTGGAAACGTGTAATTTGGTCCGATGAGTCCCGTTTTTGTTTGTTCTCCAATGATGGGAGGCGACGAGTACATCGCAGGTCCAATGAAGCCTTTAATCCTGAATGCGTCGAAGGTGTTGTTCAGGCTGGAAACAGAAAGTGAAGCGCAGGAATAGACACCCACGGACTCTGGCGGAACTTCGGGACCGGCTGATGAACGAGTGGCAGCAAATCGATGTTCAGTACATGCACAACCTCGTAGAGTCTGCCTCGCCGGATTCGTGCGGTTATCAAGGCCAGAGGCGCCGTCACACGTTATTAGGTACATTCTGAGAGGGGTGACTAATTTTTTGTCCGGTGTGCTTATATACGTCGTGACTAGTGCCGTAGGTGCTTCACGTTGATCAGCAAAAAGTGATATTGGGTCTGGGTAGTAGTTGGATGGGAGACCGTCCTCTGCGTCCAATAATGTAACGACCAGAGGTTCGGATCCCACGTAAAGCTGTAGATCCCCCCTGTCATACGATCTTAGATGTTGCGAAGAAGGTAAATACCGCCCCCCGCCCCAATCCAATCCAATCATTTTACTTATATACAGGGTGACCCAAAAGTCCCTATCTATTTTGTCGCAATAATATTTTTTATTTTCTACAAACCATAGATGATGGATGTACAAGAACGTGTGATGGTAGTAACACTACGTATTCAAGGGGAAGAAGTGCAAAGAAAATCGAGAAAAACTGATTTCACAAACCAGGATCTATAGACAAAGCAGTTCGCGAGCTGTTAATAAATTTAAAAGAACTGGATTTGTTCATGAGGCAAGATCTGGACGTCCAGGTACCCCCTCAAGAAAATGTCGAATTGGTAAGAGGGCTTTGAAATAAATCCTAGAATGTCAACTCGCACAGCATCACGTAGACTGAGCATAGGAAAAACGACTGTTCTAACCATTTTAAAATCAACATTAAAAAAGAAGTTACCATATTCGAGTACTACACGAGTTAGACGAAGAGGATTATCCAAGACGAGCCGCCATGCGCACAGAATTGATTGAGAAAATTCATACTAAAAAAATCGTCACTTATTTCATGCATGATCGCACAAGAAAAAATGCATATAAAAATATATCCTATTCCTAAGCGGCGAGTACTATAATTAAATCAAAAACTTTGATTCAATTTCCAATTTTACTTAGTTCAATTTTTCAATTTCAAATAAGTTGCAGGAATAGAACTGGAAAAAAAAAATAACTTCAGAGTTTACTGTATGATAAGGCAGGTGAAGTAATGGAGTTGTGATGTGGGACAATGGTGGCGAGAGAGTACCTTTCCAGAGATTTTAAAAAGTATGGCACACACGGCTTTGTCACTGCCAGTAACTAAAGCGTCGGAAGATAGACTTTTCGCGACTAAACCGTCAGGAACTAGCAGGAAGCACCTCAATCGCTCACATTCACTTCATCGGCTGACAATTATGCACCTGCCTCAGGGGAGCATTATCCACAGGCCAGCCCCGCATACTACTACACATTTTACCCAGAGCGCTTCACACACACTGAGCCGGCACATTGCCAGCCCGTCGTCCCCCATATACCACATTGGTCCACTTTTTTCCATCTAGCTCGCATCTTTCACCCTCCCAGACGCCCAGGCCCCGCTGACCCAAAGCCTTCCTCACCACATCCTTCTGTCTACCTCCCCGCCTCGTAAATCCTCTTCACCATCCTCTCCATACGCCCAAACCATTTCAACATCCCCTCATGATCTCTCCACGAGACTCGGACTACCACACTTCTCACGGATAACCGTGTTTCTCACATGATCAATCCGCCTCACTCACAGATCCTCCTCACCCTTTTCTTTTCCTTTGTATTCACCACCCATGCCTCACATACCCATCTTCGCACCCATAAACACCGATCTCCTTCCAAACACTCCTCAGGATATCTAGTACCTCTGCCTCCATAGTCCCATTCCTTGCCACATCCACCCCGAGGTACCTGAAACATGCCACTTCCATTTCCTCACCATACAAACTAGCAGTCGCTCACGAACCTCCCTTTTACAGTACCACAACCTTGCTCTTATTCACATTTACTCTTAGCTTCCTTCTTTCACACACCCTCCCAAACTCGTCGGTTACCAGTCTCTAGCTTTTCTCTCGAGTCCGCCACGAGAGCCGTATCATCCGCATACAACTGATTCACTTCAACTCAATCCCCCGCAGCATGATTCACCCCGGCTCCCCTCCCCATGACCTTTGCATTCACCTCTTTCACCACCCCGTCTATAAACACTAACAGCCATGGAGACATCTCACACCCCTGCCGTAGACCAACTTCCACCAGAAACTACTCAACCCTTTCTTCCCACACGTACACATGCTCTTCTCTCGGTAAAAACTTCACGCATTCAACAACGACCCATGCACCCGACACAGCTGCAGCACTTGCCACAACGCCTTTCTGTCAACCCATCATACCCTTTTTCAAGATCCATGAACGCCACATACAAATCCCTTTCCTGGCACACTCGGCAGACTATTGCTCTATAATTGAAAGCATACATTTTTGTCCCGCCGGGCCTTATACAGGGGTACGATAAATGCACTCCGTCAGTCCTGAAGCAGCTCGCCTCTGTCCATACACACACTAAACAGACGCACCAACCAATCAACACTACAATTATCGCCTCTTTTCAAGAGATCCCATCTGGTCCTACCGCTTTTCCACCTTTCATCCTGTTTAGGGTTGTCCATCATCTCCCTACGTACCAACCCATTCGCCACAACTCTCATACTCCGAACCCCTTCTCTGCCCAAAACAACTCCACGAAATAAAACCAGTAAAACAAACCCGCGATACTTATTTGTGTTAATAAAAATAATATACAGATGATATACAAGTAATAATTTAGAAAAAAATGATAAAGTTAACTTTTCATGTCTACAAATTTCCCAAATGTTAAAGGCTGCGAATTATTTTCTTTAAAAGTTTTATTCATCATCATCTAATGTGATTTCGAAGGAAAGAGCCTTCAAATTTCAAGCGGTTTTCATTACCATTATTTTCTTTTAATTGTTGGTAATAAAATTGCTAAAAGGGGCTACTATTTTTAATTAATTAACCTTTTCTAAATATTTAACAGTTAAACCGTTATCAGAAACAGGAAAAAAGATATATAGTATACGAATACAAAAAATTGGTACAATACAGAAATAAGTGTTAAGGTATTAACGGGAGAGGTTGAGGCATAGGAACAGAAATCCAATCTCGAGAAGAGGTATAAATATTCTGTTTTCCAACTCTGTCTTGCACAATTATAGACTTAATTCTTTGCAACGAAATACTTTTTACTTCCTTCTGGATCCGGTTTCATCGTCATAGCACCTGGTTTCCATCCGGCAGGACAAACTGAGAAATTAGAGAGTACCAAAATAAAAGTTTACGAATGTAGTTTTGACTAGACAAAATTAAATACAAGCCGATATAGTATGGTCGAAATAGGACAAAAAGGGTATCAACCCGAAATAAATTATCCCCTAAACAAGTTTGGTATCGTTGGAAGCGCAATTTTATGTAGATTAAGAAAATCATATGCCTCATGTGCCTCAATTTGGGCAGAAAAAGGTATCTGCATTTGAATTGAGGGGGTCTAAGACAAAACTGAGTCCTAAATACCAACATGTCAAAAATGACAAAACTATATTAATTCTCAATTTATTCAAAACTTCTGGCTTTTTTGTAGAACATGCAAAAACACATTTCAAACCGTTCTTCTTGCACGAGCATTCCCGAGTGCCGCAGGTGTTCTTTGAAGATGTCTTACAGTTGCAGCGGATGTACTCAAGGAGACTCGCTGGGGCTGGCTCAAGGTCAGTTTTCACCGGTATTAGTGTGCTGCCTTCAAAGACCCATCCCCATTCATTGGGTTTCAGGCATTCTAAGTCCAACTGTTTCCACTGCGACACCCGCAGATGAACTCTCAATGCGTGATAAATATGCAGCTCTTTCTGATGGCGGGAGACTTCCGGGGTCGGGAGCAGAACAGGTGGCAACATTTTCCCCGAATTTCGCGTGACGAAGGGTTGTAGTGTATCGTCTGCTTTACCTTTGTAGCTGAAAAGATAGGTAACAAGACAGAATTCCAAAATTAAATCAAATCTAATATATGGATGCAGGTATGTAATTGGAAGTGCAAGGGAATTAATATAGTATTATTGCTAATTAATATATATAAATAAAATTAAATTAATTAATATAGTACCGAAACATTTTCAAGTGATAAGTTACACGATTTCAATAAACATTTATAGTAAATAGCTATGTAAAAATGTACAGTTTGACAAACGTGTCACATCCAGCGCGCCCAATGTTGTCCTGCGTGGCCGATAACTCGCCAAACTGGTCACCAATCAGTTGCGCCTCCTCAGACTTAAGTAGTTGTAGGGTCTTGGTTTTACCCAAGAGATTTTGCAGTTGTGTACACACAATTCTTTATATTGTATGCGAGAAAGCGCAGCATAGTAATAAATACGACTGATTCATTTCAGGAAAAAAAAATCAACCCACCTTTCTTGTAAGTTGATGTATCGCACCTGCACCAAGCATGGGCAAACAGAAGGTACTCTCGATGCAGGATCGTTGATGCCAGGTTGCCAACTTTCCACCAGTCTCATCTTCTTTCTCTTCTTCCGCTCTGTGCTGAAGTAGATTTCTCCAAGCTCCTCTCTCAAATGGTATGCTAGTAATACCAAGATATCAGTGTCATTTGCAGCTACGACAACACTGTTTCCCTCCGCGGCATAGTCAATCGCCTTTCTCACTATCGTGACGTCTGCATCTCCTGTGCATTCTACAGTCTCAACCTGATTTACGAAGATGAGAGCTGATCATGCTGATGAGCTGATGCTTATTGTGTTGGTTATGGAAAAACGCTTTACTCCAAACGTAACATTCATTTTCTCCGAAATGCTAATGTTTGTAGATGTCAACTGGCCTCTCCGATGATGCTCGTGTGACTTCAGGGACCATCTGTCTGTGTAGCCATCAAATACAAAACACAGTATCATATCTGCCATACCATTTCTTCACTGATCAATAACCTGACTTATCTTCCTTTTGATGGCCACTTGACTTTATGCAGCAACGCCCCGCCATCAGCTATGCATACATTGCCTTCAACATTAACAGACGATTCCACATTATCGAGATAATTCCGCAACATTGATTTTGACGGCTGATACTGGCTCTGGGGTCAATTCATAGAAAAATGTGTTGGCAACATTGTCCTCACGCCGAATCATTGCTGTTAGCATTGCTAAATTATCGGATCTGACCATAGGCCTGCCCAGTACCGATCACAACGCCGAACCGTGTGGTAGCCGTGTTCAGCAAAGCTTGCATACACCCACGGATAATTTGTTGGTAGCTCCAGCATGTTCTGAAGGTGGAGCTTGGCGCATTTTGCGTAGTTGATGTGATCAGTTGCAGCAAAGACATTTATCATTTTACTGAGAACTACAAGATGCAGGTTCCAGTTTCCAGTTCTCTCCGCTCGAATGAAAAGCTTTAGCACGTCAATGTAGCCGAGATATTGAATCCAGAGCCTTGAGGTCTGAGATACCTTAGTGTGTTCATCCTTCAAGTATTGAAGATTTTTATTCAGAACCTTCAGCTCCTCTAACACGATCTACCGCAGCACTCGGGTCATCCAGAATTGAATCCGCAAGATATTTCAGTTTGTCAACATCAACTGTTTTGAATGCACTCTCCTAAACTCTCCATCCCATCTTCCTCATATTGATCCACCTCTTCTTCGTCTACATCTCGATCTGCATTACTCTCTGATTCACAGTGTTCGACCTCCAGAAGGTCCTCTAAACTTTGAAGAGGATCTTCAGGAATGAATTTGCGGAGGAGTTTGGTTATTAGAGCAGACTCTGAGGAAATGCCCTCGCAATGCTCTCGAAATTGCTTTCCCCGACAATAATTATGTTCGACAGCATTTGGTCTATAGATGGTCTGGAACGCCTCTGTGAGACCAGACACTTTCATTAGAGTACCTACGCTACCTAGAAAGCTCATCAGATGGAAGCAGCCAAGAATGAGGACGATGGGCAGGGACTTTGCCTTCACTATTTCCATTGCTTTGAACCAGAGAGGTTGGTCAAATGTAACCACAGGTGTCTCGATTCGCAGTTGTTTTGCTTGTTCCGACATGAAAACAAGGAGAGTAGATACATGCGAGATCAGATGGGTCCATGTTTAGTATGGGAAGGAAAGGAACGAGATTGTGGCTTTTCCTGGATAATCTCCAATGGTGATGTTTGTCATGAAACCAGACCAATTTGGACGTTGACTTTTGCCGAAGAAATTCGCAGCATGCCAAAGCATATCAAGACCGGTGTCGGGTGGAAGAATATATGGCGTCTGAAAAACACTGTAGACAGTCCGGAGTTCTCGGGGGGCATGTATTCGACAACTGGGATGCCTTTACCTCGATGACCTAGTGCGCGAATTTACGCTTTTGTCGCTTGATTGGTTGTAGATTTTGCAGTGGAGTGTTTCCTGCATATGTTGTAGCAGACACACAACCCATCGCATGCAATGAACCTTTCCATCAAGAGTCATAGGGTTGTGGTCCACGTTGTCGGCCATCCATTGCGTGAACGAGCCAGGCAAGTAATCTCTGAGAAAGTCGCTGGTATTTTCATTCTCAGTTACTGACTGCTTGTATCGGAGAACTTCATCCGAACTCACAGAAAACCCTAATGCACTCAATTCGTTGAGTAACCATTTAGACCCCTTTGGGCTAGGCGTTGAAGTAGACAATGTTTTCGGAACAGGGGGGATACAGGATCGAGGGCGGGTTACATCGACAATACACTGACCGATACTCACTTGAAGTGGGTATTTGCTAAATTTTTCCAGGAACCACCGCAATAATGGTAGTAACCATTCCTTTCCCTTCTTTGTGCTTTCAAGAATTTCATTTGACGGGTAGTAATCACAATCAAACTCTGCCGACCGAATATCCCCAAGGATCAATTTGGTTATTGTATCAGGTTGTAACAAATTCTACTCGATTAGAAAACGGACGATAGATAATAGAATAACCTCAAGATAATGTGAAATAGTTTTAGAAATGTTACAAAATACAAGCGGTGACAGGTTCGCAGAGTTTTTATCACGATACATAATGGTACATAATGACTTAGGCTAGTGTAGGATTAGGCTAATGAATATCTTCTCTGGTGTTTTTCATACAGTTACAACGCCACCCCTACGATATTACACTAACTGAAAAAACATGGAGCCCACGAAAGAGCATATTCGACGTGATGCTGTTAAGTTCCATAAAGGATCTAACGCTAGTGAATCTGCAAAAAACATTCAGAGTTTATGGAAACAATGATGTGAGCGAATGGATGTGTAGGAGATGGTTTGAGAAGTTCAGAAATAGAGACTGAATTCAGTATGAAAGATTATCAACGAACAGGACGACCAAATGAGTTGAGTTGCTGAAAGCAACAGTGGAGGAAAACCCAACGGTAACTGTAAGAGAACTTGGCCTGCAACTCGACGTTAGCCATATGACCATTCATCGTCATTTGAAGCGGTTAGGAAAAGTAGTGAAAGTTGGAAAATGGGTTCCGCATGATTTGTCACAAGCGAATCTTCAACATCGAATCGATATTTGCACATCACTGCATTCTCAGCACCTGCAGGCACCGTTTTTGAATCAGATCGTCACGGGATGAAAAATGGGTCCTCTAACAATATTAAGCGTCGACATCAGTGGCTTAGCCGTGAAACAAAGCCTGAACCTCAGCCAAGGAATGGACCCCATCCAAAGAAAATTTTGCTGTGTTTGGTGGCATATGCAAGGAATTATTCATTTTGAGCTTCTGCCAGATAACCAAACAATCACAGCTGAAGTCTACTGCCAACAACTCCAACGACTGAAGATGGCATTACAAGAAAAACGTCCTGCATTAATTAATCGCAGTGATGTTCTATTCCACCAGGATAACGCGCGCACTCACACTGCTCGAATCACCACTGCCCAATTGGAGGCATTCGGTTGGGAAAAAATGCCTCCTCCACCTTATTCTCCGGACATCGCACCTTCAGAAGTCTGCACCACCACCTAAATGGACAAAAGTTGCAATCCAGAGAAGCTATCAAAAACGAAGTGATCGCTTTTTTTTTATTTTTTTTTTACTCGAAACCAAGGGATTTCTTCGAACGTGGCATAAAAAACTTCTCTACAGGTGGGAGGTTGTTATAGAAAAAGGAGGGAATTATATTGATTAATTTGTCATTCAATTTTTGTTCTGAATGAACTAAAAAATCGAGCAGAATATATGTTACAACCTTATAGTTACAATTCGTTCATCATCATCTTCAGCTCTCTTCATCCTATCTGCATACCATTTATCGTTGATGTAATCAGCAGTGTTCCGCAGGCAATCATCATTTGATCTTCCCGCACCAACATATATGTGGTCACCGTACCTTTCCTCTAACTACTACTTGATCCATTTGGTGTCAAACATCTTCAGATCCAGCAATTTCGATCAGCTTCTGGCGTACATATGATAACGAACACAGTTCAGCTTCTGGCGTACATATGATAACGAACACAGTTCAGCTTCTGGCGTACATATGATAACGAACACAGTTCAGCTTCTGGCGTACATATGATAACGAACACAGTTCAGCTTCTGGCGTACATATGATAACGAACACAGTTCAGCTTCTGGCGTACATATGATAACGAACACAGTTCAGCTTCTGGCGTACATATGATAACGAACACAGTTCAGCTTCTGGCGTACATATGATAACGAACACAGTTCAGCTTCTGGCGTACATATGATAACGAACACAGTTCAGCTTCTGGCGTACATATGATAACGAACACAGTTCAGCTTCTGGCGTACATATGATAACGAACACATTCAGCTTCTGGCGTACATATGATAACGAACACATTCAGCTTCTGGCGTACATATGATAACGAACACAGTTCAGCTTCTGGCGTACATATGATAACGAACACAGTTCAGCTTCTGGCGTACATATGATAACGAACACAGTTCAGCTTCTGGCGTACATATGATAACGAACACAGTTCAGCTTCTGGCGTACATATGATAACGAACACAGTTCAGCTTCTGGCGTACATATGATAACGAACACAGTTCAGCTTCTGATTCGAGCCACTGACAGTTTTTCGAAGTCCTGAATTTTCGTCCTTTTGACTGGCCGACCGGGACTACTCAGTTGAGGAACACCGCTCTTCTCAATAAGCTTCTTTCTAAACCTGTCATAACATGCTTTGTGATATCGAGCCTCAGCTGCGACAAGGTCATGGCAGCTTAGCACATGCTTCTTTACTTTCAGTGCCAATTCATCATTTCGTTCGCTGCAAACCTTCAGCAGGTTCTCCGATTTGCAAAGTTCGGACTTCAATTACTTGTCTCGTTTGACACGTTTTCTGTCGGAATAGCATGGACGTTCACAGAAGAGACAGCTACTTTTCCAGTCAAATTGTGTAATTGCTCCTCTCGTTTCAACTCGTCGAACTTTACCGGTAGATCCTGTTGCATCTTCAGACCTGGCAGTAGATTTGCGCTTTTTATTGTAGGCAGCTTTCTGACAGTCACGATGGATTTTTACAGGTACGCTTTCCAACCTTGTTTCTGCGAGATATTTAATTTAGGCCGGGTCGAAATCTAGTCAAAATGATTTTTAGATGGGCACTATGTGGGGTTTGAAATATCCTGACCAACATACTCCAAAAGAAAGTTTATGCTCCCCTCCGTACCACTAGCATACTCTTATTTTTGGCTCCGCCCCCAAATTAAAAATAGTATCAAATCAAGAGAGAGATCATTTAGAGCATTTTTTTTTATAGAGATGACCCCCCCTTAAAATTGCATAATATACCTCGTGTGCAATTTTCAGGCAATTATCCAAGAAATTTCAAATCCTTGAAAAATTTCCGCATCCCCAAAAAGTGTTATCAGTATATAGAAGAGGGTAGCATAAACTTTAGTTTGGAGTACTGATTACCTAGGAGACCAATTCATAAACCTCATATAGGCCTAGTATATTTGTCTGAAAAGAAGACAATTAGTCTATTGTACCATTTATTACACAAAATAGCTTTGAAGTAACAAAATTTAATTTCAAAATTACCTTCACAATTCACTAATTACTTGTGGATGTGCCTTGGCCCCATTGGCTTTTCCATTCAAACTGTGGCAGTCTTTCTTGATTCCAGTTGATTGAGGATAAATTTGTGCCGATTGCCGTAGTGACAAAAGCATCAGAACAAAGGATTGGCTAAGTTCACTGCACTTTCCACGCTTTGACTGTGGCATGAAAAGGCAGCAATTTTCAAGGGTTCTGTTCTTGTATGCAGTAGCTCTTCATTGCTGAAATTCCTTATCAAAGGTGGACGATTGATAGCTTCCTTTCTCCAGTCAATCATCTCATAGTAGTCTTTGGAATCGAAATTTAGAGATTTAGGAAGCTCAAAATTTCGTGTGCCACTGAAACGTGTCCGACTGAGAAGTATCTTCTGAAGAGCATCTTCTCTGACATGTCTGCTATCAGTAAGCATTAACAGTAGGATAGCTTCGGGATTGGCAAAATAGGCATTATTACGGAACACCGGTTCCATAATAATGCGATGTTCTTCTTCCAATCCTCGCATCAAGACAATCAAATGAAAAAAATTCCGTGCTCCGTCAGCAGCTTTAGGATGGGATTTGATATGAAACCATCCAGGAGCATATGATTTCATGACGATGGTTACCAGTTCTTTCAGATTTTGTTCGGGATGCAAAGTCGATACATATAAACGAAGAATCCGGTTTGCTCGGGTAATCCAGCGAGCATGATGAATGGCACCTGGAGACCTGCGGGCTAGACTTTCAGATACCCATCCCGGTTGCACTGCTAGGCACATATCATAGAGATACTTTTGATCACTGCTCAACTCTTTCACGACATTCGGTGGTATATCTTGGACGTTGCCCTGAACTGGTGAAAATGCCACCAAGTCTAAAATGGTTAAATCACATTTCAATTTGGCTCCAATTGAACCTTTAAAAGTATTTGGCCCAAAAATAGAAAATCGTAAAAATCGACCCTAAATATTAATTTTTTTGCTTTCGGATGGCCAAAATCGAGTTCCCCGGCACGAATTACATCAGAATAGACCATTCACCAACTTTTTTTGCGATCGAGGGGTAGGGGATAGGGTCTTAAATCCGGTGCTGACTCATAGCACCGGATATAAGACCTAATATTACATTATTTTTGTTTTTTCTCTCCAGATTCCTATTTAGGTACCTAGAATGTTAAAAGTTTGTATTAAAATGTTATTTAATTTTAAAATATCAGTAATAAATAAAATATAGTTAAAATCTTATTAAATTAAATTATGGCTATTAGAAAAAGAAGCCACAATGCAGCCTTCGGATATCCAGCAAAATTTTCATCTGCCATGACGCCATCAAAAGCTGATGATGTAAGGCACTTCCATTTTATTGTTAGAGGAAGAATCTAAAGCACAGGGTAAAATAAGTAAAAATGATTGCAAGTTTTTATTGGCCAAAAAGAAAGAAAGAAAAAAAAAAAAAAAACAGTTAGGAAAAACTGATAATAAAAAAAACCAAGTAATTTGAGAAAGTTGGGCAAAATCCAAAAAGCACAGGAAAGGGAAAAGAAATCAAAAGAAAAATTAAGAGAAGCAAGGGAATTTGCATCATCAGAAGTGATAGAAGTTGATAATGAAAATGAAGATGTCGATTTTCAAGACAGAGGACTTAAATTATGAAGAAGACTTAGAATTAATAGAAAATTTTCAAAATAGATATACCTATGAAAATTTAGCCAAAACTTCAGAATGAGCAATTGCTTCAGATTAGAACTAAACCTCTAGAAATACTAGATTTTCCATGTCACAGCCAAAGCGTTGAACGGAGTGTGAACTTAGTAACTAAATCTAGCCAGGAAAGAACTGGTTATATTAATCGGCATAAATTTATTTTAAATACTTTAGAGTCTAGAAAAGAACTGCCTACTTTTGAGTGGAAAGGTCAATGGAAGGAATAAAAAAAAAAAAAAAAGTTTTAGGTCAAAAATTTTATTGAATATCTCTTAATATTTCTAAATTTCTATCAATAATAGCTAAAAATGTATGTATTAATTTTTGTTCATGCATTTTTGTATTTTAAATTTTTTTTCATTAAAAAAAAAAACTTTTGTAAGCGAACTTCGGTAATAATAAAAAATTTCGAAGTAAATCACAAATTATCTCGAATTTTATGAATTTTCTGAAAAAACTGAAACCGGTAGTGGGGGGTGGGGGTCCTCAGAATTCAAAAATATTTTACCAGGGTGTTGCTATGATTGATTGAACCACCTCACACTATGTACCCAAGAAATCAAAAATTTCGACCCGGCCTAGTGGACAGTGCTTGATGCCTATGAAGATTATTGAGAAGCAGCTTCCATGTCACTCATTACAGAATGTCCTAAAACAGACGAGTAAATTGAGGATTAGTATAAGTTTTGTCTTCTTTGACGTGTGATTTAGGACTCATTTTTGTCTTAGACCCCCTCAATTCAAATACAGATACCTTTTTTTTGCCCAAAGAATGCAAACTGAGGCATATGATTTTCTTTATCTACATAAATTTGCGCTTCCAACGATACCAAACATGTTTGGAGGCTAATTTATCCAGGGTTCAACTCGAATTCGACCATACTAATAAACGAGTTAGTGGATGCATTATGCATTATTATATCCCGAAAACAAGTGAATTCCTGCGAGGGAATTATTTACTAAGCATGATTTGTGCCAAGGTTACAACTCAAAAGTTCTAATAAATATAATCTTGGCTCAAGTGATTAAGTTTCCATGAAGATTAAGTTACTTTTATATTACTGTACGAATGTTAATGATTGGGCGGAGTAATGAAGTCTAACGATTTAATCCTAAAAGTTAATTGCATTTTCAGTTGGAAAATATAAATCGTCACTTAAATACGTGAAAACAGATGCCTTAAGGTATCTGGTATCTTCCCTCTTTAAAGAACCTACATATATACGCACAACAAGACTTACAACTTGAACAGTTAACCCGATTACATAAGCGAAAACCAGGAATTATCGGACCATAAAAAACGTAAAAGGCGGAAAAAACAACCGCAACTTTTTTTTTTACCTTCTCCGTGCTCATCGGTAAACTGAAAGGCCTGAACTATTCTCAAGGTCTCGTCAACGTCACGTCCCACTTGAAGATCGTTAACCGTCACCTGAAAAATGTTAATCTTTACACAAGTACACATCGTCACGTACGACGTGCGTGACGCATAATACCAATTAAATATCACGCCAACATTTCAACCGAGAATCTGATTCAAGTTAATGATTCAGTAGACTTATTAAAAAAATAATAACCCATTAGTGCCGTGTCACTACTGATTTTGTTCTGACTAATGCCAGACGATTTTATTCAGTCTCGGAAAGGACCTCCAGGCACTAAAAAATTTGCTCTTGCGTATTTTAAAGCATGAAGGTCTAACTATAAATTTTTTTATTCAGTATATTCCTTATTAACTGGCGCACATATATATATTTTTTTCATGCAGGAAGGAGGGGCCAAGGGCAATGCTCGCAAAAGCGACCATCCCCATAGGAGGAGAGCCAAAATCAAGATACAGGATTTTCGAGATGCCTAGACACTGCGTTTGAAAAATGGGAGGTAATAGACAGGAGGAAAGATAGAGTGAGGAAGATTGTTCCAGAGTTCACCAGTTGATTAGATGAAAGACTGAAAATACCCATTAACTCTTGGGTTAGAAAGAAAGAAAAGGAACGAGAAAGTGTAGAAAGTCTGGGGCTGCGTGCTCTCCTTAAAGGTGGCGGCATGCACTTAGAGAGTTCAGAAGAACATTGTCCGTTATAATAGCGATAGGAAAGAAAAAGTTACAAGGACAAGAGGAAGCCTCAAAGACCTTCCGGTCCACTCTGGGAGGTTTCTGTTATTATACAAGTTTATTTTTCTTTCAACTATCCTAGCAGTAGTAGAAAACTGGATAAAGAAGTAGAAGGCTCTCTCCCCACCCTCCCTGCCAAAGGAAGGTATGGAAAAAGGTTGAAGAAAATACCTTGACCCCTGGAAAAGTATCGAAGGAAGTTTTACAGGAAAGTGGAGAATATATAAAAAGCTCTATATTTAGCATGCTCACAAAGACACCGTGCAAGCGAACTCCGACAGAGTTAGGTTATGTTTTAGTCTTAAACTATGAGAGAATTCAGTACTTTGTCTAGCCTATTTTTAAACACATTTACACTTTGACTGGAAACAACCTCTGAGGGAAGTTGGTTCCAGATATTAACTATTTTATAGGAAAAGAAATTCCCGCAGACAGATATCCTAAATGTCTTTAGTTCCAGTTTAAACCCATTATTTCTTGTCGGATTGGCATTAAGTGAGAATAAGTTTCTGTAATCTACCCTGTCTATTCCATTAAGCATCTTGAAGACTGGAATAAGCTGACCGCGCAACCTCCTCGTCTCTAAGCTAAACAGATTTAGGCGCTCCAATCTCTGTTGGTAGCTTTGCATTCTCATTGAAGGGATCAATTTTGTAGCCCTTCCTTGTACTCTAACCTTTCTATGTCCTTCCTGAGGGATGGAGACCAAAACTGCGCACAGTATTCCAGTTAAGGTCTGACTAGTGAATTATAAAGACATTACACTCTCCTTGTTCCGAAACTGAAACCGTCTTTTAATATAATTAATATTTTTAAGGCCCTCTTTTCGACTTCTGCACAGTGCTTCGACGGTTTCAGATCGTTGCTGATATAGGCTCCTAAGTCTATCTCTAGATCGGACTCAGTCAAGTTCCTTCCCAAGAGAGTAATCGGTCTTCGGGTTTTTATAACCTATGTGCATTACCTTACATTTGTCCAAGTTGAATGGCATCTGCCAAGTAGCAGACCATTCGCCCAACCTGTCAAGAGTCAAGATCATTTTGAAGCGTTCTTACACCCTCCTCAGTACCAACACTATTTCCTAATATCGTATCGTCTGCAAATTTTGAGATTGTACTTAGAAGCCCGACGTCTATATCGTTAATATAGATGATAAAAAGTAAAGGACCCAGAACGGAACCCTGTGGGACACCACTGGTGACGGGCGCCCACTCCGAAGCCACTCCATTTATTACGAGAGAGAGAGAGAGAGAGAGAGAGAGAGAGAGAGAGAAAGAGTGTTACAAGGAGTTACAAGGAAAAGTAGTACCTCAAAAGGCCTTGCAGCCCATACCGAGATACCAATGGCAACGGGTGCCACGGAAAGTTTTCTACACCCTCAAATAGTGTGCAAGATTTGGTCACCTTTTCTTGAAGTGATCCACAGAGGAACTGTTCACAACTTCTGAAAGTAACCTGTTCCACGTGTCACAGATCTTATATGTAAAGTAATTCCCACACACACTAGTCCTAAACCATTTCAAATCCAACTTCCAACCATTGTTGCGAGTTGGGTTATCATTTAAACTAAACATGTTTCTAAAATCGACGTCGTTCAACCCGCGTAAGAGCTTGAAAACCTCGATCAGTTGACCACGCAGCCTCCCGAGTTTCCAGCGAAAACAAGTTCAGGGCGCGTAAGCGTCGATTGTAGCCCATATGCCTAACGGAAGGGATTAACTTTGTGGCCCTCGCCTGCACTCGCTCCAGCCTCTCAATATCTTTCCTGAGGGTGGGCGACCAGAACTGCACAGCATACTCCAGGTGCGGCCGAACAAGGGAATTGTACAGTGAGAGCACAATCTCCTTGTTCCGAAACTGAAATTGCCTCCTGATATAACCCAACAGCTTCTGGGCTTTCTTTTCCACCTCTACGCACTGTTTGGTAAACTTAAGGTCGCTGCTAATTAGCACACCCAAGTCCTTTTCCAAATCAGTCGCCTCGATATTACTCCCCAACATCGAGTAGTCCGACTTGGGAGTGGCGTAGCCAATGTGCATCACCTTGCATTTACCCAAGTTAAACGGCATTTGCCATTTTTCAGACCACTCTCCTATCCTACCTAGGTCCGCACGCAGTTGCTCGATCGCCTCCTGCGTCCCAACATTGGCCCCAAGCTTCGTGTCATCAGCGAATTTGGCGATCCGACTGACGATGCCACCGTCTATATCATTTATGTAAATGATAAACAGCGGCGGCCCCAAAACTGAACCCTGAGGAACCCCGCTAGTGACCGAGGCCCAACCCGAACTAACCCCTTTAATTACAACCCTCTGCCGCCTATTTTTCAGCCAGTTTTCAATCCACCTACCTACTTCCCCACCGATACTCAGCGCGCGCACTTTCGCCATTAGCCGGCAGTGAGGTACCTTATCACAGGCTTTCTGAAAGTCGATATAAAGTATATCAATCGCCCTACTCTTATCATACTCACTCAACATGACGTGGAAAAACTCGAGCAAGTTGGTGAGACACGACCTATGCCGTCTAAACCCATGTTGGGAGTCCGCAAGCAGCTTGTAGGAATCCAAATGGTCAACGATCCTATCCGCTATTATCCCCTCTAATAATTTACCTACAACTGAAGAGAGACTAATGGGACGATAGTTCCCTGGACTTTGGTGATCCCCTTTCTTAAAGATAGGGGTCACGTTGGCTTCCCTTCAGTCACCAGGCATCTGGCCCGTCTCCAACGATTTATTGAAGACTGTAGCCAGGTGGGGAGCCACCTAGTCGCGCACCTCTCGCAACACTGGGGAGAAACTGGTCTGGCCCAGGAGCCTTAAACGCGCTGTTTGTCTATTCTATCAGCAACTACTGTCGCGGTACATCGAACACTATCCAGGCCAGCACCTTCATGCCTCACGCCTGGCTCGGGGATGAGGCGGGTGTCCTCCCTGGTGAACACTCCCGCAAAGTACTCATTAAGCACATTAGCGATGTCCGCGTCGGAGGTCCGCAGAACGCCGCTTCGGTCCTTTAACATAACTATTAACATAATTGAAGAAGTCCTTACGGGTTCCCCTTGCAGAGGCTTGCCACCCGTAGTTCTTCGTTACGTTTCGCTAGCCTAACCTTCTCCTTCACTTCCCTACACAGGCGGACATACACTTCAGTGTTCTCATGGGAACGATTGGCGTTCGCCCTCCTATACGCTACTTTCCTATTTCGGATAGCCGAAGCGATGTCACAATTGAACCACTTAGGCTGCGTTGAAGCAGGGGGACCGGTTTTGAGGGTATGGCAGCAGACCAACACCATAAACTCGTCCCGGAATGCACTCCACACTCCCTCAACATCGCCGCCGACCTCTAACCCCATCTCCCCTACGCTATCCCGGAGGCTAACAAAGTCCGCCCGCCGTAGATCGAGCTTATTGTCTCTCGAGTTACTACGCTTCACCCGAGGGACCACACACGGAACCTAATCAGACCGTGATCACTCACGCCCAACGATTCGTCAACGGTGAGGCCAGTGACGAGACTGTCTTCGGTCGTGAATACTAAGTCTAGAACGCTTTCGCCTGGTGTAGGCTCATTGACCCGCTGAGTGAGGAAGTTCTCATCAGCAAAGTCAACTAGCCTCCTCCCTTCAGCATCAGCAGTCCTGTCTTCCCACTTTATGCCGCGACAGTTGAAGTCTCCTAAAACTACACACCCTATCCCCTAGCAGGCTACCGAGTTCGGTGTACAGGGCTGTATCCTCCTCGAGGAGGAGATGCGGAGGTCTGTACACCAAGATTAACCTATAGTTCGTCCCTCCCACATTCAGATCGACGCTAAGCAGCTCCCGTTCCGACCGGAACTGGCAGTCAACCAGACTCAACGTGTCCCCGACGCATATTAGTACTCCACCCCCCTTCCCACGGCACAGATCGAAGATTGGAAACCGAATGAGGGCAGTTTGGAAATCAAAGATTTGTGCCTGACTATCAAAAGCTTTTGATATGACTAGCGGAATAGCAAAAGTTTCACCGAAATCCGAAAGAAGGATGACAGAGTAAGAGGTGTGCAAGAAGATCGCCAGTCGAGCGTCCCGTGAGGAACCCATACTGACGATCTGATAGAAGATTGTGTGAAGAGAGACTTAATCTTCCTATCTAGGATAGATTCAAAAACTTTGGAAAGGCAAGAAATCAAAGCAATTCGACGATAGTTGGAGGGTTGAGAGCGGTCACCATTTGGGACAGGCTGAATGAAAGCTAACTTCCAGCAAGAAGGAAAAGTGTCAGATGGGAGACAGACGAGTGTGTGTACCTAGGCAGAGTTGTCAGCACTGAAGCACAGTTCTTGAAGAGGAGGAACAGCATCAGGACCGTACGCCTTCCTAGAGTTGAGCCCAGATAGGGCAGAAGACAAATCTTTAGAAGAGATTCTAATTTCAGAGAGTCAGGGGGGAGGAGATGGGGGAAGAGCACTGGAATCGTCCAGGGTTGACTTGTAAGCGAAAGTTTGAGCGAAGAGTTCAGCTTTATCAGGAGAAAAGACGGTAACTATGCCATCGGAATGGAAAGAGAGGAGGGAAAGAAGAGGAAGTAAAGTTGAAGAGGTTCTTTGCTAGATGCCAGAAAAAGCGAGAATAATTAGAAGTGGATAAATTTTCACATTTTTGTCGGATGAAGGAATTTTTGGGGAGTCTAAGAACAGATTTTGCATGATCCCGGGCAGAAATACAAGCTGAGTGAGTCAGGAGTTGAATGGCGATGGTACCTTATGAAAGACTTCTGTTGCCGATAGCATTAGAACAAGTAAAGTTAAAGGTTTTTTTTTTTTGTATTAGTAGTAGGAAGAGAATATGGAATGTACGCCTCCATGCCCGAGAGAATCACCTCCGTGATGCGTTCAGCACACTCGGAAGGGCCCCGGCCACGGAAGCAGTAATCATTCTATGGAAAATCGCAGTAGTACTGCCCAAGGACCTCCCAATCAACGGCGCCGAAGTACCAAAGGCGCCTCCTCTTGGGAGAATCCAAAGGCAGAATTGGAGCGATAGGACAGGAAACATTAGATTGTGATCGGAGAAGTCCAACGGAGAAAAAAGTTCAGAGTAAAAAGGACAACAGGCAAAAAATAAATGCAGAATGTTGGGCCATCTGCAAGGCGATCGACGATACGATTAGGGTGCTGTACAATCTGCTCTAGGTAATTTAAGATAGAAAAGTTGTTAGTTAGTTCACCTGGGATGTTAGTGAAATGGGAGGAAAGCCAAAGGTGGTGGTGAACAATGAAATCTCCTAAATGAAGATTTCAGCAAAGGGAGAGCGGAAAAGAATGCATTCCACTTTTGGAGTGAGGTAGTCAAAGAATTTTGGATACTCAGTAGAATTAGGAGACGGGTAAAGAGCGCAGATGTATTTAGTTTGAGATGGCATGCAAGCAGTAGGCAGAGGGTATTGAGTTCGAAAGACTCGAGTATGGGAATACGAAAACAAGTTAGGTCATTGTGTACATAATTTCACTCCAAAGGTGGATGTTGCGTATGAGTATATAGAAAGTACGAGGATACAGAAAAGGGGTTGCTGTCAGTCATCAGAGTTTCAGTGAAGAAAAGATGAGAAGGTTGAGGAGAGGTGGTGTTCAACAGATTAAAATTGGAGAAAAGGCCACGAATGTTGCAGAAATTAATGAAAATTGAATCAGGCAGAGGCCCAGAACATCTCGAATGGACGGTAGCAGATCCAGCCCCACTGCCGTGTTTGCATTCCCGGTATCGGCAGCGGGGCAGCAGAAGTGGGGACATTTGTGGTCGCCTCCCCAAGGGACTCCGAGGCTCTTGAAGTTGATTTTTTTTTTTTTTTTTTTTTTTTAATTTTGAAAAAGTTGTGTAAGATGCCTGTATATGAAGTGAGGAATAGGGAGAGAAGCGTGTTTGAGAGCATGCTGGACTACTCACAGGATAGACGAGACACGGAGAGATCAGCTAAGGACAGTGACAGGAGAAACGGGAGTTCCAGCACTCCCTGTCATCTGTCTGACGTGTGTGTGTGTGTGTGTGTGTGTAAAAATATAATTGAGGGTAGTTTAGAAAACACAGGCGTACATCATTTTCCGTAGAAAATCTTTCATAGCACTAAAGATAAAAAATCTGCGTTGCGTGTTTACTGCACGGGTACATGGTTCCCATCCCCGCCTTCCCAGTTGATAAAAGTAAAGAAAATGAAAACACTTAGTTTTTAAAATGATTCATATGGCACAAAAGGCACCACACGAATAACTTGTTCATCGAATGTAGAAATGGATGGGCGGTACAAACTACTAATTTCAGAGATTTTTGTGCCAACGTTAAATGTCCTTAATTTTCACGACTTCAGCGTTATACGAAGAATTTTTACTCAATGGGAAATATTTATGAAACAATATCACAAATGTTCAAAATGTTCAAAATGTTCAAAATGTTTCTCATTTAGTTCAAAGCACGTTTATGTAAATTAAATTAATGTAGCCTATGAATAGTTCCAATTGGTTGGACACTTTTCGGACACCCTTACAGTGTACGCATGAAAGTTCAGCAAACTCATTTTAACCCTTTAACACCCTTTAAACCCCACTATGCACAAAAAAGAGAAGAAAAAATTTTTTAGTGATTTTATGAGTCACTTTAAACCTCAAACAAAGGCGGGAATGGTAAAGCATCCATAGATGTTGACCGTCGTTTGTGAAAAATACCTAAAACATCGATTGATGTTGACCGTCGTTCTCCGAGAGAACATCAATAGATGTCGACGGTGTTTAAGGGTTAAAGATTAAACAATCCTATCTAGAAACCAATGAAGAGATTTGCAATACCGAATGATACCGAATCGATTAATATCGTACCTGTCGTAAGTTTTGTTTCCTATCGATAACGAAGAGGCCTCTGAACGCAATTCCATCGTCTTCCTTCAGTACTCCATATGCTTTTGATATTCTCATGCTCTTGTCGGAGAGGAGTGGAATGTTCATCTGACCTAATCCGCCATCCTTGCGGTCTGTGTTCACCCTGCATTCAGTAATTTGAGGATAAGCAATGATTCTCACCTAAAACCACCGTGTCGTATATGGATTTTAATTATTTTAATGATTTGCCGTTTAATTTGACTGAAGGGTTGTAGAATTGATCATTTTGTAGTATTGTTTTTTAATAAGAAATTTAATGATATTTAATAAGAAAATTAATATTTTTCAGAGTAAAAAAAAAAAGATTAAAATTTTACTAAATTAACATCGAAAATGTAATTTGAAAAAAAATCACTAATTAGCAATCCGTTAAAAGTGGAGAGCGAGGTGGGAGAATGTGCTGGAAGCATATAACCAAACCAGGCAGTCTCGGACACGATGGGATACAAGTAAGCGTTTTGTTGGGTTAAGATGTAATTAACGATCCCATGTTAAAATTTACTCTCACTCGCCTTTCTAGTCATGTTTAGGGTCTTAATTAAAATAAACCGGTGAATAGCGACAAATCGTCGTTATTTAAAAATCCCCGTCTTCATTCGTTGAGTCCCAATGGTGGTCCACGGTACCCATCTACAGAATTCAGAAATCAGTGTAAACAAGTATAAAAAGAGTGGAAATAAACGCAGAGAAAGAAAAAACCTATTCTCGCGACAATTTACGGGTGGAGTTTTAATTTACTGAGTAGAGAATGTACAGTTGCCCGCATATGTAATGTTCCTCGCCTCACAGGCGAGGAAACGTCGCACTGATAGTCGAGGTACCCCCCAACTGAGGGAAGGTCGGGTGGAGGGGGGGGGGACAACCTAGCAAACATCATGACATACAGATAATTATGATGTAATGAGTGTTCATAAAGATAAACAATTAATATGATCGTGAACAGCTTTGAACTCCATGTTTACTAGTCCTCTTATTAATTAATAAATAATTGGTTTTACAGTTTACAATGACAAATAATTGTGAAGCTGGACTATATTTTACTTAATTTGGCCCTTAAGCTTTAAGCTTTACTGGGCTCTTATTAAAAATAAAGAGCTCGTTATTATTAACAAGCAAATACGTACTATTAATAGTTAAAGTATGTATTAATCCTAAATTATCATTACTGATACGACAAATGCAAGGTCACTATTAAAGGTATTATACCAATACCATACAAAGAAACCAATATTATACACGAGATAAGAACTGAACAATCACAACAAATGTGTCTTTAATACTAGATTATCACCAAGAAATTAATAAACAATAGTAATGGACATTAATCCTAGATTTTTGTTAGTATGCCATTATTAATCGAGATTTCAACTTCGTTTTAAACGAATTTACTCAATATTTTTTTATATCAGCTTTTAATTAAATCATTCCATAGTTTCAATCCAATGAAAATTGGTAGTTTTTGAGATAAAAATCTAAATTGAGGTATAACATGCTTTGATCTATTTCTGGTCTGATACGAGTGGATTTCTTGATGAGTTACAAAATATCTACGAGGGCCTCTCACTATATTTTGCCCCACCCTTATTTTCCTTTCCAAGTTTCCTTGCAAGTTCCAGAAATTTTGTACACAAGTAGTTACATACCTTCACAAGTTTTTATTTTTCCACACAGTTTCCATCCTTTTCTACGGCTTTCCTCCACCTCGAAACAAGGGCCTTTATTCCTTGCTGGTAAAAGTCCGCTGGGTTCCGATGGAGCCATCTCTTAACCTCCTTAACAACTTCATCGTCACTCAAACTTTCTTCCACGAATAGCATCCTTCATTGGCCCAAACAAATGGAAGTTTGAAGGTGCCAGATCCGGGCTGTATGGAGGGTGGGGTAACACAGTCAAGCGCATTTTTGTGATGGCCTCTCTTGTTTGCAAACTGTCGTGTGGTCTTGCGTTATCGTGCAAAAGGACGTCTTCCAGTTCGCTCTCCAGTCGAACTCGCTTTATACCTCGAGAGAGAATCTGTAGAGTAGCAAATATATGTCTCCGAGTCGATTGATTGTCCTTTCTTCACAATGTCCACCAGAATCACCCCTTTCATGTCCCACAAGATGGTGGCCATAATCTTTCCTGCAGAGGGAGCCATTTTGAACTTTCCCTTGCGTGGGGAGTCTACGTGATCCCACTCCATGGATTGGCGTTTTGTTTCAGGTTCAGTGTGGTGTACCCAAGTCTCATCCCGCCACAATTCGTGAAAGTAAGTCATCTCCTTCTGTCTTATCGAACGAACGACTCTGAAGCAATTTCTTTTCTTTAGGCTTTGTGATCTTCAGTCAGTTGGCGAGGAACAAACCGAACACACTTTTGAGTATCCCAGTTGCTGAATTATCGTATTCACACTTCCTTCACTAATTCCTAGCTCTAGTGATAGCTCCTTTATGTGACGCGCCGATTTAATCGAATGATGCTGTAAGCATGTTACACAGTGCGAGATGTCACAGCCGATGCCGGGCAACCGCTGTGTGGCTCACCATCAAGGCTGGCTCTCCCCCTCTCCGATGATCTCACGTTTAGACCAGCGTCCAACTGTGCTTCGATCAACATCGTAAACGTTCTGTAGAAGTTTGTGAATATTTCCAACTGTTTCCTTCTTTGCGGTTAAGAACTCTATAACAGCAGCTCTGTTTACGACACACAATCACTGTCAGACGCCATTTTCGAAACTGCGTTAACCATCGTTTTTATACATGGGCGTTTAAAAGCCGTTTTATTCAAGGAAGCGAAGTTCAAACTGGAAAAATCCGGTTATGTGAACCGCAAAAATTTCAAACTTACGGCTCAAAGACATTCCAGCACTATGGCCTATTATTTAGCTAAGAAAAAAGGGTGGGGCAAAATATATTGAGTGCCCCTAGTATATGAATATGCCCTTTGAATTGCTGAATGTCTTGAATGAAATTAAGAAGAGCACAATCTGTGCCTTGTGTATTCTTATATCTAGAGCCAACTTCAAAATACTTAGAGTTGCTGTCACGTAATTTTCTTGTCTTATGTCACTCATATTGATGGAAAGCACAACTCACTACGAAATGTCGAACAAATGGCACCAACTCCTGCATCTGTTCTACTCGAGTTGTAAACATGTATTTGATGGAGAAGAATAAAACTATCCTCCAAATTAGTTTGTACAGTAATAAGTTTCTATTACGATTACTACAAGTCTATAATGAACAGCTACCACAATACAACTTTTTATATATTAGTGAATTTGAACCAGAGTCATTACACAACTGAACTCCACACTCCCTCATTCCCCTTCCCCCCCACCCACCCACCCACCAGTCTCGCGTATATTAAATCATTATGTAACAATACTAATAAAGGGAAATGAGGGAGTGTCGAGTTTGGTTGTGTAATGTCTCTTTGGTTCAAATTCACTAGTATATGAAAAGTTGTATTGTGATAGCTGTTCATATAGACTAGTAAAATAGTTATAATAGTAATCATAATAGAACCTTATCACTAGGGCGACCCAAAGTTAATAAGGTTAAAAATTTGCTATTACATTAATAAAGTTAATGTTAGTTATGGGTTAATTAAGTTAATAAAATTACTATTAAGGTTAAAAACTTGTTATTGCAAGTTAAAACTTCCGTGATAGATTAATAAAATTAAAAATGTGGAGTGAAACTGCGTATGATTTCAGATTCTCTAACATATATGCATTCTGGATGATTATTATACAAGCTGATTATAGTCCGGTTGCACGGGGTGGGAACCCTGCATTGTTTGTTATAAAGCAAATTTTCACATATTTCGAAAGCTTATACCACCCCATTCAAGAATCCATTGAGTGTACACCTGACCCCTGCTTTGCTTTTTGAATATGGCCGGCAAAACTGAAAATCCCATATCCTGGTCAATACTTGATGGATTTTGATGATCTTGGTGTCATTTCTAGGGTTTTTAGGATGAGTCGATCTGAAGGGGTTGCAGATACTTTGGGAGTCGTTTTGACCCACATTCGTCAATACGCAAGGTCATTGGAGGTCAAACGCCCCCCGATATAAGGAATATCCCATATCCCGGGCAGTCGGAGATATTTTCGTGATCTTACTGTCGTTTTTATGGTTTTCGGCGAGAATGAGTAGTTCTATAGGCACATGATAACAGTAGGATATCATTTTGTAACTCCATGGGTCAAGTCAAGGTCATTTGAGGTTAAAGTTTGGCCTTGAAATATGATAATGGCACAGTTGACATCACTATTTGCTTTATTTCAGTGACAATTTCTACAATCTAGCTAACTGCTGAGCACTTAACATCTTTTCTGCAGATAAAACCAGATCATAATGCTTAAATGACAACCACATTATATGGATATGGATATTCGGATATAAACGACAATTTATGCTGAAGTGCAGGGCACATGCATTCTATGGAAGGTTGCAAAGCTACAAGATATGACCTCGTAAGCAAAACAAAGCTCACACCTATCTGGGGGATTGGCATTGACAACTTTGATGCAGTTATTCACATTAGGTAACCATTTATTGGGGGGAAAATATCAAAAGACATGGTTGTGTCAGGATCGTCAGTCTGCTCTTCGTTTGCATTTTGGTCAATGGATTGTCGCAATCCAAGCCGCTGCCACATGCACAGAACATTGTGCAAGGGATTCCGCGTCCCATGCAGCCGCAGCGACTCCCCCTGCATGCTGATTGTGATGCGAAGTGCACGGGCATTTTGAGGGTACTTTTTCCTTCTAGCATTTTATCCACTGATCCGAATGTGCCACAGAGAAGTTCTTTCAGGCCACTTCCCGCTGCTAGACTGCCAATCGCACCTATGAAGTCCATCAAGTGCATTCCACCAAGGATGGCAACCACATCAGTCAGAAGACTTCGTGTATGGAACAGGATGTCCACTATAACCTTGTAGATCTGTTGATCTGCTGTGATGACCAAAACACTTTGGTTGAACTCCCTCGTCACTTTAATGCCATTGTTGATTGCAGTGTTGACAGTGTTGTGGTCCGCTGGCTTCATATTAATGAGTGGCATATACTTGATGCCCGACTTCTTAGCTGGCATCATTCCCGCCTCTACAATGGCGGGTGTTGAAGCCATAGTACTCAGGGGTGCCAGCGACAAACAGTATCCGTCTGAAGAACTCCAGATCTAGCTCTTCTGCACGGTGAAGTGACACTTCGGCTGCTCTTGTAAGCTTCTCAAAAGGCTCAAATGAGCAGGTTGCCTCCATGGGCATAGGTTGTTTTCGACCAGTGTATGACAACTTCCAGCTCAATTTATGGGAACTGACATTTCTTGTATTGATAGTCTAGGAATGACCCTCGCACTGTCGTTTTCAAGTGATCTGGGCTGTGTTACAATAGCTGCAAGGTTGTGACAGTTTAATCTACAATTTTGGGAGTGAATAACTGCATCAAAGTTGTCAATTATAACTTGCACAAGACCAGCAAGTGCAGCATCATTCAAACCCGACCACACAGCATCTCTTGCTGCAACAACAGTAGCTGAGCGCATAAAACGCCGCACTTCATAAGAACAAGTTACATTGTACAACTCTAATGATTTGCTTATGGTCACCTATGAGAACACCCAGTGCTATTTGGAGTGGAGTAGGCTGATTTGTAACAACACTTACTTCAATGTTTCCAACCATTATGGATTGCAGGGAGTCAGAGAATTTCGAACTTACACGAGTAAGCAATTGCATAAGAACATCACTCATACATTCGGAAGCAATATATTTGTGTATGTGAGTACGATAAGAAGCGAATTCTTCCTCGTTCTTTTTGCACTCACTCGCGATTTGCTTGCCCAGCTTCTTCACACTCATTAATATCAACAGATTCCTCAATCTTTTGCAATATTCAGGTATGAGGCAGCAGTTTTTGAAAACTAACAACGTAGCGATACCATCCCCATTAAGTCTACAATTTCGTCTTTGAAGTAATCTAACTTTTACAATGAGCGACCTACGTGACAACTTCTCACCACCTAGCTCTTTGTAAAGCTTCTCTACTTCAATTGAATTCCATGGTTTCATTTTGTCCTTCGACAATTCTACACACAAAGCAATGAAGGGGCGGTCTTCAGGTTCAACCCTTGACTTATTCTCGCAAGCTCTCTCAACCTCAACATGAAAGGTAGACATACAATCTTTATGGTATCGGGCTTCTTCAGCCGGTAAATCTCCTTTCATACCCAACAACCTACCGAGTACAACTTGTCCCTGCTCATCATTTTTCAGTTTACACTTTTCTATCAACACATCTTTGTAATTTATTTTTTTATCACCAAGCTTATCGGTCATAAACCTAGATGCTGGAATGCGATATTGCACCGGAACTTTGATGTCATATTTCTCGGGTAATATACACTCTGTATTCAAACAAGAGCGTGTTTTTTTTTTTACGGTCATATACTGGGCCTTCACTGAGAACAGCACTACGTAGTCTTTTTTGCTCCACTGTAGGGGTATCACACACACTTTTTCATGAATGCTGATAAATTCCGCTTGGACAGAAGTGGAAACACAGTTCTTGTGACAACAAAGGATTTTTGCTCCATCTTCCAAGAGAGGCTCTAGTCTGGCTCGAACATCTGGCTGCCCTCTGATGTCGCTACTCTCTGATTTTCTGAATCCTCCAACAATTTGAAAGACCTTTCTGACCCCCAGGACAGCTACGCAGGAAATCCTTGAAGAAACATTCGTCTGCAGCTTTTGTAGAACCTGAAAAAATAAGAATTTTGTTTACCCATTCTTCAGAGTACAAATCGCATTGAAATAATTTATCCTCAGCAAATGAAAACTAAACAATGCTCACCTGGTATATTCTCCATATTCAGCAGTCAAAAAACAATTTTGGAATCAGCACAACCGAGACGTCATCAAACCACCAGGTGGACAGCACCATCAGCAATAATCTCAACAACCTGAAAAAAATAAGAGGAAGAATTAATTACACACATTGGAATTCACCTTACCATGGGGAAAATAATCCCCGATTTCATTTTAAGCCCTATAGAACTACTCAGTCTCGCCCAAAACCATAAAAACGACAGTAAGATCACCAAAATATCTCCACGACTGCCCGGAATATGGGATATTCCTCATTTCGGGGGGCGTTTGACTTACAATGACCTTGAGTATTGACGAATGTGGGTTAAAACGACTCCCAAAGTATCTGCAACCCCTCTAGATCAAATCATCATCCTAAAAACCCCTAGAAATGACACCAAGATCATCAAAATCCATCAAGTATTGACCAGGATATGGGATTTTTCAGTTTCGCCGGCCATCTTGGAAAATGGCGGCCATATTGAAAAAGCCAAGCAGGGGTCAGGTGTACACCCGATGGATTCTTGAATGGGGTGGTATAAGCTTTCAAAACCTGTAAAAACTTGCTGTATAACAAACAATGAAGGGTTCCAGTAAAATCAGGGTCTGTGCTACCGGACTATTATGCATTATTTCTACATTAGTCTTTCGTTATTTATCCACGTAGTGTTTTTCTGAGCTTTTCTACATTTGGTAGTTGGGCAGAATATATAAATTTCAAACATGCTTAAAACCGCGAAATCAGCTTGTGAAAATCCAGGCAATTATTACTAGCTATCCTGGTGAATTTGTCCAAACTCCTCCAACAACATAACTAAACAAGTTCGTTAATAATTTAATAAACGAATGACGAGTTATTTGTGGATAAATATTAACGCTTAATAATAAAATAAGTTAATAAAATTAATAATTGGTAAGAATAAAATTAATAATTTCAATTTTTTAGGTTAAAGTTGGGTCGCCCTACTTATTACTGTATAAGACTAGTAAACTACTACATGGAGTATCAACGCTGTTCACGATCATTGTTTATTTTTATAAACAGACATTATAATTACCCGTATGTCAATGACTGCACATTCAATTGTTCCTTTAGATACACAGTATGTCTTTTATGTTGTTGGACTTTGTCCCCCCTCCTCCACCCCACCTTCCCCCAGTTGGGGCACCTTGACTATCACTGTGGCGTGCCACATGCAGGAAGTCGCCTGTGAGGCGAGGATTATCATATATGCGGGCAACTGTACTTACATGATCGATATTACATTATCTGTCCTTTAATTTGTATAATTTCATACTAGAATTTAACATCTTTCACCTATGATGCATCATGCAAGGAAGGTTTTTTCCTTTGTATGCAAAGGTCCCGCGAAAAAGGCACTCGACCTAAGCTGTTATACATTCTCTTACTGGTTAAAAGTAAAGGCCGCACTACAAGCTTTTACACGATTGGTTACTTTTTAAAACGCCCAAAACTGTCCGTTTCGAAGCAAATAATCGTTATAAGCAATAATCAATTCTACAATCCTTCAATTGACAATTAAACAAGTTAAAATAATCAATAAATTCCACTGAATTAGCAAATCATTAAAATCTGTATACGACACAAGGCCTCCCGCCTCCTTTCCACACAACACTAAGATTGAACAAAGTTGGGGGTTAATTTTGCTGACGTGAACAAAGTTCAAGTTAATGCAAATATTTACCCATTTTCAATTTTCGCTTTACAACTCTTACGAACTATAATTTTTATGGAGTTTCGTTAAAAGTACGACAAATTACTTCTAACCCTATTTATCATGGTCATAAGCAGGCGCGTATTTACATATGGGCCATGGCCAGGGGCGTACCTAAAGTATTTGGCACCCGGGGCGGATCCTTCCTTTGGCATCCCCCATAAATAATTTTAAAATTTAAACACGCAGAAAAATATATGTTTGCAAGTAAATTGATTTTTAAACAGTACAGTACTATCATAAGCAAATTGGAAATAAGAAAAATGCAGGACATTAAAAATTCAGTGAACGTAATACTGCATTTTATTTTATACTTTTTAAAAAAAACAGGAAATCCAGTTTCAACGCTCAGCCTATTCTTCAAAGGTAAATAAGAGGATTTACAGTCTGCTTTCGAGCCTTAATTTCTGCAAATTGATCAATGACCTCATCAAAATTCACCTTTGCATATTCATGTTCAATTGAAAGTAAAGCCAGATTTGTCAATCTTGTCTGACTCATGGTCTAGCGAAAGAAATTTTTTATCAATTTCAATTTGGAGAAACTTCTTTCACATGAAGCAATAGACACACACACACACACACACACACACACACACAGTCAAAAAGAATCTCAAACACAGTGACAAGCTTGGCAAAGATTCGCAAAAATCCCATTTCACAAACTCCAGAAACTGCAATGCTGTCCATTTCTTTGCCTCTTCAACGCTGATTTTGGCAGCTTCCAAATGCCTCCGAAGTCGTCCAATTTCCACACTGATATCTTCATCAGAGAATTCATCGAAAATCTGAGTCAAATTTGGAATATACTTCCAAAGTTGTTGTTCTGTTGCAACAACCAAAGTGTTTGGCTGAATAACAGCGAAGATTGACAGAATTTGATCCATTGCCTTAGAACGAATCTCCAATTCTTGATGAAAGCGATCAAGACATTCAAACGTAGCCATTTTTACTTCCTCTGGCAATGTGAGACCAGCATCCTTTGCCATCTCTCCTGGCATCCTTTCTCGGAGCTTTACTCTCCCTCTTCTCTCCATAGAAATGTCCATTTCCTCACACTTTGTAGTTGCATAATGAATGGCCCTCTCCACAATTTCATTGCGCTGATCTTCAAGAAGCAGTTTTAGAGCTTGGAGCTTCACAATGCACTTTTCAAGGCTGATCCCAACTGTTTGCAAATACGTTTGTGCGAGATTAATTTCTTCCAGGACTTCACACCAGAAAGAAAGGTAACTCAAAAAAGAGAAATCACAAACAAGAGGATCAGCTCAGATTTTGCTGTCTGCTGTGTCCACATTTTCTTTGGGATCGCACAATACTTCAGGGGTTGAAGTCAGCTTTTCAAAAATTGCCTTCACTGGTTTCACAGCATCATAATGAGCACTCCATCTTGTCTGGGAAAGTCTTTTGACTGTCATGCCTACATTCTCCATCAGCACTTCCCATCGATGAGTTGAGACTGAAAAGTAGTAATAGACTCTCTCCAAGGTTAAAAAAAGAGTCACATGAAGAAACGCTTCCAAATGAGTGCACTCCGCAAAGGTTCAGAGAATGATTTGCACAAGACACAAACAAACAAAGCCTTGGGATTAATCTCTCTGATCTTTGACTGACCACCACCATGAATCCCAGCCATAGTTGCAGCGGTGTCATATCCTTGACCACGGCACAGGTTCATGTCCAGTCCATCTCTCTCCAGATGTCTCAGGATATCCCCTGTGAGCTCAGCAGCAGTCTTCCCGGCAATAGGGAAGAAGCACAAGAATGATTCCTTCACTTCAACTTTGTCACATTCAATATGGACTATCTGATCACTTCACACATCTGATCAGTGTGGGACACATCAGCAGTGCTGTCAAAAAGAATCCCAAAATACTTTGCTTTCTTGATATCAGCCACTATTCTCTCTGACGCAATTCCCCAAAAGGCAAATGAGCTCATTCTGAATCTTTGGAGATAAATACGAAGCCACTCTCCTCCCAGATGGAATCGAATGCTTAATCTTTACAAAATGTTCTTTCAAAACTAGATCATAATTTTACAGCAACTCTACCAATTCCATGAAGTTTCCTTTGTGTTTGCTAATGACTGTCCTCTGTGACCACGAAAAGGAAGATTCTGGTTTATGCTTTATCATAATTATTTAATGAAACATACCTCATGTATGTGGAGTCAAGTGTCAAGTGAACAAGACTTGGTATGTCAGTTGCAGCCAGTTGGCTATGCTCAACAAACTGATGACTGAAACGTCAACAAACGTTCGCCTTTCGATGTAATTTCCATCAAATATTTAATTTTTCGTTTGTAAATTTTGTATTGCCAATAAAAATCAAAATTTATTTTATAGTGGAAATTAACATTAAGCTGTTGTAATAGTTTGAACATTTTTAAATTTTTTTCTTACTTTGGCGAATTTTTCATCTGGTTTGAAAACTTTTACTGGTATTTCAACTCTCCCGATGGCACCCCCCCCTCCTGGCTGTCACCCGGGGCGGACCGCCCCCCTCGCACCCCCCTTAGTACGCCACTGGCCATGGGCCAGGGCGCCAAAATTTTGAGGGCAGTAAAATTCTGGAGGAAAAGTCGTAACAAGAAAGGATTTTTTAGGTAGAGGAAAAAATCCAAAATATCTGGTATTTTTTTTTTAGCTAAAAAATGGAGAAAAGTTAGTGCCACTTAAAAAAAAATCTCATTACGTTTGAACGAAGTCCATTTCAAAGTTGGTCCTTGGCCTTAATATATTTTATTAATTTTAATATCATCTTCATTTCAAAATTAATTTTTATTTTATTTCAGATTTATTGTTTACACTTTACAGAGTATCAAGCAAAATATTGGCCAATTATTTTGTTTAAGGTTTTCTCTATAAAACTGAATTTATATTTTTTCTATTTTGCAACTTTCAACTTTGAAACTGGACAACATTTAAAATTTAAAGACAAGATTGTGTTTAATAGCAGTTTAGTACAGTAATGGTATTTATACAAGTAAGAAGGCAGTTTTTAAGACGATTTTCAATTTTTTATGTTAACTTAACTGCCTATATGTAGTTAGCTGTTAGAGACCTACTCAGCCTGGCTGAGCTATTGGCTACAGTTCCGTATTGCCCCCAACTTTTTTATTAAAAAAAGTTTCGTGTATATATATATATTTTATTAAAAAATTGGTGCTTTTTGTTAGTAAAAAACAACCATGGTTTTCTACTTCTGATAAAAATATTCAATATGGTGAGAAAATATTGGTTTGTAATAAATTTAAAGTGCACTTAACTTTTTTATCCTTTATATTAGTCCTTATGGCTCCGGCTACACAGGCAAGGTGGGCACGTGTTACTACATTATCATTTGTATAATTTAGGTCTCAGGGGTATGGGGGCTCCGCCCCAGTAAAGATCACGCATCACAAATTGATCGGTATGTTTTTTTTTTTTTTTTGCGGCGAAACTACTTTATCCCCCACCAGTGCGATCGTTGCGCGGCTTAGTATTTACCCATGCAACGAATTGCATCGCCTTAACATCCGGTCGACTTGCTCGTTAAAAATAATGAAAGCAATTGCCAATTAGTCATTTCCGGTATTGCCCCCACATTTTTTTTATTAAAAATAGTTTCGTATATATATTTTATTAAAAAATTGGTGCCTTTTGTTTAATTGGGTGCTTTATTAAATTTTTTAGGATGAATTTCAGAATACTTTTTGGCATTATTGAACACAAGAGAAAGAATGGTGAATTATTTGATCGAGAAAGGATTATTAAGAAATACACCATGTAGAGCGGGGGTCCCCAACCCTGTGCCCGCCGACCCTTTTGCGTGTGCCCGCCACTGACTGACTACGATTGATGTTTTTATTTAAATTTTTAATAAAATGTTGTTACATATTTTAAATATTTAGTTACTAAATATTTAAAATATGTAACATACTTAACATTTTATTAAATTTTAGTAGTTAATTACAGAAACGGATGCTCATTTATTTGAAAATAATTATTTCTTTATAAATAAATTAAGTTATCGTTTTGATCATTTTTTCTAAGATCTTAGTTAGCCCATCCTTGTTCATCGTACTGCCTTGAATTTGCCTTGGAAAAAGTAAAATGGTACCCGCCGCACTTCCGGTAGTCTTGAATGTGCTCTTCGGCACAAAAAGGTTGGGGACCCCTGATGTAGAGTATGTGGAGAGGAGAGAATATCGTGGCTCATTGAAATATAGATGCCGAAAACGTGGTTCAAATCCTCACGATGTGAGCGGCTACTCTTTCAAAGAACTCTTGGTTTTATAATTGTGATATCTCCATGGATCGTATTCTGATAATTATGTACATGTTCGCCGTTGTTGATACAAATTATGATCGTATTATTCGTGAAACATCTACTGATGTTACAACATCTAGAGAAACATGTGCGGATTGGCTGAGTTATTGTCGTGAAGTAACAATGGAGTGGTGCATTAATCATCGATCAATTCGAAAAATTGGTGGACCTAGTGTAGTCGTCGAAATCGACGAAGCCAAAATTGGAAAAAGAAAATATAATAAAGGGCGCCGTGTTGATGGAACATGGATTTTCGGAATGGTAGAAATCGCAGTCGGCGAAATAGAAAGGCGTGGTGGCGAATTTAGAGTCGAAATATGTCGAGATAATGATACTTTATTACCAATTATCCAAAAACATATTGAAGTTGGTACAATAATATGTTCTGATCAATGGCGTGCTTATTATCGTCTCACTGACTTTGGTTTCGAACATTTCACAGTCAACCATACCCAAGAATTCATTAATAGTGAGACTGGTGCCAACACACAAACTATAGAATCACTTCGGCGATTGCTTAAGCGCAAGTTATCACCTGGTATTCGAAAAACGAACATCGATATGCATATTTGCAAATTTTTGTGTCGCCGTCATGCAGGCGACCGTTTTGAATTTTTAATATATTTGTATCAAAATAATTTATAATCCTAAATGTTCAATAAAATCATATTTTGCGTTTTATTTTGAATTTTTAATAGACTATCAAAATAATTTATAATCCTTATCTATTATATATTTTCGCCTTTGTTTGTTTGTCTGTGTCCTTTATGCAAGCGCAAACCGTTTGACCTAGAGCTACCAAATTTGGCACGGGAACCTCTTATGGGATGAAGGTCAACACAGAGTCGGTTAGCCTGCCTGTCTGTATGTTAGCGGAACGACCCGGCGTTGCCGGGGTGGATGTTGAACACTAAGCTAACGAAAATATCACGACTTAACCTAACCAATCGTCAAGGGACCTAACTGGGCATTCCGTTGACCTAACCGGGCATTCAAATAACCCGGGCAACGCCGGATACCTCACCTAGTGTTCAATAAAATCATTTTGCGTGGGGGGCAATACGGAACTAGCAGTTATATTTTAAATAAATAATTGTAATGTATTTTATTAATTTTAATAATATATTTCTATTTTAAATTATTTATATTTTTAATTAATTTCAGATGTATTTGTTTTTTCAGACGAGTGATGGGAGAAAAAGACAGCGGCTCGGAATATAAGAGCTCTGGAGAAAGCTGAAAAACAAGATGTCATTGACAAAACTGCAAAAATTGATACTTACTTCAAAAAATCTGATATAAAGAGCAAAAATATTGAAAAATCCGAATGTTCTTTTAAAAGAATTAGAATGTACCGAGAGTAGGAGTTTCCAAGAACATTAAAATGTTAATGAAGGTCCTAGTAATTTTAGATTATCTGGTAGAGAAGTTCAAGAATCCTGCCTACCCTACATTAAGTCTTGTGATGTAGGTAGCATCACTACCTCCAGCAATATTTCTATTGGACAAGACCCAGCATTACGGGAAGTTAATGATGCTACACGTCATTGTGTGTCAGAGCATTGCATAAATCAGGACCTAGAAAACAAGAACTTTTCTCAAAGATACGTTTTGGTGAACGATTCAGATAATTTTCAACGCAGCTTGTCAACTGAGAGAAGGTGGAGAGAACATATTTAATGTATTCGGAGAGCACAGGCTCAATTTTCTGCGTTCCATGTCAGTTATTTGGTGGAACTACTAAAATTGGTAAGGAAGCATTAACAAGCCATGAAAATTGCTCTGAACATAAGTCGTGTGTGTTAGCCATGAAAATGAGAAGTTAAACTCTTGGAAGAATTGACAGAACTTTTCTATCAAATTATTGATTAGTAGTACTTAGTATTGGAGGAATATGTTAAGAGTTGTTGCAGTGGTCCGGTCACTGGCATCTCATGGTTTACGTTTTAGGGGCCACACATTGAGAAATTTGGTTCTGTCCACAATGGACCCTTTTCTGGCAGAACATATTGCAAAATACAAAAATCCAGGAAAAGGTCATACCTCATACTTGTCTTCGTTTACACGTGAGCAATTCATCAAACTAATGGCTGACAAAGTTACCAAACAAATAAGTGAGGAAGTGAAATGTGGGAAGTACTATTCCATTATTGTGGACTCCGCCCGACACACATCACGTTGATGAACTTGCAGTTATTCTGAGATACGTAAAATATGGGTATCCCGTAGAGCGATTTTTGGCATTCCTTCCCAGCGTAGGCCACAAATCAGAGCAGCTTTTCAACTCAGTTTCCAGCATATTAAAAATGCATGATCTCGACATTGCAAACTGCAGAGGACAGTCGTATGATAACGCTCCCAGCATGTCAGGGACTTACTCTGGCTTGCAAGCCAGGCTAAAAAGAAGCGTACCCAGTAGCAGTTTACGTACCCTGCTTCGCACACTCATTAAATTTGACTGGACAGTGTGCAGCAAGTTGCTGGAAGGAAGCCATTGATTTTTTCGCAATTCTCCAAAATCTTTACGTGTTCTTCACTGCCTTCACTCATCGTTGGGAAATACAAAATCATTTTACCAATCTGAAAATGTAACGCTAAAGAGCTTATCAGACACTCGATGGTCAGCCCGTGAAGAAGCGTGTAGGAGTCTCAATAAAGACTGGGAAGAAGTTATAGAGGCACTTACGTCCATTAAAGATGATGAATCAGAAAAGCCTTGCACACGCAGTGAAGCGTCAGGCTACCTCAATCAACTGCAACACCTTGAAACTACAATTCTTTCTTTAATGTGGGGTGACATTCTGGAAAGGTTCAATGCTAGTAGTAAACAGCTCCAAGCAGTGAACATTGATCTTGGTGTAGTAGCAGAACCGTATGCATCATTGACATTCTATGTAAAAGATGCGAGAGAACTTCGACTTTCATGAAGCAACAGCAATTGAGAAATCATCTATCCGCGAATATGAAGTTACAATGAAAAGAAAAGAAAACTTCCGAGTCGACGAAACTCGCGAAGGCGAGGTAGAATTAGATGGACGGAGGAACTTCTTCATTAATACTTATCTTGTGGTACTTGACAGATTATTGTCGGAATTAAACAGTCGCAAAGATGTATATGAAAACCTCCATGCACGGTTTGCATTTTTAACAAAAGTCACCACCTTGAAATCAGACATATATAACTGCCAATGCTATTAAGCTTTGGGAATTTTACAAGGATGACTTGGCGGAAGCATTTGTTAACTAGTTTCTTCATTCATTTCCGTGGGTTTCTTCTGAATTTGGAGAAAACTCCTACGAGCATTCTTGAGATGAGGGAGATAATCCAAGCAAAAGGATTAATAGTAGTTTACCCACATGTTGATATTGAGCTCAGGATCTTCCTATGTACGCCGGCTTCCAACTGTTCTGCGACGACTGAAGAACTACCTACGGTCAGTGATGTCAGAAACTCGTCTCAACCCTCTAGCTATCCTTAGTATTGAATATCGGATCTCACGAGAGCTCGCTCTTATCTATACAGATCTTATTGACAGCTTTATTGCTCAGCAATCTCGGCAGAAACTGCTTGAGTATTCCACAACGGTCGATTTCGTAACTAAACAAAGACCGTAAAGAAAACCTACAAGGCATTTCTTGTTTTTTTATATATATATAACTTATTTATTTATTCAGTGCTTAATTTGTAAATTAAAAAAGTGGAACGTAGGTGAAGCCCTCACAGTTAGGAGGTCTGGGGGAGCGCTGTAAGCTCCCCCAGCGACTGATTGCAACATCTAAGTGAAACAAAATAAAATTGCTTTACTTACATGCTATTGCTATATATAGGAAGTTGATAGAATAATCACATGAATTTCCACACACACTCCAAACTTCTTTCTGCTTGATCGACTAGTTTTCGCTTTCTACTGTCTGTATTTAGTTGGATTTTAAATTACGTTGCTGACCTTTTTATTAAAATAAAAACCTTTTTTTTAATTAGGTTTTAAAATAAAAGTACCGGAACGGCGTTCCGGAGCGTTCCGTCACAAATTAAGCACATATATATATTATATATATATATATATATAATATTTTGCTAGAGTAAATGCCTAAACCATTTCACTGAAAACCCTTATATCAAATAACTCTGTGGTGTAGTGGTTAGCGTCGCTGACTGCGAAACCATCGGCCCCGGGCTCGAGACCCGACGGCAGCCGGCGCGCAGCAAAACCCAGCTGTTCATCCTTCCACACAAAGAAAGTGGTTGGTAGATAAATGGGTACCCTACGTGGCTTAGTGGTTAAAACGCTGGGCTGCTGATGGGGCGTGGTTCGGATTCCACGTTAAACTGTAGGTCAAAAGTGGAGTGAAAAGCATGACCGTCAGAATGAACACTTCGGGCGGAAGGTAACCAAAGGTTATTGCTAAATGGTAACTTCGTAAGTGTCCGAAGGGCGGCTAAATCAGTATGGCCCTTGGCGCCAAGAAACCTGAATCCGCACCTGGCCATAAGGATGAAGATATTTATACTACTACCATCAGTTATACAAGGTTTAAACTACTACAAAGTAATCTTCCAAACTTGCAACTACTATTAAATTAAGTTTGTGTAGGCACTGTAGCTATATTATAGCCTATACAGATCCCATCTAGTACCGCCGTACTGGTATTTCATTTTATTCAGAGTCTTTCGTAACAGTTGCTGGTCTTTCTTAACCAACATAAAGCTCTGCTTAGCTTTCCCTTACGTTGGCTCTCTCAAAATTCTGCATCAACAAACTTTATTAATCTCGTTTGCAAAATAACTAATGTTTATTACACTTTTCGATGATGAGAGGATGTAAAAACTGGGGTCAACGCGCTTTAGTTGTAATGGGACAGTCTACAATTTTAAACCTTAGAATTTTATATTATGCCTACACGATAAATATAAATCACAATCAAATAAATTGGAATTTTAGAATGGCTTCATTAGTATAAAAGGTAGCTTCCTAAACAAGTAAACTAAACTGTAGATTCACACAAGTTTGTTACACGAATACAATTTTACTTTTACAAGTTAAAGGACTCGAACTAAAACGGAAGCCTGGGAAGTACTCTTAAAATAACTCACCAAGCGAGGTGGCAGAAGTGAGAATCTGTGGAGCACGCCACCAACTCGCAATCAATGTTCCTGAAGTCTTCCGCCCTCTCTGAAAACGAGATAATTTCTGTGGGACAGACGAAGGTGAAATCGAACGGGTAGAAGAACAGGACGAGGTACTTTCCCTCATAGTCTGCCAGAGAAATATCTTTAAATTCTCCATTCACGACGGCGGTGCCTTTGAAGTCTGGTGCTGGTTTTCCGATGGCTGGAATAGCGTCGATCATGGTGGAAGAATCGGAGGAACTATACTGCTGTGGAAGATTTAAAAGTTTGTAAAACTTTCAAGCACAAAATAAAGAATTAAACTAATGTATACGAGGCACTCCAGACCACAACCTGCCAAACGCCATAATTGAGTTATTTATACCACGATATTCCCCCACCGTTCCTCTATCCCGTGGGTGAGTCAGAAAAGTTAAGACATTTTGCAAGTTCACAAACTGCATTTTTCTTTGTTTCTTAATTTTGGCGCTTGGCAGCTTGTGGTACGGAGCGCCTCGTATCCAAAACAACATTTACAAGAGTTTTCTTACACGTGTATCAGGTAAAACAAATGACATCTTTGGGACGGGCAATGTCTGTTGCAGGTCAACGCACATTGTCATCAGTGTTTCGTGCGTAGTCTTCATTAGCGCTTCTCCTTGGGCTGCCAGCTCTTTGTGAAGTTTCTTTTCCTCCAGTTATTGCACGAGGTTGTCGTCTCCTGCATCTGAAGCAGCATTGATGGAAGCTGTCAACCCATCACAAATACTGCAGGAATCGGTGCGTGGTGGCTGGAGCGCGATGTTGAACTGCTTAGTGAAAACATCTTGGTCGTAATGAAGGTTCACTCGGGGTTCGCCTGGGTGCTCATCACTCATCCAGTCCAGATACAGGTCGTACAACCTCCTTACACTTAGCTGTGACTCCAAGTAGCGTCTGAGAGAGGATTTGGCACGGCTATAATGACACGAAACCGTGGGAAGCATACGGACGTGTTGGTGTACACGTTCGGCCTTTGTACCAATCTTGCTGCCTGGCTTATGCTTCCCTCGCTTATCTCCGACAGGGACACAAGCAGCACTAACCTTCCTCAGGGCGATCTCAACCCGGGTCCTCTTTAATCCAAAAATGGATAGAAAACCCTGCCTACATACCTGATACGTAGTATTTTGGTATACCATAGTGTAGGCATAGTTAAAGGCACGTCTGGGGCCGGGATCAGCAGGGTCCTTGGACTTGCGACGACGCACCACCGGAACTAGACGCACTATTTTCTGGATATAGGCATTTTGATGGTTATAGTCTCGCATATCCCAGAATTCTTTAAAGAGGCACTCAATCACTGGCCTGGTAACTTTGTCGAAACATCCATCGTTACACGGTGGTCCAATAATACGAGCAGGCACTGGTTTTTTGGTTTTTCTACTCACGTAAGCTTCACCTTTGTTCCGCTGCTCTTTGGCGACGGATTTCACCCATTCCTCACTTTTCCTTTCCCTTTTTCTACCACGGGAAAGACCAGGCACATTACTGTCACTAGACTCGCCCATCTTTTCTATAATAAGTTAATGAACGCCGATAAAATTGGATAAAACCAAGATTATGCAGTCTGTCTCTCGGAGGGGAGATGGAAGGGATAACATGCGTGTGGGTGAGCGTGGAGGGAAGATGCGGCGTCCCGATTAGCTGATATTTTATATGACGCGCGCTCGCATTGGCAGAGAAACGTCAACAGAGACCGTGACGGTGCGAGCCGCGCGCTATACCTGGCTCGCTGCCCTTCCGGGAGGTGTGGTGGCGCTTCGCAGCTTGTAGTCCGGAGTTGGAGAGAATGGGATAATATTAATGCGCGGCGTTGAAATGTCCTAGGGGACAGAGGAAGGGTAGGGGTGTTATAGTGATATAAATAACTCATTCTGGCCCCACTGGCGCTTGGCAGGCTGTGGTGCGGAGTGCCTCAAAAAATAACAGTTATTGATATAACTTAGTTGTAGCTTGAGTAAATTAACCCACTTTGTTATTCTTTATACCTTTTTTTTCTTCTCTCCTTATTTGCATGTCTAACTCTTTATTGCATGTCTGTAGTTTGCATGGTATGATAGTGTTTGAGCTAAGAATGTGTTGCATGGTTTGTAAGCGCTCTTATTTCACTACTTTTCATCTTTCACCCCTTTCCGGCGGAGTGGGCTCTACCTCCCTATACTCGACCGTTCTGTGATCTTCCTATTCTCTCCGACTATTTTTCTGACTTGTAGGCAGTGGTCGGCGGATGGAGTTTTTTTTCTTTTTCTGAATGAATGTTAACCCACGAGTGATAAGTGTTGCTACTTACTTAACCCCCTACTCTTTCCTTTCTCTCGGGCTAGCTTTAGAGTGGATCTTAGGGTCTTTGTTAGCCTTAGCTTCTGTAGATCTTTTTAATAAGCAAAGAACCATAGGGAAAAGGAAACACGAAGTCCGAGCGCTTTCGTGATATATTCACATCTTTAGGGACAAGAAAAATTTCTCGTCCCTGAAGATGTGAATATATCACGAAAGCGCTCGGACTTCGTGTTTCCTTTTCCCTGTGGTTCTTTGCTTATATATATATATACATATATATATATATATAATATATATATATACATATACCGGGTGTCCGAGAATTATCTGTACAATTTTTGGCTGTTATTAAAAGTCAACCATGAAGTGTAGAAATTCCAGTGTTGTCCCATTTTACAGAGAATCTCTAAGTTTTTTCTGATACCACGTTTTGACAAGTTTTTTAGAAATGTACGCGGGTGACAGACATTGATGATTTAAAAGCAAGAATCACAGCTGCTATTGAGCGAATTGATGTGGATATGCTGCAGCGTACATTAGTAGAGGAATTTTAGGAAAATCGACCTAACAAATTAGCAGGAAGTCGAAACTTGGTACACTTGTAAACTGAACCCTACTGATGAATATATTAAAAGTCCCAACAAATCCAAGTTGTGCTCCAGCCGCCATCTTGGAAAATGGCGGCCGAATTTCGGTTTTTTGGAAATAACTTTAGAACCGTAAAAGATACGAAAATTTACCAAGAGAGCAATATCATTCTACATAAAAAGAGAAACATTTTCTGTTCCTAACTTTGTTTTGTACGATGAAAAATAAAAAAGTTATGCAAAACCAAAGATTTTTCATTCTATGAATCAATGCGGACACGACATTCAAACTGGGTTTGTAGGTAAAAAAAGCGAATGTTTTGTTATGTGCCTATTTTCAGAAACCTCTCTTACTTTGTATGGGTGATTTTGTGAAAAAATATTTCACAGGAACGAGCTAGTAGAAATATAAATTGTGACAGTACCTAGTTTTCTAAATATTTATACCAATACATTTTCTTGTTTCTAGCAGATATGGGCAACTCTGTCCCTAATTTCCTATATTCTACTTCTAATAAATACTCTAAAAGAACATAACCCATTTGGTCAATTATCAGGACAGTTGGTAAACCTCTCAAATGGGTTGATAGCAGATTCATCAATAACATGTGATAGGGCACTAGAGATTGGTACAGAAACAATGAAAGCACTCAAGTCATAGCTTCTCTGATATTCGACTGCAAAGGAAGAAGAAAGTAGTTCCTTTGTAACCTGTCATCTGGCACAATAAAGATGAAAGAAAAAACTGTAATCCTGCATTCCCCACAAGAACTCTTCCACAGAATGATATGTTTTGGACATAAGCAAAACAAGTTAAAGGGTACTTTCAGTATGAGCTGGCAAGTGTGCCTCCATCATTATTTGACAACATTGTTAAGAAAAGGCAGGATCAGTCTTCTCTGATCAATGCTTTTCAGTCGCACAACGAGATGTTAGCTTTACCAGCCAATCCTCACTACATTTTAGATGGAGGAAACCTTCTTCATTGCGTTGTTTGGCCAAAACCCACTACATTTGGTCAGCTGTTTGACTTGTATACAACCTCTGTAGAGAGCAATTACGGTAAAAACTGTACAGTGGTGTTTGATGGTTATCCTGACAGAGAAACCACTAAGACAGCCGAGCAAGAGCGACGAGCAGCAAAAAGAACTTCGAGATGATATATTTAATGAGAATACACCAACCACTATACCACAATCAGATTTTCTTGCTAACAGAAACAACAAACGGGCCCTGATTGCATCTCTTGTGTCTAGTATGAAGATCAAAGGTCATTCTGTTGTTCAGGCGGAATGATGCAGATACTGTTATTGTTAAGGCTGCTCTAGATCAAGCTAAACACAAAAATCAAACAGTAGTTGTTGGCCAGGATACGGATCTTCTAGTGCTTCTAACTGCTCTAGCCCATGAAGACTGAAATTTGGTTTCTCAAACCAGGGAAATCAAACAGCACACCCCGTATTTTCAGCATCCAAAGTGAGAAAAAAAACATGGGGAAGGCTTGTGAAGTTTTGCTATCTGCTCACACCATGACTGGATGCGGTACCACATCAGCTTTGTATAAAAAAGGAAAAGTTAGAGGTCTCCAACTTCTACAGAACCATACAGAAATGAGAGAAGAAATGAAAATATTTAACCAAAAGGATGCCAGTAAAGAAGATATCAAAGCTGCTGGGGAAAAGTTCCTCTTAAAAATGTACGGATCAAAATCAAAGTCCTTGGATGAGCTAAGATACTTCATGTATAATCGCATAGTAGCAAAAAAGAAGTTAGATACATCTTTTCAACTAGCATCCCTACCTCCGACCAGTGCAGCAGCAGAGCACACTCATACAGAGTGTACTTGCAGGTCCAAGAATGGTTAGGAAACTGCCTGGAGCCAACAGAGTGGGGATGGTCCATGACAGGGAAATCACTGAGGCCTGTCCCTACTACCAAGGAAGCCGCTCCATCACAACTTCTTAACCTCATTTCATGTAACTGCAAGCTAGGATGCACCAAGAGATGCAAGTGCATACAGTTTGGTTTGCTGTGCTCAGCGATGTGTGGAGGATGTGAAGGAACTACCTGCGAGAACTCTTATGTTGAAACATGACTACACATAATGCAATAAATGTACACTCTAGCTTATTTTTGCGTAGTAATTAGAAAATTATACTTAAAACAGGGAGACAATTACATTTTATTTCCTAGCTCATGTTAGATGACTTTATTCAACATTAGAGATGTCACACAGTGCCTTAGTGTTAAAGCTATATACTGTATTACTGCGTTGCACTCTAAGACTTAGATTACTACATTTTCATTTTAGGTAACAGACGATTATAGTTAGCTATAGTGATGTTCCCAAGTGTCTAAGGATTACTGTGACCATTCAATAAGATGTTATTTTATGTTCAATCCATAAAACCTGTCTGAACATCATGGTCATCATCAATACATGAAAATTCTTCCTATGTTACATTTTTCTTCAGTATACAAGATAAGGAAAAATGCGTTATATTTTACATAAAATATATTAGTAATGTATGTATTGAGAATAGCATTCATAATTATTTCCATTTTCAATACTTACATGTCTAATGAAGGAATAAAATAACTTAAATAATGTTACTCCAAACCGATAACTTAGCTCCTACCCGTCATCAAAAAAATTACATTACAGTATTTTTCTCTAGCTCTTTCTGTTGTGCTTTACTTTTTTACCAAACTACCTATAAAAAACAAACTGTCATGGTTCTGAAATAATAAATTGCAACAAAATATTCGAATTTCTACCCATTAACCAAGTTTGAACGTCATGTCTGCACTGATTCATAGAATAAAGGAATTTTGTATTTTGCGTAACTTTTTTATTTTTCATCGTACAAAACAAAGTTGGGAACAGAAAATGTTTGCCTTTTTATGTAGAATAATTTTGCTCTCTTGGTAAATTTTCATATCTTTTACGGGTCTGAAGTTATTTCCAAAAAACCGAAATTCGGCCGCCATTTTCCAAGATGGCGGCTGGAGCACAACTTGGATTTGTTGGGACTTTTAATATATTCATCAGTAGGGTTCAGTTTACAAGTGTACCAAGTTTCGACTTCCTGCTAATTTGATAGGTCGATTGAATATATTTATCCTAAAATTCTTCCACTACATGGCAACATTTGAAGTATTGATTGGATGTTTTGCGAATCACTAATGGTGCACATATCGAATGTTTGTAACAACGTTACTTTAATAAAAAACTTTTGAAAATACAGATTCTAAATAATCTAAGAATTTTACGTGTGTTATCAAGAATTTTATTAAAAGATGAAATTGTACATAATTTCGGACACTGGAATTTTTAAAAAACTTGTCAAAACTTGGTATCAGAAAAAACTTAATGAGATTCTCTGTAAAATGGGACAACACTGGAATTTCTACACTTCATGGTTGACTTTTAATAACAGCCAAAAATTGTACAGATAATTCTCGGACACCCTGTATATGTATATGTATATATATATATATATACTTTGACTTATGTCCCTTCTGAGGTTTCAGGTAGGGTCCCATCTGATATGTCGGTATTGCCTCCATTCGTCTCGATCCCTCGCCAGATCCACCAGCAGCTATCTGGTCGTTAAACCCTCATTAGCCTCGCCGAATCCCTGCAGCCATGTCGGTCTAGGTCGTCCTCTCGGGCGGCTTCCGTGTACTCGTCCATGCAGCGTCAATCTTGGCAATCTCTCCGCCTACATCCTCTCAACATGCCCGTACCATCTCCTCTGTACATCGTGTACTCTCTCCACTATATTCCGTTCCACTCCAGCCATTTCCCTCACTCTCTGGTTTGTCACCCTATCCTCCCATCTTATATTCAATATTCTCCTCACAGTGCATCTCGAATGACAACAGTTTCTCCTCCTCTCTTTTTCATTACCCAGCATTCTGATCCATATAAGGTTGCAGGTATCACTATTGTTTTCAGCAGTTGCAGTTTAAGTTATCGCGTGATGTTTCGGTCTTTCCATACCTTTGTCAACCTTCTGAAGGTAACGTACCCAAGTCCAACTCTATCACTCACCATCTTGAATGTATATCTGTCTTCCGTGAACCGTAGTCCCAAGTATTTGAACGAGTCCACTTGTTCTATCGCTCCTGATGACAACCTTACCTGAATATCTTCTTTTCTTCCTATCTTCATTGACTTATTTTTGTTAATAGTTATCTTATACTTTGTACACGATGTTTCCAATCTGTCCACCATTTTCTGTAGTTGCTCCACTGATTCCCCCATCAGCACGATGTCGTCTGCATATCTCAGGTTATTGATTCTGTCCTCCAATCTCCACACCGCCCTCAAATCCCTCCAAGGCCTCGCTCATTACCATCTCAAGGTACAAGTTGAATAAGTGAGGCGAGAGGGGGCACCCCTGAATCACCTCGCTTTCCATTCTAAAGCTTTGTCACTATTGTTCCCTTCCTCACCACTGCTTGTGTCGACACATTCAATCTTCTGATCAGTTGGCTCACACCATCGTCCAGTCCATAAAACTCCAGCAGTGCCGTCAGTGCCTCTCTCCAAACCGAATCAAAAGCCTGTTGAAAATCCACAAACACGCAATATATATCCCTGTCCATCTCCCACATCTCCGTGATCTACGAAAACGTGAACACCTGATCAATCGTCCCTCTACCCGGTCTAAAACCTGCCTGTTCTTCTGTTAGGATTGCCTCCTCTCTATTGCTAATTCTCTTCTGCAGTATCTTGGCCAGCACCTTGTATGAGTGAGGCAGCAGGCTGATGGGGCGGTAATTCCCACAAATATATATAGGCAAACAAAGATTAGAAAACCAGCGAATGCAAAGGAATAATCCCTCCAATACAAAGTAAAACCTATTACACTTGACTGTTTATATTACTTGCATGACAAGTGGATACAAAATAGCTTAACGGCTACGTTTTGAAATTAACTTAAACGGCTTGTTAGTACTGTTGTTAAATAAGCCTTACCTATAATATGAAACCCAACCTTAAAGACGAAGAACGGATAAAAGCCTTACAGCTTTAATAAGCTTCGGTCGATAATTTCGTTCTAAAAATTTAAATTTCTGCCTTTTAATGTTCACTCTTAACTCAAGACTACGGAAGACCTCTACTATACTCCAATTATGACTATCAGCAGTCGATAGTTGCGTGTTAGAAAGACTTCGTACGAAATTCGAGTGCCGAATAAACTTCTATTGAATTAAATAAAAAGAGTAAGGGAATAATTTTTTTGCCTTTGATTTAGATATTTTATATATTAGCGTTTTGTTCTCTACACCTTTCAAAATGTTAGTCTAAAATCTTTTGCTCCCCCTATAATTCAACTACTTTTGTTGTAAAACCATCTACCATTTGATTTAAATATGGCCTACTTAATCATTTTAGGGTCAATTAACCAATCAAAGCCAACGAGCGTAGGTCTTCAAAGCCTAAGCCTAAAAAACAAGTTCGTGATTATCAAATAGCTTTTCATAATCGTTCATATTAAGCAACCTAAACAATTCAAGTTTTACTATACGACGTATTTCTCTTGTCCCTGAAGATGTGAATATATCAAGCGCTCTTCAAATTAGCCTACACAGGACGAGGCCATGTGAGCGTTCAGAAAAATGTTTATGTCTTTTAAATTCAATCTAAACAGGTGTTACCGTTCAGGTGTCAAAATGAAAAGCTACTCTGAAAACACAGAATAGTTCCGCGATTAAACTTCCTTTTCAGTCTTAGCTGAAAGCTGAACTACCGTATCCTCCCCTGGGGTTATTTAGGCTAAATGCATAAATTTCAAAGCTTCAGAGGCAAAACACCATCTTTTAAATTTAATAAAGCGAAGTTGCTTTACGGATGAAGAGGAAACCGACTCACTTCTTTTAGAACCCTCAATTCTTCCTTTCGTTTCGACGAGTCTGTCTCAGCGTTATTAACGAGCAAGTGATCTGAATTTAGGCCTACGTCTTTTTCCTCCAATGAAGGCTTGACGTTGACTGGTTTAAGAATGTCAAAAACCCATGCCATTGACGACGTACAACCAAGGTTATCGTCGAGACTTTGTGCATTGCTTTTCGACCTCAGTTCTTCCAAAACTGCTTTCCAAAGGCAAGCAGCCTCCGATATTTTTATTTCTTCTTGCTGTTTCTGCTCTTTGACATCATATCCTTTGTTGATGAAGGCATGTTGACACTCTTCATGAACAGTCACTTCAAAACTATCATGTTTTTTCCTACAGCAACTAATATTCTTTAGGCAACCGCAAAAGGGCATAGAACACAAACTCTGTTTAACGCTTAGCTATACAATGGCTCTTCAAGGAACTTGACCAACCCACTCTTCACAAATGTATTTTCAAGTGGACTGAAACGTTTCAAGTGTTCAGGACTTCCCGAAGAAGAGAAGTAGGCTTCTTCGAGCCTGGGAACACTTATCTTATCGGAGATATTTTGAATATATATGGGGATGGGGGCACGTCATTCAAACCCAAACAGTACCTATTTCATTTTAAACAAATTTTAAGCCTTACTGCAAGAAAGTCTGCTTTAGGTAGGCTAACACTAATCTTAATCTTTAGGAATTGTAAACTGACATTTTATAAAATTCAAGTTTAAACTTAAAAGAAAAACCAAATGTTAAAACCATGATCAATTGGGCAGTCCTTACGTTCAATTAATTAATATAGGTTGTGAGCACTATCAGACTTTTACTAAGTCCCTAACACGACATATCTTATGACAATACCCGATTCACACTAGGCATTTTTCACGATATAATAAGTAGCACCGAACGGATCTAGGCCAAGTTAACTTCCCTTGTAGCAACCTGGAAAATTTGTTCAGCCAGCCAGGCTAGGCCAAAGTTGTGAAAAATACTTTATGCAATCTGGTCACCTATTATAGCCTAATTAACTTATTATAATTAATCATCATATATATATATATATATATATATATATATATATATATACACCATGCCAAGAGTCAAGATTTTCATAGTAGGCCTAATGACATTCTTCCCTCCCCCCCTCAATTTCTTTTTGCCGGGTTAGGTCAACTGCTCTTAACAATTGGTTAGGTTAAGTCATTTTCGTAGTAATTGCCTTTTGCCGCAATTACTACTGGAGCAGCAAAGTTAGTTTCAAAAAGCCCATACTAAATAAAGTCACTTTATAGATTAAGATCTACCATATTACGGTCTCAAATTTTGAGCTATAGGCTACTCCAGGCATGCCATTTTGGCCGATTTTCGACCAAATCTGAGAATTTTGGCCATTTCTGAAGATGTTTAGCCATGAAAAACGTATTTGGCCGATCACAAATTTTTAGCCGATTTTTGGCCTTTTTTATGCTCATTTCCAGACTCCCCAAAACTGATCCAAAATTAGTAAATTTGTACAGAAATATTAAAGAAACAGTTTCAAGATCCCGGCGAGGATTCGAAAACACGGCCGTCAAACGTCGGAATCTTGAAACCTTTTCTTTAATATTTATTTTCACAGCGTGCTGCTACGCTTGTATATATAATTTGTACAGAAAATGACGAAGATCGATTAAACTGAAATTTTTCTCTCGTAATAGAAACTCTTTTTCGGCTAAGTGGCAAGGTGGCAACAGTTAGTTCGTCATTTACCAGTTTGCTACATGTTTTCTGTAGTTATTGCGTTATTAGGCCTAAGCTAATCGTTCAACTTTTCTACTTTTATTTGCAAATTAGGGTTTACTTAATTTTTAATAGTATTAAGGATTAGCTAGACTAATATTAATTAAGTATGCCTAAGTGGAAATCATATGACAGTGCTAGGAAATACAATAAAAGGGGGGGGGGGGGATTTCCATGGTTGCAAGAAAGTGGCAAGGCAAAAGTGAAAATGTAGTGTGTACCATTTGCCACTGCAGCGTAATACCTAATATATATAATTTTTCCCAACATGAAAATTCAATGAAACAAAGTAAGGTTAGTGGACTGAATCAGGGTACTCTGTTATTTTCATTTACACGTAGGCCTACTTCTAAGTCCGAAACTCCAGAAAGTATTAAACGGGCTGAAATTGAGATTGCTGTGACCTGTCACTGTTCAATAATGGCCATTGACCACTTGAGTGAACTTATGAAAAAACATGGAGGGGAGCACTCTTGGAAGTATAAAACTACATCGTACTAAATGTACTTAATTAATAAAGAATGTGGTTGGAAATGCACTGAAAGATGATTTAAAAGAAGCAATTAAGGACAAAAAGGTTGTTTTACTCATTGATGAATCAACAGATATTGCTGTTCAGAAACGTGTACAAAGTTTAAGGTTTTTTAGCGAGGATAAAGGCATAAGAACTGTTTTGGGGATTAGTTCCAATATCTTCGGCAACTGCAGTCTATTTATGAAATTCTAAAGGCTGAGCTGAGTAAATATGACCAGAACCTTGAAAATTGTATTGGATTTGCGAGTGATGGAGCTGCCTCTATGGTAGGGAGCAAAAATTCAGTTTGGACCAGAATACAGGATGTAGCACCAAATTGTGCACAAATGAAGTGCATTTGCCACTCATTGGCACTATGCATTCAGCATGCCTTTGCAAAACTTCCATCCAGTATTGAATTCCTCATAACCGAGATTCCACTGTGGTTCTCTAACAGATTTATGTAGAGGGAAGTACAAAGATTTATTTGATGTAAAGAATGCAGAAAAATCTGGAACGTGTAGGTTTGTATATATGTGTATGGAAATATGAATATATGTATTGCAATTTAGATGAGGAACATTAAAAATATAGAACTGGATTTTAAGTTAATCTTTATATTTTAAAATAAGAAAATAGAAATAAAATGTACTAACTTAAATGCAGTGGCTGTCCTTGATAGGCCTCTTTGGCTTTGTGACAGCTACTATAAACAACCATTATGTTATGTTAATATAAATTTAATTTTACAACTAATTTTAATACTTAATTTACATGCTTAAATCCTCAAAATGAGTTATTTTCTTTTCAGTCATTACATTTAATTGGAAAATGTTGCTTTTACTGTGCTTAAACTAGATTTCCTTTAGTATAGACCCTGAACTCTAAATTTATAGCAGACTATACCAAGTTTGCGATTTCGCCAATTTTTGGCCTACTTTTATCAGGATGTTGGCCATTAACTTATCTAACCACCTGGCAACCATGGGCTACCCTTAGTAAGCTTTAATACCAAAATCTCATACCGACAAGTTACGCTTAACCAGTTCACAAGGTTAATTTCTACTAATTTGTCTCATTTACAATTTGCGAGGTTATAATTTTCTTTCGTTAAGATGATCCAAGTTACATTACACTTGTCCATGGAATGAAGTTCTTGAAATTGAACAGACTATAGGCCTACTGTTCTTTACAGGGACCCGGTTTGTCTGTGGATCAAAGTTAGTAGGCTTATAACCTACGCTAAAAGTATATGGTACAAGGTAAATTTGTAGGCACACGAATCAGCACACTTTGTTGGCAAAATGTAAATTCCAATCCCAGATAAGATAAGCTACGAACACAGGACCCTTATTATTTATTTATATTATATAAACAAACCTTAAATCGAAAGCACTTAAAGTATTACAGGGCGTCAAGCACTAGGTACCTTTCAAAAAGTAGGAAAATTGGATCAGAAAGTTATCCTTGTTCCATTACAAGTACGGAAACCCGCACCGTCTAATAGGGAAATTGTACGGTGATTTAAGTTTAGCAACAAATGTTTTGAGGAACGCTTAAAACTATTATTGCCTACGACGACTTCGATTAAAATTTTCCCACTTTAAACAGATCAAACCGCGAACTTTGCTCGAGAGACGCAAAGCCACGTGGGGCCTCTATCGATTGATGTATTGTCCTGTAGGCTTACAGCTTCCTCGGCAATATGGACGATTGGGGTAGGAATGCGAGATATCCCTTCCCCACTTGCACGTCATTCCAACCGTCATTCACGCGGTGTGAATGCGAGAACGACAATAAAAGGAAAGGAAACTAACCTAACCCAAGCCCGAAATAGGAAAGCCGTAGTCGAGAATGGCAATTGTAATATCAGTGAATGAAAAGAGAAAGATCGATGCGAGAATAGCCTCAGAGACTTTCCAATTCTCTCGACAGGGAAATAACCGAAAATGCGAAGAGGCAAACAAGAAGTTAATAGGGCCTCACTTCGTACTTTTCTAAACTTCAATGTAGCAGTTTAAAAATTGTACCTATAACCAGGGGTGTGGAGCCAGAAAAAAAACTTTTGGCTCCGGCAAGTTATCAAAATCCAAATGTAGTTAGAGTGGTCATTGATCATACTCAACACACAGATGAATACACTGTTGAATGGATATTTGCAATAAAGGCTAAAAATACTAAATTTGACTTTTTTAATACAAATCCAAAAAGAAATTATATTAATCGAAATTTATGTATAAGTGATAAATGCTTATTGTTTAGTCTTAGTTTAGTTAATGATATATGATTTTGTAGCTATAATTAATAATTATATTACAAATATTGACGTTTCTGAAAAAAATAAATATGCATTTTTAATAAAAACTATATATTAAGTTAGGTAAAGTACTAAAGTTGGGTTAGGTAAGAAAGTTGCATTAGGTTTATTATGAATAGGCAAGGTAACTGGAGCCATGGAGCCGGCGTTTTTTAATGGCTCCGACTCTGGCTCCACCCAAAAACCACCACTCCACCGGCTCCGGCTCCACACCCCTGCCTATGACAATGTCTCCACACTGACTGTTGCGCCTAAATATTTAGGGAAGCCTACCGCAAATGTGGTGAGTTTAACATTTCAACTACACTTGAATTCAACATGCCATTTTAGTCTAATTTAAACCAATTACAGCTAATCTGTATGAAACGAATTTTTCTTTTAAGAAACCCTTCTCCGACAGTTATCGAGTGGTTGGGGCAAGTATAGCCTACATGTGGGAGACTAAAATTTGTCATCAGAATGACCGTCCCAATTCAATTCTTCAATTTATCTGAAAATAGTGTCGCAAGCAGATAAGGGAATAAAATCTGAAATTTTCAGTTAAGCTTTAAAATTAGGGCTAAATTAGCCACTGTCCTACGGACTATTAGCTCGACTACTACTGCATCAGTAATACTGTATAAACTTTCACTACCATGTTACACTAAAGTATCTTTACAAAGCGTAGAGCCAATATTAATTAGCACTATAGCATAAAAGCTTGGTAATATGTTAAGTTAGTAATTAGTCTTTTATGGAATGTTTCTGAACACTATTTGGATAGTAAAGTTTTACCTTTGACTAAAGCCTTTTAACAAGAGATTTATTATTCAATGCTGAAAGTTGCCAAAGGCCATAAACATGGACTGAAAAGGGTAATTATTTACAAAATGCCATGACCTGAAGTTGAAGTCAAAAATACATTTTTCTAGTGTATTTTGGTGTGCTCTGTTCAAATATGACCATTTCCTGTGCAAATGGAAAGAAATGATTTTTTTTGACATTTGAAATAATGTCCAAAAAATCATATTTCTTTCCATGTGCAATTGTGCACAGAAAATGAAGGTCATATTTTTGACATCTAATCTAACCTAACCTTCCTTTTGCTTGAATCACCGTCTAAACTGATATTTACTACCACACCAAAATACTAAAATGTATTTTTGACTTCATCTAACCTAACCGTCCTTTTGCTTGAATCACCGTCTAAACTGATATTTGCTAACTGGGGGGAGAACCAGCTTTCATATTTGGGAGCACAGAATTTAAGACAATCACCAACTTAATTAGGCCTAATAAATGTAAAATATATTATGGCCAAAGCGTTCAATTGCTCGAATGTACGTCATACCACACCCTTCACACAACGCCATCCTAGAAAAACTAACCCATAAAGATTAGATTGAGAGATGTCACACTCATGTGAGTAATGCATAGCAAATTACATCATAGGACGACGTCACCATTTCCCTCTACAAAAATCACAAAATTACGATTCTTTGCGCAATAATGCATGTATTTATATATATCATAATTTTTACCATAAATAAGCATTTGCCCAGGAAATAATTAGCAAAGCGACTAAAACTACCTCAAAGTTATTTTCAATCACAGGTTCAGCTCATGGCATTTAATAAATATTAACCCTGAAAAGTGTGCACAGCCTATTATCGGCTGAATGCTAAGTAGATAGTTATGGAAGCACTATGTACTACAAATTTAGGGGATATCCTATTTTGGCGTCCAAAATTATTTTACAATTACAAAATAAACAAATAGCAGCCTAAACATAGGCAACTGGCGAATGTGTTTAGTCGCTTCCTGACATACACCATAGGGTGCTACTGTAGTATGCGTCTACCTACGATTCGGCGGTCTACCTTTTAATTATAGCTTCTTATCTTGTTTACTAATTTTGTTTACATCCCATTGTCAATCGCCCTTGACGATTGGTTAGGTTTAGTCATGATATTTTCGTTAGTTTTAACGAAAATATGATTAAACCTAACCAATCGTAGGTAGACCGCATACTACAGTAGCACCCACCATAGTCCAGTAACCTGTGTGATATACTTTTCTATACTGTATATTAAAAATAAATGCTCACATTTTTGGTAAAAGTTGCTTAAACTTAACCTGTGAAAATTATTGAATGCCCGATTAGGTCAACTGTACGCCCTTGATAACCTGGTTAAGTAGTGATATTTTCATTTAAACTAACAAAAATATTACAACCAATTGTCAAGGGCGTACAGTTGACCTAACCGGGCATTCCAGCCATGTTTTCTCATAAGAAATCGACAAAAATGATTAATCAAAATAAGTCTAATGCTGTTAAATAATTTAGGACGCTATTCGTTTATTTTTGGTTGGTTGAATAATTTGGTACGCCAAAATAGGATATTGCCCAAATTTATGGGTTCATATAAGGCAACAAATAAAAAATTACCCACCTCCAAACTGAACAAATTACCTAAGATTTGAGAGCTCTAATTTAAATTGGTAATTAATAATTTCTACTTTTAAAAGGCTTCAATTAAATGAAGACCTTGTTCATAAATTAAAAAAGTTCTGACACAGGCTGCAACCGATACATTAGCACCAGAAATTTTATGTAGGCCTTAATTTACATTTAGAACGGAGCTTTAGGATAAGTATTTGTTTAGGGCCTTAAGCCTCTAAAAATTATGCTGTTAAGGACTAAGCCCTAATGAAATGCTTGTCCTGCACGTTTTACATGGAAAGAAATTCTTAGTAGCCTACGATAAGCCATTACACAGGCGGTGGCCAAGTACAGACCTACAGCTTAACGTTAGCTTCAAATTCACTCCCACCATAATGTTTTAGAGTAAAAAACAGGTCAACAAATGTATCGGCATTACAAAGAATATATTTACATGTTCAAACAAAAATTAAAAACATTCAAAGAAAAAAAAAAATCCCAATTAGACCCAGTCAACCACAATTTTGTTCCGATTTTCGACAAGGGAAGAAAGCTATTTAAAACGTGCGTTCTGCCGAGAATTTAAAGTTAGTACAGATTTCAACAAGGGTTTTAAATTAGTATGTTAGATTTTACTATAGTTCTTCATTGTACTGGCCCTTAATTTAAACTTAATCTGTAATTTACTATATCTTTCATGTTCTACTTACTAAGAAGAGTTTTCCGAGGATAAGCCTCGTAAAGTTTTAATAAGTAGATTAACAACCCTCACCCCTCGCAAATTAAAAAATCTTTACTCGTTATAATAATCTCCACATCAATCTCAAGCTTCAAACAATGCATTCGTTATACATACCGAAAACATGACACGGAAAACTACTCCCACCAAAATAAAGGCAAAAAACTTCACTTTTTTTTTTCTACGTGAAGGTCAAAATATGATAATAAAAACCCACTCTAATAGACAAAGTTTATTCCCACAACAGTCTCGGTAAATAAACTGTCTATTAGAGTGGGTTTTTATTATCATACTCCCACCAACTTACCAAAGCCAATGAAATTAAGCAACTAGGAAGGAGGCAGTGATAGAGTGCAGCTGAGTGCTCCAGGCTGTTGGTTGGCTGTTCAGTTGGCTGAAGACTGGCTTCGTGTCTTATGGCTTGTATAGACTATAGGGAACAATACGAACGGACGCACAGATAAACTGACCGTTAATCGTAAAAATAAAACAGCAATTTTAGTCGTTACAGGTTAATTAAAAAAATATTCATTTTGTAACTAATGTAAGATGTTAAAAAATATATAGCCTTATATAGGCCTATTAGCTAGTATATTCTCAGTAGATTTTTTTTCCATAGCGTGCCAAAATTTTGAAATGTTCTAACTACAAATGTTTTATTTGCACCACCACCATCATCTAAATTAATGTCTTTTGACCGAGACGAATAACATAGTTTGATAACAGCTTATTTACCTGCATTTTTAGATAATTTCTCTTGTGTTCATAGTCATCATGTCTTTCCACATCTGTTTCGCCACCATTCGATATCAAAAACGCTTTGTGGCATGCCTTGCATTCTGCTTGTTGATCGTTATTGGGCACACATTTAATCCACCTGTATTTATTTTCCCACTCTTTGTTATAAGAGTGTACGCGTTTCTTACTTTTTGACGCCATAACTGCACGATTAACTATTATTTTAAAATCTGAAAAACAAAACTCGAGTTTTTAAATAAAATTCATTAAAAGAGGACACGAGCACGTGAAAAGTGACGCCCTCGTAACTGCTGCTCTTTGGACACTAAGGAAAATGGACTAGTGGACTAGTGGAAAGGTTTTGAAACTGGCGAACTGTCCAGCATTTTCAACGTGTGTACTGAACCAATGTCCGCATTCAAAGTTAACTACAACTTCTGAGAAAAATAAAGGCAGGTTCATTCAAAGAAATATTAAATATCAGTATGGCAGTGTTTAATATTTTTGTATAAAACTTACTTTTTTTCCCACAACAGACAGTAGCCGAACAAAGCCATGCGGCTAAGCAAGCCCACTTGTTGACATCACCGCATCAGGAGCCCGGTGATTGGTCAGTTTCAGACTTTCGGTACCATGTCAACTTGGGCTACTTTTTAGAGTCCCCTGCTAAAAAATAAAATTTCTGCTATCTGCTACTTTTTGGGCTACTTGTAACGTACGTCGTCATAAATTACGCGCAAGACAAGTTTCAAACTTGTCCTCTGCTGAGTATAAAATTTGTGTGAACTGTACGTAATTTGTATTTCAAGTGATATAAATTTGTGTGTAATATCTTAATATATATATATATATAATCTGCTACTATTTTTCGTAATTCGCTATTTTTTATTAATTTTACTGCTACTTTATAAAATAAGAGTTGGCAACACTGTACCATGGGTGGATCCAGGGGTGGAGCCTAGGCGGTACGTGCCCCCTAGGCTAGATCCCCAGAGGACGAATACAGTATACTGTATTACAGTAAGTATTGCATTATACTGTAAGTATTATATACTTATCACTAGATGCTTATCAAGCAAAATGCATGCCTTTTTTTTTACCTATTTTTGTGTTTATAGGAGAAAGTGCCTTTTTCGTCATAAAGAGCTTCATTTAATCATTTACCTTTTTTCTAGTATTTTCTAGTATTATTCCATTAGAGTCCCAAAATAGGCCTATCAATTTCTGTTTTATATATATATACTAGCTCCACGGAGCTAGCTTGGCTTCGCCAAGAATCCATACAGTTGTAGAGTTTTATTGGTGCTGGTTAAGTGTGCGGTCTACCTAGCTTTTAGTTAGCCTTATAAGGCTAACTAATGAAACTATCACGACTTAACCTAACCATTCGTCAAGGGCGTACAGTTGACCTAACGATTGGTTAGGTTAAGTCGTGATAGTTTCATTAGTTAGCCTTATAAGGCTAACTAAAAGCTAGGTAGGCCGCACACTTAACCAGCACCGTTTTATTAGGGTGTCTTCAGACGGACACTTGGGGGATAACCCCCTCCCCACCCTTGCATTAGCTTTTAAATCAATATATGATTTCGCCTACGGCGAGGGCACCTTCGGTGCCTGGGTTGCCCCTTTGGGGAGGTCATTCTCCCTCTCCCCAAAACCCTCCTCATCCCCCTTTATACCACTTGGGGGATAACCCCCTCCCCATTACCCCCACCCCTCTCCCCAATTACCCTCCCCGTGACAGAGGATAGACTGACACTTTTTTGGTCGCTACTCCTTTATATATATAGACTAGCTATCGCCAGCTTGGCTTCGCCAAGAATCCCCCTTCTCCCCCATTTATCCCCCATCCCCTCCTCATTTATCCCCCTCAAATTGTAGAGTTTTATAGCTGTTATTGTGCTCAGCACTTGCTTGGGGTGGGCTAATTGTATTAAATTATAATTATTCAAATCGTTTTTTATTTTTTTTTATTTTTTTTTATTTTTCGCCTACGGCGAGGGCACCTTTGGTGCCTGGGTTGCCCCTTTGGGGGAGGTCATTCTCCCTTTCCACCAAAACCCCCTCTCTCATTACCCCCACCCCTCTCCCCCATTTACCCCCACCCTTACATTAGCTTTTAAATCAATATATGATTTCGCCTACGGCGAGGGCACCGAAGGTGCCTGGGTTGCCCCTTTGGGGGAGGTCATTCTCCATCTCCCCCAAAAAAACCTCCCCCCCTTTATACCACTTGTGGGGATAACCTCCTCCCCATTATGGTCATTCTCCCTCTCCCCAGAACCCCCTCACCCTCCTTTATACCACTTGGGGGATAACCCCCTCCCCATTATCCCCACCCCTCTCCCCATTACCCCTACTCTTGCCCAATTACCCCAACCCCTCTCCCCCAGTTACCCCATCCCCCTCCCCCATTACCCTCCCCGTGACAGACGGACACTTTTTTGGTCGTTATGCCACTTGGGGAGATAACCCCCTTCCATTATCCCCCACTCTTCCCCAATTACCCCACCCTTCCCCATTACCCCATCTCCCCATGTACCCCCATTACCTTCCCCGTGACAGACGGACACTTTTTTGGTCGCTACTCCTTTATATATATAGAAGAAGACTAGCTCCACAGGCTAGCTTGGCTTCGCCAAGAATCCATACAGCCTACGGCGAGAAGGCAGTCCGAGGCACCGAAGCGTTACCCCTTTGGGGGAGGTCATTCTCCCTCTCCCCCATCACCCCCTTTTATACAACTTGGGGATTACCCCCACCCCTCTCTCCCATTACTCCCCACCCTCTCCCCCATTTACCCCCACCCTTGCATTAGCTTTTAAATCAATATATGATTTCGCCTACGGCGAGGGCACCTTCGGTGCCTGGGTTGCCCCTTTGGGGAAGTCATTCTCCCTCTCCCCAAAACCCCTCACCCCCATTTATACCACTTGTGGGGATAACCCCCTCCCCATTATCCCCCACCCCTCCCCCATTACCCCCCACTCCTCCCCAATTACCCCCACCCCTCTCCCCATTTACTCCCATCCTTCTCCTCCATTACCCTCCCCATGACAGACGGACACTTTTTTTGGTCGCTATACCACTTGGGCAGGGCCGGATTAACCATTAAGCAAAATAAGCCCGTGCTTAGGGCATCAAGGGAAGGGGGGCACCACAGAAATTTTCAGTGCAAAAAAAAATGTAAAAACAAGATTCAGTCATGCTGAACTTTATAAAATAATTGTAGAAGACAATATTGAGTGTGCCTTCCCAAATGTAGAAATTGCCTTTCGTATATTTTTAACATTAATGGTCACAAATTGCTCAGCTGAGCGTTCATTTTCTCAGTTGAAGTATATTAAAAATACCAACAGAACAACTATGCAACAAAGGCAGGCTGGATGCCTTATCTCTACTAAGTATAGAAGCAGATGTGTTACGTAAGATTAGTTTTGAGGATCTGATCAAAGACTTTGCAATTAAAAAAAGTAGGAGAAAACTTTTCAAATATAAATGAAGTGGAAGTATACAAAAATAAACATTATTTTCCATCTTACTGTAAGTTTTGTTTCATTTTAAAAAATAAAATTTTATTTTATGGTTTATTTTTGTTTATATTTTGAATTACATATATATGGGGCACCAAAATCTTTTAAGTGCTTAGGGCCTCTAAAGGTCTTAATCCGGCCCTGCACTTGGGAGATAACCCCTCCCCATTATCCCCCACCCCTCTCCCCCATTACCCCCCAGCTTGGCTTCGCCAAGAATCCCCCACCACCCCTCTCCCCCATTTACCCCACGCCTCCTCATTTCCCCCACCCTCCCAAGTTGTAGAGTTTTCTAGCTGTTATTATGCTCAGCACTTGCTTGGGGTGGGCTGATTGTATTAAATTATAATTATTCAAATCGTTTACTTATTTTTTATTTTTTTCGCCTATGGTGAGGGCACCTTTGGTGCCTGGGTTACCCCTTTTGGGGAGGTCATTCTCCCTCTCCACCAAAAACCCCTCTCCCCATTACCCCACCCTCTCTCCCCCATTACTCCCCACCTCTCTCCCCCATTTACCCCCACCCTTGCATTAGCTTTTAAATCAATATATGATTTCGCTTACGGCGATGGCACCTTCGGTGCCTGGGTTGCCCCTTTGGGCGAGGTCATTCTCCCTCCCCCAAAACCACCCTTTATACCACTTGGGGGATAACCCCCTCCCCATTATCCCTCTCCCCCATTACCCTCACCCCTCCCCCATTTACTCCCGTTCCCTCCCCGTGACAGACAGACAGACAGACGTACACTTTTTTGGTCGCTATTCCTTTATATATATATATATATATATATACAGTGATGGGCATCGATACATGAAAATCGCTAAAGCGATACCGATACATCGATACATGAAGAACGTCTTAGGCGATACCGATACGTCGATACTTTCTAGATGTCTTAAGCGATACCGATACCGATACCGATACATGCATCGCCGATACATGTATCGCCGGTACATTTTTTATAATTATTCATTTAATATGTAGGTATTAGATATTATTGTTAATACTAGTAATTTGTACGCACTGTAAGTAAAATCAACGACATTTTAATGGGTTTTATAGATGTAAATAAAAACAATTGCTTTATTTAATGAAAGTATGTTTTATTTTGTAGGATACATGAATGACTGAAAATATTACACTAACAATTAAAAGTAATTACTATTACCCTTCAAAAATACCAGCTGGCTAAACATCTGGTCAGACAGTGTATTCCTTTTTGGAGAGTGAATGTGACCAGCCAAACTAAACAACCGTTCTACAGGAGCAGAGGATGGTAGTGGTGTGTTATACTTCAGGAAGACCCGTAGAATTCCTGGGTACTGCCTCAGAGATTGGAGAGAATGACTTCCGTCACCCAGTTACTGTAAAACTTCCATCTCAGTGGAATCTTGGGTTGCAGAGATATTAGTGGAAGCAGACTCATAACAGAAGAAATCATCTGCACTTCCGTCAGATGCAGCATCACTTAGTTGTTGCTGGGGGATCTGCTCGCTGAGGCTCTTAACAGCATTAACCAACATTTCTTGAACCCTCTTTTTGACAATATTAGTATTAAATTTGCCTTTTATTGTCATCCACTTTAACTTGAACAGATGATTTGAAGACGATGCCAGTATTGCTGCTTTACACTCATGCGACGCATCAAGGCACAGAAACGTGACCAGTAGAGTAGTACTGTCATTACATAAATAAATAATATTATTATTTATGTATATTCATAAATATAACTCAGTAGTGTCATATTATAACATCTATTTAAATATTTAAAAATTCTTATTAATGTATCGATGTATCGAAGTATCGATTTTTTCCGATACATTTAAGAAAATTGACCTTAGCGATACCGATAAATCGATACTTTTGTCAAGTAGCTAAAGCGATACCGATACCGATACAAAAGTATCGATCGATACGTATCGGCGATACATGTATCTAGATACTGCCCATCACTGTATATATTATATATATATAGTGGGCCTAGATTTTTAGCCGTTTTGAGGTGATAATGACTAATTTAATGCTAGTGATTAATTGATGCAAATTGATGGTTATAATGACAGGCTGGGTTAACAATTTATGATGTCCTACAGTATCACCGATTGAAGGTGGCTAATGGAGTAGGCCTACTATAATATTTCTGAGTGATACGAATTGCTTCGAGGTCGCCAGCTTGGATTACACCCAAGCAAATATTGTTAAGGTTATAAAAAGCACCTTATTGTTTTGTATTTTATTAAGAAAATAAATCAGTTATTTGTTCACAGTGAATAACAAGTGATTGACAATAATTATAGTGAATAACAATTATTTAACGGCCTTTATATTTTGCTAAGATGACATGGAGCTTAGCCAATAAGAGAAATGGTTAAGCGTTTAATGATCTAGTAATGCATTCATTTATGTTAGGCTAATGGCATGCAAAATGGAACACAACAGAAAATATGAAACCTAGTGATAATAGAAATTATGCACGTACGTTTAGGTACACTGAATAGAATATGTAACACTGATTATGTAGGCCAAAGGTTATGAATAGATGAACATGGAACGGGCCTAGTAATGACAAAGAATGCACGTGAGTTTAGTACACTGTAAATAGATTAGACTTTCATTTAGGTAGGCTAGAGTTACGCATAAATGGAACATTGAATGGGCCTAGTAATGATAAAGAATGCACGTGCGTTTTGTACACGGTAAGTGGATTCGGCCGTCAATAATGGAATGCTTAAATAAATAGCATAAATAAGTGGATGAAAAATATCGATGGATACATGAAAGAACACAATAGCGGAATGATACAATTCGCGATTATGGTATTGGAAATGACACTTGAACTGGGCACAGAAAATAAACCTAGTGCGGGTTTGTATTAGAGAATTAGTCTGATGCACAATCAAATATTGTAATGACACTTGGATTATGAAATAGGCCTACTGTGTTTTTAACGAGAGTCAGTTCGAACAATTTGTAAAACACTTTGTGATTATAGCCTACGCTTCTGCGGTACACTGATGTAGGCTTTGTGTTATTGTTTCAGACGAAGTAAAAAAAGGGGTTAGGCTTACCGAGCCTGAATACCTCTGGACGGAATAGATACTTGCAGGTTGACTTGTAGACTGTAGGTCCGAGATGCCGAATACCTCTGTAGATGAAGAATACTTGAAGGTTGACCTTGTAGACTGTAGGCCCGAAATGCTGATCGTCCCATTGAAGTTTGTTCAACGGGCGCCGGTTGCCTCACGTGTTGATTCGCTTCGTGTAGGGATGAGATGATGCTTGAGGGACTGAAGCCGGCTGAAGTCGAAACGGCGCTGGGCTTCGAAGAAGTGCTTCTGCAGGCTGACGGCGGAAAGTCTTACTTGACGATAGATCGAAAGCCTTGAAGGAACAGCAGGCCGCTCCTCCGGCGGGAAGCCGGCGGGCGGTTGACGTGACGAGTTTCTGCTAGTGATGCACCGGAGCTCCGGCTGCGGCCGAGCAGGAGTTCCGGCCATTTTAGAAAACCTCCTGCTCCGGCCGGAGGTCTCACTAAACTCCGGCCTCTGGCTGGAGGTGCCAAGTACACCAAACTCAATTCTGACAACTTTTAGTTTTAATTCTATAAAACTCTAAAACCTCATTTCTGCACCTATCCGAATATTTCAGTTCTCAGATGACTGTAATAATAATTTATTTTATGAGTGATCAGTGATTGTATTAATATTTCAGTTTTCAGTGACTGTAATAATAATTTATTTTATGAGTGATCAGTTATTGTATTAATAATTGATTTGATATAGGCTACTTTACTCAGCATTCAGCAAGACATCATAAGTTTCATAACCTGAGGATATTCTGTTCAATGGGACTTTTTATAGAAACTAGTACAGTTCCCGTCGCTTCGCTGACGGTTAGACAGGCTAAACTACAGAAAAGAACGCAGCCGTGAAAATTTTGAGCTTCACATTGTGTCAACATTTCTGAATCTGGTATCTCCCAAAACCTCCTCACCCACATTCATGCAACTTGGGGTCTAACCCCCTCCCCATTACACCCACCCCTCCCATTACCCCACCCATCCCCCATTACCCCCATCCCCACCCTTCCCCCATTACTGGCCGGGATAAATTTCAGACAAACAGACAGGCTAAACTACAGAAAAGAACACAGTCATGAAAATCTTGAGCTTCACATTTCCGCCCATAATACAATTTCTGAATTTTTTTCTCACAATTTTTTCTCACAATTTCTGAAAGTGTGACGGACGGACGGACAGCTCTCTTAGTCGACTTTTATAAAGTTTAAGTTATTAAAGACTTAATAATTTAAAATAGCAGGACTATAATATATAAACCCTAAATAGATGAGACGATGGACCACACACACACACATATAAATACTGAAATAAATCAATTGGCCGGAACCTCCGGCCGGAGGAAAAAACACTAAGCCAGAGGTTCCGGCCCTCCGGCCTCCAGCCAAAATCTGCCTCCGGTGCATCACTAGTTTCTGCTCGCGAAGGTGGAGACCAAGACGAGAAAATGACGAGCGACAAGTGAGCAAGTGACAGTGTTGCCAACTCTTATTTTATAAAGTAGCAGTAAAATTAATAAAAAATAGCGAATTACGAAAAATAGTAGCAGATATTGAAGCCACTTTGAAAATTCCTGACAGTGTAGCCACTCTTTTTAAAAATTTTTGTCGGTCTGACCTAGGCTGACCATATTTCCTTGAGACAAAAACGGGACATTGGGATGGCAAAAAAGGGACGGGGGTTATGTAATATTCTGTATTCATGAAAAAGTAAGTACATAAACCGGGACAAAATTGACATTTTTATTAAAACGACGGGACGGCCAGGAAATATTAAAAAAACGGTACTGTCCCGTTCAAAACGGTACGTATGGTCAGCCTATATCTGACCCCACTTACTGATTTCAAGATATTATTACACACAAATTTATATCACTTGAAATACAAATTACACACAGTTCACACAATTTTTTATACTCCGCAGAGGACAAGTTTGACTTGTCTTGCGCGTAATTTATGACGATGTACATTACAAGTAGCCCAAAAAGTAGCAGATAGCAGAAAATTTTATTTTTTAGCAGGGGACTCTAAAAAGTAGCCCAATCTGCGAAAAGTAGCCCAAGTTGACAACACTGGCAAGTGAGAGTGAGTATCAGTGGAATCTCGCTTATATAGTCTCTGTGACCCGGACTTTCGCGGCATTTCTTAAACAGAAAAAACAAACAACAAACATTTCTTGAAACGCCTCCTGCGCGTCCTTTAGTTGATAAGGGCTTGCTTTCGCGGGCCTTTTGGGAAGAAACAGACGTTTTCATTTTTTCTGATTCCTTGACCACGTGTGTCTTCTAAGAATGTTTGATGATGGCGTGGAAGAAAGAATTTGTTTGCCTACTTGTTAGTCTATTTCTTGTCGGTCCTCTCTCTCTCTCTCTCTCTCTCTCTCTCTCTCTCTCTATATATATATATATATATATATATATAGGCTGACCATACGTACCGTTTTGAACGGGACAGTACCGTTTTTTTTATGTTTCCTGGCCGTCCCGTCGTTTTAATAAAAATGTCAATTTTGTCCCGGTTTATGTACTTACTTTTTCATTAATACAGAATATTTCATAACCCCCGTCCCTTTTTTGCCATCCCAATGTCCCGTTTTTGTCCCAAGGAAATATGGTCAGCCTATATATATATACACACACAACAACTCAGAATGGTCCCCTGAGAAACTTATATGTTAAACACAGACCGTGCATGGAACAAGGAACTCTTCTGAGAAATTACATCCACTATAGGATCCTGTTAGGTGTGCTGTACCGCCTCCACAGTTTCTTCACCCCCACTCAGTTGCTGTCTCGATACAGCCTACAGGGGTCTTGTTCACCCCTGTATGGAGTAATTAGGGTGTGTCAATTTGGGAAGTGAAAATTAATTTTTGCCGATTCCTTCACTGAGGGGTTTTAAAAATATGTTTTTGGATGTGAAGAATTCAAATCTGCTATTATTTTTGTGATTGCTCAACACTTAGCTTGGTAAATCTACGTTTGATTAAAAAGCACATAAATTGCTCTCGGAAAACAACATTTATTAATTTTAGCTTCTCAAAATGTCAGGTAATGCTATAAAAATTTTAGTTTCTCTGCATAAAACATATCCAAGTAATCATAAAACATATCCTTGTAATCATAAAACAACATTAGAAAGTAATGACATCAGTAAAAAAAAATATTTAAACAACAAGTTTCATCAAGTCTTACTTTGATTCGTTCTTGGACATCAGCCGCCGACTTGCTTCTTGGCCTCTGATATAGCCCTCACGTTTCTCATGTGTATACACCCTGCCTGCTGCCTCTGTGACTTGTTTCACACACCTCTCTATTGACTGAGCATGACAGGGCCACTGTGGAACTTGCATAGGCTTGTCAAAGAACTTCTTTACTTCTGCTGTAGTCAGTTTACATGTCAAAGGAGGTTCAAATACCCCGTCAGACCAGTCTGTCAGCTCCAACACGGAAGAAGCACTGGGGTTGATGGAAGGTGTCTTCCTGGGACGTACAGAAAGATCTCCAAGTGTGTCATCATCTTCACCCCTCATGTCAACAATCTTTTGGACACCAGCTCTCCTCTCCTCACTGTCATCTGAGCACAAGAGTGTCTGGATTATCATTTCGCTGAATGCATACCATGCTGAGCGCTTGATGGTTGGCAAAACAGCATCCACTACAGCCTTCTTTTGCAGCCTAACTAGCCGCAGCTGAAACAAGATGTGGCGTGGGCCTTCCACCCAAGAGTGTTTTACTTTGATGTTGAACCAACAGGGGTAGTACACACCAACAATGTATTCCACTATCAATCTTAAGTTGTTGAGGGTTTTGCCTTTAAGGCCATGTTTTGAAACCCATATGCGTCAAAGCCTGTTTGCTGTTGTCAACCACCTTGAATGGCTCACTGGACCAATTTCAAGAAGGGCCAGATCTGTGGGAAGTTCTCCTGTCCTTATGGCCTGTGTGATCCTATACCCGTACGCTTGATCAGTGGAGAGATCCTTTACGACATTGTCACTCAGTGAAGTAAGAGGCTCTCCAATTGAGAGTTTGGTGAATGAAGGATCAATTTCAAGTTCGGTTGCAGTGTCTAGCATCTTGCCAATGTTACCTGTCCACTTGTTGTTAGACAAGGTCTTCCCATCCAGTGCTGTGATCAAGTGTCGCAGGGGTAACTCGTTAGTGTGGAGGGCACAAACCAACCAGATCAGCTTACGGCAAAGCTTAACCTCTACCCAATGCATGGAACCACCCTCCCAGCCAGTTTTAACATTTGTAAAATCACCTCCAATGGCCTGCAGGCTTTTATCAATGCCCTTCTTCTTCATGAAATCTACAAGATTATCAGCAATAACTTCAGCAGGTTTTTTTCTCGTTGAGCCTTTCTCAGGAGTGAAGTGGTAGAGATATCTTCCACCTGGCTCACTGCACACAGAATAATGCTCTTCTTTGATGATGCTGGGGAACTGACGATCTGAATTGTCTGCTTTCAGCATAACTTTAGTTGTATCTTGACGGCCGCCAAAGAAGATGCAGTCAATTTCACCCTTCTTACAAAGATCATCAAATTCCTGATCCAGGGATCTCATAACTTTTTCTTGGGCCCTCTTGACTTTATTGTGATCAACTACAAGTCTCTTGTCTTCTTCAGTGATCAAGCCAGCATTCATAAAGACAGCAGTGGTGATGGCAGCTGTGGCACGCAGGCCAACACCATATCTGATGCTATGCATAGCAACATTAGGTATTTCTAATGTGTTGTACTCTGGCTTTTTATTGGAAGTTGAAGACGTGCTTGGTATTTCTAATGTCACTTCATAACTTCCATCCTTTCCATCTTGAGCATCAGCTATTTGTTCTTCATTTTCATCATCAGAGAAAATTATTTCATTTGATGGCATTGAAACATCCTGCTTACTTGTCTGCTTATATTCAGCAAGCCTTCTTCTTTCGTCTTCTTGCCGCTTCTGCTTTTTGACTTGTCTGTTGTGCTCAGGTTGATCTGGCAAGCCAATCTGATGTGGTCCAATAGAACCAGACTTGTCTCTCTGACCTTTAATGAAAGCAAGTTCCTTCACAGGGATCTTCATCTCCCTTGGGCATGTACAGTTAATGTGAGTTTCGTTTTTGCAACCAGCATCTGCAAGGCAGCCAAATTCAGAGCAGAGAACAATTTTACACTTGCAACTGAGGTTTAGGGTGGATCGATTTTACATTTTTTTCGATTTCCATATTCTAATAGAGACAAAAACTTGCGCATGCATGAGAAAATAGCCTCTGCAAAATCTTAGCTTAATAGGTAATCATCTTCTGCCCCCGGCAGAGCGATGAAAATCATATTTTAGTAGTCAAAAACGTATTTTTCTTATAATTTTTAAAATATTTCAATATGCATCAAAATTATTCCTAATAACTATAAAGTCGATGAAAAAGACCTCATATGATCGTTTTTCCAAGCGCGTTATCCTACTTTAATATATTTTGCCCCCGGCAACAACGTCAAATATTGAAAAAATAGGTAATTTATATACATATCTTCAGATCGGCTCTTTGTCTTAAATAATGCATTTATATATTTCCCACAGCATTTATATCGTTGCTTAGGCATGAAATAACACACACGCAAAATTTTCTGACTCTAGAGTAATATCTTCTGTCCCCGAGAAAAGTCTAAATGTGGATTATAATTACGTTAATGCGATGTTATAAGTACGATCAGGCCCGGATCTAGAAGAATGGGGGCCCGTGGGTAATTTTTTTTTGGGGGGCCCCCTTGGCTACAATTTTTATTATATAAGGATTATAAGCTTTGTTTACGAGGAAAATTAAAGGTTTTCAGAACAAACATATTACTTTACTTTATTTATTTAGTTTTCAGAACAAACATATTACTTTACAAATATTTTACTTTATTTTACATATTATATTTTCCTGAATTAATAATTTTATACACACCTACCTACTGATTATGAGCTGGCAACCGATTGAACCGACGAGCCTTTTTTTGTGCAAATTCATTAATAATATTTCGAAAATCGACTTCTTTGGCCAGAGCATGTTCAACACAGAGAATTGCCAGTGACTGTAATCGCTTTTGCTTCATTGTTGAACGTGTGCAACATTTCAGTCGCTTTAACTTAGAAAAACTCCGTCCGCCGGTACAATTGGTCACCATCAATGACAAGTACATTCTGTATGCATTTAAGACATTGGGGAAAACTTCTCCAAATTTGGAGGCCCCCCTCAAATGCGGGGCCCGTGGCTGCAGCCCACATAGCCCACCCCTAGATCCGGGTCTGAGTACGATAAGTACTAAGTACAGCTTCTCGCTTGCTAATTTTATAAAATTAGCAACCCAGAACTCACCACGAGGAGGTGGCTGTACGTCGAGTTCCACCCTATCCAGCCCCAACCACCCTTCCTTTGGCTGCATGTCGATTTACATACGGTAATCTTTCTTAGAATCAAATCGTGGAATTTTTGTTCGGGAGTGAAGACGGGAGCGGATGAATCCGTCCCTCTCTTCTATTCCACTTACACTTGCAGAGGCTTCGGTTACTAATTTGATGAGTCTCTCGACCGCTTGAGTATGACAAGGGAATAGTGGGATCAGTCCATCAGGCTGGTCTCTCGTCTCAACAAACTTTTTTATTCGGGTATCAGGTATTGTTTTTGTAACGGGGGGTTCGGTCACCTCAGCCGTTTGCCAGTTGATCATTTCGTAATAGTTTTGACTATCGTAGAGCAGCTCAGGCATGGCGAAGGCTCGAATTTCCCCCGCTGGTGATTGTTTTGATCGTGCTTTTAATATTCTTCTCCATCCCAATTCTCTTATGTGTTGCTCATCGGCATGTAGCATGGAGATCAAAATATTTTCTGGGTGAGCAAAGAAAGAATTTCTACGGAGGACTTTGTTGGCGATTGTCTTAGATCTTTGAGGCATGGTCTGAGAGAGACGCATCATTTCGAAAAAATGTTTTGCGCCCTCAGTGAAACTGGAGTTTTTCTTTATCTTAAACCAAATTGGCGCGTAAACTGTCATAATGAATCGCACAATTTCGTTGAAGGTGCTGGAGGGTTCACTGGTTGAAACATAGAGGCGCAGAAACCTATTTGCTGTTGTCAGCCACCTGGAATGCGCCATCTTACCTGGATTTCGAGCCGCGAGAGCTGAAGAGCAGCTACCGCTCGACACTGCTCTGTAGATGCCTAACAAATATTTTTGGTCAGTGCTCAACTCGGCATCATCTATGTCAATGTCGGGAGATGGAATGGCATCGAATTCTGTAATTGGAAGTTTTTCGCAGTCGTTCAGTTGTTTTCCAACTGGTCCAGTAAAGCCCACTGGCCCAGTTGTTTTGCCGTCCAAGTCTTGAATGAGGTGTCGCAGTGATAATTCATTACCGTGTAATAGGCATATGATCCACTGAACTGGCCTTTGTAGTTTCATTTCAATCATACGCCAGTACGCAGTGCGTACTGGCGCGTCAGTGGCAGCTGCTGCTGGCAGCACTCACCAGAGATGACCTTTAAACCCTAGCCTAGAGTCATAAAATTTTGCGTGTGTGTTATTTCATGCCTAAGCAACGATATAAATGCTATGGGAAATATATAAATGCATTATTTAAGACAAAGAGCCGATCTGAAAATATGTATATAAATTACCTATTTTTTCAACATTTGACGTTGTTGCCGGGGGCAAAAGATATTAACGTAGGACAACGCGCTTGGAAAAACGATCATATGAGGTCTTTTTCATCGACTTTATAGTTATTAGGAATAATTTTGATGCATATTGAAATATTTTAAAAATTATAAGAAAAATACGTTTTTGACTACTAAAATATGATTTTCATCGCTCTGCCGGGGGCAGAAGATGATTACCTATTAAGCTAAGATTTTGCAGAGGCTATTTTCTCATGCATGCGCAAGTGTTTGTCTCTATTAGAATATGGAAATCGAAAAAAATGTAAAATCGATCCACCCTACTGAGGATGTCAAAAAGCTTGTCAAGTTTTGCAATGAAAGCCTCTTTGACATGTAGCTTTCCTCTCGCAAGAGATATGTTTTTGGCCTGCTCCCAGCTCTCTTGGATCTTGTTTAAGATTGTGACTCGTGAATTTACAACGGGGGCTACAAAAGAACTATTTGCTCGTTCCCACTTTTCAAGCACTTTAGGGTAAATGTCTTTTGCAAGACTGGCTGCTGGGTAGTTTCTCACATCCTCACCACTTTGTTCTCTTAGCAGTAGCCCATATTTCAGAACGTCTCGCAGAGTTGGGAGTTCAGAGGGCAACAACTCTCTACCAGTTCCAATTAGGTTGCTCATATGTGTGAATGTCCCCAGTCTTGTCCTCCTTTTAGAAGCCATTGTAGGTCAATTCCCACTGGTTAGGATGGTAGCACTGACGGACAAGTAATCTTCAGCACACTGATGAATATGTTTCAACCTGTGAAATAAGCAAAAACAGCAGTGCATTATATATACAGCATATATAATTATTAATATAATAATTATTATATAATTCCACAAAAAAAGTCAAAAAAGTCACTATTTTTATGTAGCTTCTTACCAAGCAAAACTAAATTATATTAAATTAACAAAAATATCTTTAGAATTTCTAAGTCATGCTGCAACTTTTTAGCACCCCTCATATTTGGAATTTGAAAGTTGAAAAATTCGACACACCCTAATGGAGTATGCTTCTCATGTGTGGGGTGGTTCAACCCACACAGCCGTACTTGACCAGGTGGAATCAAAGGCTTTTCGTCTCATCAATGCCCCGCCTCTTACTGACTGTCTTCAATCGCTCTCTCTTCGCCGCAATGTTGCCTCACTTTCTCTTTACTATCGCTATTATAACGGACATTTCTTCTGAACTCTCTAACTGCATGCCTCTTCCTTTAAGGAGAGCACGCAGCCCCAGACTTTCTACACTTTCTCATTCCTTTTCTGACCAACTCTCTGACGCAAGGGTTAATCGGTATCTTTCATCTACTCAACTGGTAAACTCTGGAACAATCTTCCTCAATCCATCTTTCCTCCTGTCTATGACCTCCCATCTTTCAAACACAGAGTGTCTAGGCATCTCGAAAACCCTGGACCTTGATTTTAGCTCTCTTCTTCTATAGAGGGGGGGGGGTTGCTTTTGCGGGCATTCGCCCTTGGCCCCTCCTTCCTGCATAAAAAACCACAAGGAAAAAGAAAAACTATTCCAAGGCCTTTCGTGTATTCAGCAATACACCTCGTCAAGGAATTCGAAAGTAAAAAGATTTCCTGATGAGGTGTATTACTGAGTACATGAAAGGCCTTGGAATAATTTTTTCTTTTTCCTTGTGGATTGCATTATTAATTCATTTCACGTGTTTAGGCGTAAAACTGAGTGTGGATAATAGTCAGTGTTGGGCACTAAAGCGTTAATCCGATAACAGTTAATTAACGAAGTTAACTTTTTTTAACGGACTATTAACGGAAGTTAATTTCCATTTATCGTTATCGGACCAGTTAACTTCCGATAACTCGATATTTAGTCCATTAAAGTCCGTTAACACGTTAACTGCGAGGAGTCATTCACGGAAGATCACCGCTCCGCGAATGAATTCAAACCGCCATAACTTCAGTCTGCCAATTCCGTCCTCTGCCGCAGTGGAACGGCTCTTCTCTCTCGGCAAGGACATCCTGAGGCCCAAGAGGTCAAGACTGGCAGTTGGGCCTAACTTTGAGAAGTTGGTCTTTCTGAAGGGCAACCAGCACATTGTGTCATAGTCTTTAATAAATGTGCCTAAAATTTAATTTTACCTTTCAGTTCCCGCCATAATAATTAATTCTCTGGTAAATTAAAATTTAGTTAATGGTTAGTGGTTACAAGGGTTTCAAAACATGTAATCAGTACATTTTTTATTAAAAATAAAAATAAAAGTTATTAAGCAAAAAAGTTGCAAAACTTGATAAAAATACAGTTAAATACCTATTTATTGTTGGATTTTGCATAAATAAACATTTTCTATGGGTTTTAAAGCTTTTTTCCTTGATTTTTTTAAATGTTAGTAAAGAAATAGTTATCGTTAACGGATTATCGTTAACTTCCGTTAACTTTGTAGTAAAATTATCGGATTATCGTTATCGGAGTTAAAAATTGGGGTTAACGGATTATCATAATCGAAGTTAACTTTTTGGTTAACGGTGCCCACCACTGATAATAGTATTATTTTATATTATATTTTTGAAATTTAAATCCTTGTCATTATTGTGTAATCAATATTTTCAGTATCTATTGTTTTGTTCACTCGAATGGCGTTGTAATATATATTATTTATATGTATATAATGGTATTATTCTACTGTACAATATATTAAACTTTATTTTTGGAAATAAAATCATTGTTATTATGCGTAACTAATATTTGCATTACGTACTATTTTGTTCAGTAAGGGTGTTGTAATATGTATTGTGTGTATATAAAGTATTATTCTAGAATCTAGATTAAACGTTTTTTGAAAGCAAATTTATAAATTCAATTTTGGTTTTTTTTTCCTGCCTATTTTGAATGTTTATTTTGTCTATTTGCCTGCTTTTTTTTAAGGGTTTTTAGTGCCTAAACATCCGGGCACTAATTATCACAATTGAAATACACAGAATTTGATAAATATTTTATTAGTAATCATATTGTAGGCCCCTTAACGAAGATTTTTAATCAGTCACTGAAAATGGGGATTATTCCTGAAGACTTCAAATTAGCTAACGTCACGCCCATTTTTAAAAAAGGCGACCGCACAGTAGCTAGCAAATATAGGCCCATTAGCTTAACGTCAATTGTCAGGTAAACTTTTGGAATCTGTAGTTAGGGATCGTAATTGATCACTTACAAAGTCGAGATTTGATTAATAGTAGTCAGCATGGGTTTCGACGTCATAGATCTTGTTTAACTAATTTGTTAGAATTTTATAACGAAATAGTGCGCGAATACGATAGGCATAGAGCGGCTGACGTTATTTATTTAGATTTTAACATGGCGTTCGATACAGTTCCGCATAGAAGATTAATTGCGAAGGTTAAAGCGCACGGTATACACGGTCAGGTAGCTAAGTGGTTAGAGGAATGGCTTCGTGCTAGGAGACAGGGGGGTCGTTGTTAATGGTAGTGAATCGGGGTGGTTGGATGTAGGTAGCGGTGTCCCACAGGGTTCAGTGTTAGGCCCATTGCTATTCATAATTTGCATTAACGACATAAATGTAGGATTGACTAGTAACGTGTCAAAATTCTCAACGATACTAAAATACTGTAGGCGGTAAGGTTGTTAACGAGGACGATAGAAATAGGCTCCAAGACGATGTAAGTAGTATAGCCGAAAAATGTATGAGTGCAATTGCATTGCAATATTGCATAATGTTGCAAGATTGCCACCCCGCCCCCTTTGTTGAAAGAGTGCGAACTGCACCCCCTTGGTGCCAACCCCCACCCCCCTTTGTTGCCAACCCCAAAATGGGGATGCAAGGGGTTTGCAACTTGGAGTTATCCCCCAAGCTGATCCCCCCAAAGGGACATACCTAACCTATGGGAGCCTCTTTGGGGGAGAAGGTGGGACGGCCTCACCCCCCAAAGGAGGAGAAAGAGAGAGAGACCCAGAGGAGGGTCTTTCCTTGGCTGACTGCTAAGCTAATATGGGGTTCTTCAGCCACCCGCCGCTCTCTTATAGGCCCCTAATCAGCCAGTGGACTGAGTTGTCAGATATCGCCATGTATTTAATTTTTCCTTATATTAATGTCGGCTTAGATTGCTGAGGTGCCAGTTTCCGCTATATATTTATTTAAAGTATATATTATTCAGCCAGGGCCAGCGGGCGCCACAGCCAGTTGGCTTAGAAGGCTGAGTTGCCAGATAGCAATAATCATTTAATTAAAGCATATATTAATGTTGGCTTAGAAGGTTGAGTTGCCAGATTCTTTATTTTTTAATTTTTCTTTATTATTCAGCCATTTGGCTGCTGACTAGCCAGATAACATTTTAATTGTTCAGGTATACCTTATTAGGGAGAGTTGCTAAATACCACCATATATATTTTAATTTTTATTATGGGGGGTTGCTAAATACCGCCATTTATTTTAATTTATATGAGGATAGTTGTCAGGTACCACCATATATTTTTATTTATGAGGATAGTTGTCAGGTACCACCATTTATTTTAATTTTTTATTTATATTATGGATATAATAGTGTTCAAGGAATAAATAAAACACCAATACAACGTTCTGTTTATGAATTAATGGATATTCAATGGGACATATATATATGATCAAATAATAGAACGGAAAATATATAATCGTACAAAGCATAGTATTAACAAAATATTAGAAAAATATATAGTTATATTAATTATATATAACACTGCCCAACACCAATTTTGCTGATTTAATTCTAACACCTGTTTTTAGGTAACTTTGGTGTGCTGATTTCAAAAATCACCTTAGTTTTTGCCTATCACGTCAGGTTTTCGAGCAATCAAATACGGAGATATCGCATTTTGGCAGGGTTATGCCCAATTTTTTTTCTTTTCAAAAAATAAGTTTTTACATACTCAGAATCAGCATGGAAAAGTAAACAATTGTGCAGGGAGTGAACTTTAATATACAATGGTAATATTGACACATAAAGTGATTAAAAGTGTTTAAATAAGCAAAAAATGAATCCATGATCATGACGTCACGCTCACACCTGGGGAAATCACAGATACCCAAGATTTTAATATGTTGTACATGACCTTTAGATTTAATGCACAGATTTGCGTATTCCACAGATAAAATTTTAACAGCAAAACAGCTGTTAACAGGTCTCAAAAATCATCAATTTTGATAAGTGCCCTTCATGGATCACTCAAAATAGGCATATTGCATTGCACATTGCACGAAAACCTGATGTGATGGACAAAATCTAAGGTGATTTTTGAAATCAGCACATCAATATTATCCAGAAACAGGTCTTAGAATTAAATCACCAGCAAAAACATTTTTTTTTGTTGGGCAGTGTAATCATACAAAACATAGTATTAACAAAATATTGGAAAAATATATAGTTATATTATCAAAAGTTATATTATCAAATATTAGTACAGGAAAATATATACAAATCGTATAATCATATTATTACAGGAAATATATATATATATATATATATATATATATATATATATATATATATATATATATATATTCTCTTTATGGCCTACGGTGCAAAACTCTAAATTCAACGGTGATTGAGGCTATATCACATCGCCATTACTCTGCACGATGTGGTAAAACCATCCAAGCATCACCTCACCGTTTAACTGATATGACGATCTATACTCGATATAAATGGCTTTTATATCGTTCAATACTATTTTTGTACCCACTTTACACTCGGCAGGCAAGTTGTCTTTAAGCGCAGCTAGAACACATTCAAAAGCACGCACAAAAACGTCATCGTTGACCGTTACATTAAATACGAGTTTATAATCATGCCTTTCCAATCGAGGATTTTTTCTTATCGCCCCGAACTTTTCAATCGTGAACTCTTCTTCACTCAGCATAACGGTGATTGAAATATTCTACCAAATCGTAACGACACCTATCCACTATATAAAGGTACAGTTCTTCAGGGTGAACAGTGTAGGCGAGCTCAGTTCTGTACCTCTCAAGTGCTTTTTACCAAAGCTCAGGATATTTCGAAGAATCTAAACCTTTTAAATATGCATCCAGATCTAGACCATTCTCCCCCTGTTCATTCCTACATTCAACAAATCCGTCGAGCAGAGCGGTGTAAGCGTATTCAAGTACCGTGTCAAAATAAACCATGTATGTAACACGCGCGTCTAATATAGGCTTCAGCTTACGGAATCCGACGATCTCAAACATTCTTTCGAGGATGAAACGGTTTCGTGTAGGAACAAGAACGTCATTATCAGCTGTGTTCTTCCACATCAGTCGTATATCAATGCGTGGTTCGTTATTTACACTCACTGTACAAACAATGGTATATGAGGAGGCGTCACTAATCACCTCTCTTATTATACCTACGTCAGCTGGTATTTTATAACGGTCCTCAGCCCACCTCTCAATCACCACGAAGATTTTATGCAGCTCCTCAAGACAAATAAATAACGTTACGTTTGCTTGCATGCCTGCAGATCGTTTCAAACACAGTTAATGGTGCCGGTTTCTCGCCTGAATACGCGCAATGACTTCGTCACGGAGACGTCGTACGAGGCGTTGAGAATGCTTCTCAAAGGGAGTTCCATCGTATTCGCACGTTCACACGGACCGAGATGACACAACCACTCGGCGCAAGCTCTGAGATGACTATGAGCCACAGGAGGCAGGCGGGCAGGATCGGTTCGACGGGCGGGGTGAATCACCCTGATGAAACGTGAATGGGTTTGTTCGAACTCGTATGCTCCGTGAGGAGTAAGTCACAGCATAATCTAATGAAACGTGTACGACGCTGACCCAACATGAATCGTTGTATCCCATTATATTAGGCAGGTGTTTTGAGAAATTTTCTGATACAAGAATTAATTTCGGTTTTAATGTTTTATCACTACAACTTCCCCGAATACGCACCAGACAGTTTGCTTCAAGGTAAATTTCACGAGCTAAACACATTTTATAATGTTTTATCTCTCCTAAACATCTTCACATTGCGGGGCGCTATTAGAGAGAAACATATGTTCATATTTATCCTTTTTGTGTAACAGGCGATACTCATCTCTAAAATCTGTTAAAAATTCACACAACCCATTAGCCACAACCTCACTACAAACCTCATCATGATATATATTAATGTAGTGGTAAAAATACTTAAGATTGTCCATGATGACAAGATTTACATTTTCAACCGTAGGGTACGAGTAATCGGTGTGGTGTAACATGATATAATACCTCTTATCACACCACTCATCCACAAGACTCACTATCCATAACTGTTATCTTCTGATCGTGTTGCTTCTTCTACCACGCGATGCACGTGAGCCTTTATAAAGCTTAGTTCTATAACATACTTCAGTACATCGTCTGTACTGCGAAATCCTACAATCCCCTCGCCAGAATATCCGTAGAGTATTTGAATAGCCTGGCCCTTCGCACGATTCAATGCAGCCTTAAAAGATGCAAAGGAGGCGGGTATAGGAAGTTTTTCAGTATCCACTACATCTACGCACTTGGCAGAATACCACTTCATAAATGCTGAACACGCGATATTAAAGGTGGTCATTTTCTTCTATGCGAGAAATACACGTCTGAGCTCAAGGGTATACAGAGGTCAACTGAGTACGGAAGGGTAGAGGTCTGCTCAGGTTGCGGCGTGATTCACGTCGACGGTCTTACAGTGGGCGGAGCTTAACTTTTACTGTACACACGCACACACGCAAAGTAAAACGCTAGTTGAAACATGATTTATTTAATAAACGAAATAATCAAGATGTATATTTTACAAATACGTGTAATAATTAAGTTAGCAATAGACATATCAAAGATTATGGTATCCAAAGGGTACGGTGTCATAGGTACCAGGCACCTGGTAGCGTTTCCTATAGGTGTTACGGCACACCTTTGTACCCCTAAGTTCCTTCACGCCCCCCAGCTTCTGCGCCTGAAAATTGTGGGTGCCTACAGTCAGTTGGGGCGGCCGATCACCCTCATCATCCAAGCACACTAACTCCTTCAGCGAATCAAAGTTGACGACCCGCCGATTCGCTTGGTTAAGCGTGATACCCTTAGCCTTCACGATATACTTCGTTTCATTCCCTATCCTCACCCGTACCCCATAGGTCTTTGGCCCTGTTGACACAAACGAGTCGGCGTATGCGTTGTCCCCATACTCATCCTTGATCTCGTCAGTTAACTCACCGAGGAACTCCCCAATAGCAGGCATGTATTCACCCCTCCTTGCTGTGAATATCACGCTATCTGTATCGGCATACAATACCCTCTGCCCAAGAGAATGCAATAGACCCCAAAGTTTGATGGGCATAGGCTGTTGTGAAGCTGGCTACAGGGATGTTTGTAACCCGTGATGTATCTGTGGCCAATTCAGTATTGTTGTACTTTATTATGTAAGTATTACCTACATTCACAATCTCCATGACTTCTTTATCGGGTGCGTTGGCGTAATCCCAGACTTCACTATAACTTTGCGCCAAATGAACGTTCCCTTTACCGGTATTCTGTGCAAATTTTCCCCAAAGACTGTTTAGACACAATTTTGCACTAAAGCGCTTGCCAGGATTCTTTACAATTTGGGTACGATCAAGTTGTATACCCTCGTGGTCGCGGTAACGCTGAATATAAGACGTTTTTTCGTTTTCGGTTTCAACCCCTCGCGGATACTCTGACGCCTCAACCTTATCCTTCAAAAATGCGTTTATATATGGCATGAAAAGGTTGAGTAGCTTCTGAAACCTCCACACCTCATGTATCTTCATTATTCTATACCCATGGCGTACGGCTAGGGCCAGCTCAGGACTTGTGTATACACCTCTGATCTTACGCTGGTGGGGTGTATGGTCACAATCACCATTATTCTCTTCCGCGCACTTCACGCACAGGGGAAACATAAGTTTGTGATCTATGACAACGGGTAAGATCGGCATCCATAAATCGGTAGGGGGGAGCACGTCTACGAAAGAAAGGCCGAAATAGTGCCCGTTCAAATTTCTTGAAAAGTCGTTGATGGAGGGTAGGCTAGGTCCCACTATTTTTTCAGGCGCACCCACGGGGTACGGATTGTTCTTCATCACGTAGGGGTATAAAGAACAGAAATCGTAGTAGTGGAGCTTCACACCCTCCGTAGGTGGAAAGTATAGCTTGAAGGGTTTGTACGCCCGCCGAACAAGCTATCACCGCATTTGAGAGGCTCCAGTACCATTGAACGCTTGATCGTGTTTATTTCTTCACGGTACGCCTCGTCTGTCTCCATCCGTGCATCATACTCATGCTCCCACAAGACTTTGTGAGTGAACTGGGAGCTTATAAGCTGATCGCGGGTACGCGTCCACGCAAGACAGTCGGCAGGAGTTCTACCGTGGATATCTCCTACGATTCCACACTCAGGACGGGGCATCCATGCCACCAGCAGCCATTAAAGGAGTACACAGTCTTCTCGCCAGTGACACGGTTTTCACTTAGACCATCAACCCAAAAAACACGCCATTAACCTTAATGGGCACTTCACCCGTGTTGCGGGCATGCTTTATGTATACACCTGTCTGCTGTTGTAGGTGTATGAGCCAGTAAATAGCCTTGTGCCCATAACTGCGGGGTTGTTTCTGTGATAATGGCTAAGGTGGCTTTAGGCATGAAGTTATTCTTGAGCACCGTAAAACATAATGAGGCGATGGTGGTTGCGACTTGCAGCGGATCGCATTTGAAACGGCATATGTACATCCTTCTAAAGGCCTGGAAACATACTTTAAGCAAGCGTACATCATTCACGCAATAACGCTCACATTCATCAGCTATATTATAAGGATTACGTTCACTAAAACTTGTAGTATCGATCAAAATCTTCACGTTCATCTGTACTCCTACAATCATAGTTAAAGTAATGTTTGGGTGGTAGACCTACGTAATTTAAAGTTTCGCTAGTGAGGAATGTGTAAGGGAAGTATTCTTTTGAAGCCTCAGCTGCAACGCCTATCACCTTGGGTAGCTTTGCTAATTTGCAGGGTGTGAATAATAAAGTGTCTTTAAATTGTACATTACCTCTTATTTGCATCTGTATTAATTTGTTGCCTCTTTTCAATGGGTCACCTGTAAATATCTCAGAGGACTCGTGCTCAAGCAGCTCCTTATAAAGGAACTGTGTTTCAAACTTTGCCCCGTTATGGGCAAGAATATACACAGTCATTTTTTTGAACTTGTCGGCTAACTTGACAACGTAGGATACAAATAGTTTCACAGGACTATCGTGGACATTCGTTTTAAAAACGTTTGTCCGTTTACCACATTTGTGACACTCATCACACTCGATCTCCATACACTCATCACAGATAGTCTGGCTCACAAGTAAATGTGGAATTACCTCTTTGGTTTCAGCGTTCGTGTATGTTTCTATATCGTAGTATACAGTTATACAAGGGTTTTTAGGCTTGCATCTTTATATAACATACATGCTTTACTCCATCCGCCTTATATTTCCTGGCATGTAGGACAGTGAATTTCATCACATTTATGCCTAAATTTTCCCCAATTATCCATTGTGTGAAACATACCACATTCACAGATTCTCATTTTCCTGCACGTGCCAATTGATTTATGGAGCTCAAAACAGTTATTATTGAAAAATGTGCGTCTACACACATTACAATCCCTCTTCTCAGCTTCAACTACATGGCTTTCACATTTGGAGCTTTTACACTGCGCACATACCATGTGGCAATCTTTACAATGTTTCACTATATCATCCGCAAACTCGAGACACTCCTTACACAAATCATGATGTCGTCCATATTTTCGACTTTTATCATAACTCGCGTAAAGGCTCCTTATATTACGGACGGGAAGATATGTTGTACCTGACAGTCCTAAAATAAGTAGGGGTCTTGTACGATCTCTCACACAGCTTTTAAAAACATACGCAGTTCTACGACGTTCATCCAATCTAAATACAACTCTACGAACATTCATTTCCTGTTCTACTCTTCTCAGCTCTTCAGGGCCCATGTTACAGTCAAACTCAAGTTCACAGTCTACAGCTAGTTTATGGGCACGCTCCACGACCGTAGGCAACCAAATTTTTGTGGTCTGTGTATTTAGTACAGTAAACATACGAGCTAAGACTACTGCTATAAAGCCGCAACCACGATCGGCGTTTATATGCCGTCTAAAAATAGCCTGAGAATTGAAGTTAAGAGTGTAAGGTGTGGCACTATGGCCCGCAACACGGAATACACGGTCAATATTTACCGTGAAGTTGTCCATATTGAAGGCTATACTACTTTGGGAGGCCTACATTATACGACCTAATATATATAATTTATATATATATCTTTAGCCGCCAAACGTCTGAATGGCACTACTATCCAAAAATCATTTACATCGTTATCATCTGAGCCGAATCCGAAGGACAGCCTCGTCCTGACTTCACGCTCGTCGCGGTTCTGAAGGGCAAACTCTACAATATGCTCTACAACGCGACGTAGTCCGTGTTCAATACCGTTGCTATACATGGATCTCAACCCTGACACTATACCGATTTCTAGTCAAGGCTGGAGTAGGAGTTGCGGTGCGCACCAACTCGAATGTTATACCATCCTCAACAGAACGGGGAGCAGCTGTGGAGGATGAATAAGGGGGTGTATTTGAGGAAGACGCTGTTGTGGGGATGGTTGCGTAAGACGTTGAGGGTTGGGGCTCTATTACTGCAGACTCAACAGAACGGGGTGCAGCTGTGAAGGATGAACAAGGGGATATATTGGCGGAAGAAGCTGATGTGGGGTTGACTGCGTAAGACGTAGAGGGTTGGGGCTCTATAGCTGCAGACTCAACAGAACAGGGTGCAGATGTGGAGGATGAACAAGGGATTATATTGGCGGAATGCTCTACTGTGGGGGTTGTTGCGTAAGACGTAGAGGGTTGGGGCTCTACTACTGGTGGTCTAACAACCGGCGCATTCCTGACGCGCTTTATACCTGACGTGGTGGGCTCTTCATCATGTCTCCGCTTTGAACGTGCAACAGGTATCGCTGGTGAGGGTTCATCGGAGGGTATGGGCAATGTAGATGCACGGTCAACGGGTTCATCCGTGATATCGATGATGGGGGCTGTACATCGTCGTCATTCACGGTTCTGTGGAAGAAGAAAACAAAATATAAGGAGCAGCACTCGTTATTTGTAATATTCTGTAAATGACCCACTTAGGGGTGTGACGTGTTAGAAATGGAATCTGTAGAAAAATTCAGATTCACGAGCCCATCCACATGTATTATATCTGGACCGACAGGTTGTGGTAAAACGGTGTTTATGCTTAATATCATTAAAGAAAAGGGGGAAATGTTCTCAAAATTTGTGCATAAAGTTATATGGTGCTATTCGACATACCAATCAGTGTTCAACGATTACCAAGATGATGTTTTGTTCCACAAGGGGGTCTATGACGTTAATTCGCTAAAGGGAAATGAGCATACAGTCATCGTAATTGACGACCTCATGTTGGAGATGGATAAAACGTTTGCCGAGAAATTTACAGTATTCTCCCACCACCTTAACATAAGCGTGTTCTTTATCAATCAGAATCTATTTTTGAAAAATGGATACATGCGCGATATGTCGTTAAATACTCAATATCTAGTCTTATTCGCGCAAAGTAGAGATGTGTCACAAATTGGGGTATTAGCCAGTCAAATGTGTTCGAATCAGCGTAAGGAGTTTTTGGAGGTTTATAAAGAGGTCACAAAGCAACGTTATGGATATCTGCTTTGACCTTCACCCACAAAACACGTTTAGGGTGCTTCAGAAAACGAATATATTTCCAAACGAACCTGAAACCGTGTATATTCCAGAAAGACGAATAGGCTAAAGAAATACAGCGAATTAATAAAAATCTATCAACGACTGCCTCGAGCATTGCAGGAGATGTTTGTTAAAAATATCTACTATGACTTTTAAAATGCATCTGTGAAATCTGCCTTAATGTTATAAAATGTAATGTTCCAAAGAAATCCTCTCAGAAGACTCGCTTACGTCGTTACAAGAACATAATACGGACGCTAGCCCATAAAAGTCAGACTGTGGGTAAGAAAAAGCATATTATTGTACAAAGAGGCGGTTCGTTCCTCCACATCTTATTTTCAATTTTGGGACCTTTACTGACTAGATTAATATAATGAAGAAGGTGGTTGTGATCCCGCACGAGGTGTACGCTTCATTACAAAAGAGTCCAGACGCGGTTCTAGAGCCCCGTAAAAGTAGGCTAAAAAGAAGGGAAAGTGAGTTGCTAACCCTATTAAACAGTGAAAAGGCACCTGATGAGAAAAGGATCTTGTACCAAGAGGCTTTGCAGAAATTTCTTCATGAGTACGAAGATTATAAGCATCCTACAGAGCTCCCCGTGAGGCACAGCTCGAGTAGCGCTGAGCATAGCGACACAGGGCCTGAGCAACCAAAGAGTAGCGGAACACAGCACATCGAACATGTGCTAAAAAACAGCCTCCCCCATACATTGAGGAATAAAGGGCTAAGTCTTTATAATCTATTGAGTGAGGACCCCATCATACAGTGGACCGATACAGGCGAGGTCATTGTTGAAGGAACAAGGGTACAAGGATCCAATATCGTTGATATTGTTCATGATCTGGTGAGAAAGTGGGATAGGCCCTCACCAACAGGATGGAGGCATATTAAAGCAAGACTACAACAAATAAATGTCCCCAAAACATTGATAGGTAATCTGAATAGGTTAAAAGACTTGGAACATGCACCGCACGTGTCACAACTGAGTACACCTTCGCCCCCAGCAGCTGCAGTGTCTCTGAAGAGGAGAAAGAAGAGAATAGACGGCCAACCTTATCCACGTGCCTCTAAAATACGCAAATGGCTAACGTATTAAGTAAGCACTATTATGACATTTCTAACCTGCATCCTATGGTGGCGTTAATAGATTGTACAGAGGTGTTTATGGTGTAAGGAAAAAAGATGTTGAGAGATTTTTACGCGGCCAGGATGCTTATACACTTCATAAACCGGTGAGAAAAAGGTTTAAAACAGCCAAGACAACAGCCGCCTCGATTGACTCTATTTGGCAGGCAGATTTAACAGACATGCAAAGATATTCAGTGTACAACGATGGCTACCGTTACATCCTATTCATAATAGATGTATTCTCTAGATACCTGTGGCTAATTCCCCTGAAAAATAAATCGCCTGAAACAGTTGCTAAAGCGGCCAAAACGCTGATGTTGAAAGAAAACAGGATTCCTGGCTATTTTTGTACGGATATGGGAAAAGAATTTATAGGACGAGCTTTTCAGAACATGCTGTCAGAGTTTAATATCAGCTATTACACTTCCAATTCTATACATAAGGCTTCTTTAGCTGAAAGAGTTCAACGTACCATAAAGGAACGCATGCACCGATATTTTACACATAAAAACACATACAGATATATAAACGTTCTCGATTCATTGGCTTCATCCTACAACCGCTCACACCATCGTACGATCGGTACAACGCCTAACGATGTTTTAGAAAGAGGCAAGCGCCCGAGAAGAGATGGAGTGCCGCTACCACCACCACCCTCTGAGCGTTTCAAAATCAATGACTATGTAAGGCTGTCACGTTCGGGAAATAAATTCGCGAAGGGTTTTGAGCAAGGATGGACACGCGAGATTTTTAAAGTTAGAGCTATGCAGCCTAAAGGTGAGATAATGATGTATTACGTTGAAGATTTGAATGGAGAAGAGATCTCGGGAGGTTTTTACCGCGAGGAATTGCAGAAAGTGGCATTTAATTTAGGAAAAAATGTGTTTAAAATTGAGAAAATTTTAGGAAGCAAAGGTACAGGAAAGAGAAAAATGTACTTTGTAAAGTGGCTAGGTTACCCAGAAAGCTTCAATACCTATATAAAAGCCGATGCAGTAATGAATCTTAATTAGTATGCAGCATGACACCCAACCATTTCTACGTCACACTCCCGTCCTCCTCATCCCTGGCTTTACACCCTAACAACACACTAGCCAACTTTGTAACAGAACTCCATGGGCCCATTGAATTGGGTCGTGATTCGTATGAGGTGGGGATATGTGAATTTCAGCTGGACTCTTCTTACATATTGATTATAAAGATACCGTATTTACGGTTCTTAGAGACATTGATGAGTGTGAAAAAGCCGGGTTAACTCGGGATGCTACTATACGTATCGCCCGGACTAAGGATGCACGTCTCTACAGTACAACAATGACACTAGGACCGGGGCGTTATGGTTCGGCCGAGGATGTTGTGAGAGACTTAAACGGAAGTTTTAAAAACTCAAATCTTACGAATGATTTATTATACGAAATCGTAAACAGAGGAAACCATACACATACTCTAGTCCTAAAATCAAAGGTTAACAGAAATCTTAAAGACGGAAGAGTGTTCAAAATTGTAACCGAGGGGCGTTATCGGGCAGCCTTCCAAAGAGACACCTTTCACGAGGCACCGCATGACTTGTCCAGCTTAATGTATCATTTGAGGATGGAAAAATTGGATATTAGCTCTCAGCCTCCAGACATGTGCTATATTTACAGCAATATAGCGGAACACCAGTTTGTTGGGGATACCCAGGCACGCCTGCTGCGCATAGCACACATACCCAACCATAGAGGAAGGAGCTTGAGTATCACATATGACATACCCCATTATGTGAATGTCGCAACTAATCTAATAACTAATATCTCAATATATATAAGAACGATTGAGGGCAAAAATTTCCCATTCGGCGACGGGAGCTTAACAGTGAAGCTACACTTTCGACGCACTGAGTTATAATGGCCAGAAAGCCTTTCACGGTATACCGAGGGGTGAGATACCAGCGTGGTAGTGGACTTGGATCCATTTTTTCATCTATGCTACGCACCGCTGTCCCACTGTTGAAGAAGGGGGCCAGGTACCTAGGAAGGAAGGCGTTACAAACAGGTTTTAACGCGGCAGAGGATATATTGGGTGGAACTATGCCTAAAGAAGCTCTAAAAAAACATTTAAGGCGTACGCGGGATGAAATCATCAAAGACACGAAGAGAAAAATGCGTGGTGGTGGAAAGAAGAGAGCTGTTAGGGAGAAGGGGTTACCATCACGTGGTAGAAAGAAGAAGAAGAGAACTGTTAGGAAGAAGGGGCTACCATCACGTGGCGTTAAACGTAAAAGGGAAACAAAAAAGAAGTGTTCAAAGCGTATGAAATCTATGGCTGATCATTTTTTTAACTGACATAAGTTGAGGACGCTACTCTCACGAATCATAGATTGACTAATACTCGTCGAGGGAAGGTAGCACTATTTCTGACTCGTCATGGCACGTTTCATTCATCCGTGTAGTTCACAATGTTGTAAATCGGAACTGTCCCTCTTTGATATGCCCCCTACACAGGTCTCTATTGAAAATAGCGACTTTATTACAATTAACCCGTTAAACACAATTAGTTCACCCAGTGCCCCTATAGAATTCGTGATACCCAGCTCAGGCCCTTACTTTTTTGACCCGAGTTGCATGCACATGTATGCTAAACTACGCATTGCCCATTCTGATGGAACGGATTGCGATGATAGTTATGCTGCATACCCCGAAACCAACTTTCTGCACTCCATATTCAGTGTGACGTATATTTAAATCAGACTAACATCTCGGCAGGCACGGGGTACTACCACCTACGATCGTATCTGGAAAATGTCCTCAACTTTTCAAAAGAAGCGAAGGACACCTTTTTAACCGCCGAGGGTTATTACCACACTAAAGATGAAAATGGAATAAAGGATAAATTTAAAAATTCTAAAAAAAAGATATACGAATGTTTTGGACGCCTGCATACAGACTTTACTTTCCAGGAGAAGTTGCTTATGAACAGGGTAGATATGAAATTGAAGCTTACCCTGCATAAATCTGGGGACTGATCAAGAAGAAGGCGCGAAACCCGTAGTGATATACATCATGGAAACGTATTTGCCTATACGCCGAGTGAAATTAAGTTCCCCGAAACATATAGAAATCGAGAAAGACCGGGTACACGCAACAGTGACATATCCAATTAACAGGGTACAGATCAAACTGTGCACGGTCCCCGCAGGGCTGGTATCGAAACAGATAGAAAACATTGCTCTTGGAGTCCTACCTAAAAGGATTTTAATTGGACTGCAAGACCACGCCTAGACGAATGGAAATTATAAAAAGTGCCTTAAAATTCGAGAATTTCGGGCTTAAAAATATTACTCTATTCGTAAATGGTATCGCTCTGGGTGGGGTAATGGCTATGGATTACTCAGCATCTGGGGTATTCCCACTCTGCGCGAGAGCTTATAGTAGTTTAGCTCATAATACAGGTGCTTGAGATGAGCTCGGTTTCGGGATAACTCAGAAAGAATTTGTGGAACAGTTTAATATTTACTCATTCAACCTTACGCCTGACTTAACTGCTGGCGTAAATACGCATTTAAACATCCAACAGACTGGTACCGCCTCAGTGAGATTGGAGTTTGCTAAAACTATAGACACGCCTTTAAGTGCACTCGTGTATCTAGAATCACAGGCCCTAATAGAAGGGGATAGATTTAGAAACGTCACGACAGATTTTTAAAATGGATGCAAATACACTCCAGAGACAGATGAAGAGTGACTGTTTCGCGCGTTCCAAATTTATCGAGGTTTTTGCAAAGAATGAAATATTGAAGCTGGATACTTCAAGAAACTGGTACGGAGGAATTGTTAACACCGACATTGTGGGGGGTGAGGGTATTCATTGGTTTGCGATCTATTTTAAAACTAAGGAAAGAATGTACTATTTCGATTCACTCGGTTTCCCACCATGGCATGACTCGACAATTCTGCAGTTTATCGTGCGATTACGTGTGCCTGAGGTTATTTGGAATCCTTATCGCCTTCAAGGATATTATACTGAAACATATGGATTGTATTATATTTTGTTTCTCATGCACATGTCACGTGGGAAGGGATTTATGAATTTTTAAAAATTATTCGATTTGTGCGACACAGTTGTTGAATGATAAATATGTGTGCAGGCAGATAAAATAAAGGTTCCCATATGTTAGTACCCCCTGTAATGTGTAAGATCTATATTGTGTAAACCTATATATATATATATATATATATATATATATATATATATATATATATACACATTTGTAGCAATTAAGAATTGGGCACTGCCCCTTTTTGTACATGTTTTTCTACTGCTTAATAAAATGAAAATATATTTTGTTCTTAACCTCAAAAAATACATAATCTCATCGATGAGCACGCACTCGCTTGAACGAATGTGTGTCAATACCACGACTTTTGGTTCGCTAGGTGGTGTGGCTACCACTTCATTTATCACCCTTTCGTCAAAAGTGTTTATAATATGATCTATCTCCGTCTCGGTCCTATAAGCTTAAGTAAAAATTAAGAGAAAATTATTTTTCAAAACGAGGGCACTTAAAAGTTTTAATATTTCTAAAAACCTAACTGTGCAAGAAATGTACAAATATAAACACGCCACATATATATATATATATATGCGGAAATAACGATGAAGGATGTAGATAATAATTGAAAATGTTTTGCAATTATTGTGGCCTTTTATAAGTTAATTCCGATTGAAACGTATATATATATATATATATATATATATATATATATATATATATATATATATATATACCGAGAATAAAGCACAAACTACTTTCAAAACGCGTTTGTTGTGGCACTTATAAGCTAATACTGAATGAAGGTCAGGTTATATTATAAACGAGAAAAATTCATCTTTAAATTATCGAGAGCCCTGTAATTTAAATAAACCTACTGTGTGCTGCATTATCTTAAATTCCAAAAGAAATGTAAAAACATACTATATAGCTTCAAAGCACTTACATTATTTCCTCTACAGCCTGACGCTCGCTGTCCCGCGCCAACACCACGACTTCTGATTCGCTGAGTAGGCTAGGTGGGGCGGCTATCACTTCATTCATTCTCCTTTCGTCCAAAGTGTTTATAACAAGGTCTAACTCCGTCCCGGTTCTGTAATTAAAATAAATGTCATGGAACTGGATGCAGTTAAAAATGTTGGCTACCATATATATATATATATATATATATGGGTCATGAGTAAGCACGTTTTTCAAAGCACTTTTATTGCAATTTGGTAAAATCCTACTGTAGTGCCGCATTATCGTAAAATAATCTTAAAGTTCAAACATATATATATATATATATATATATATATATATATAGTATGTCCCACAAAAAAGTACACCCAACTTTAGACTGTACTAACTCCTCCAAAAATTGAGATATTTTGGATCTGTTTGTTTAATTTAATATAGCAAATTATTCTTTGTTAACGTTCAAATTTATTCATGTTTAAACGAATTAGTGTTTAAGCATTTGCTTTTAACTGAAGGGTACAATAAAATGGATTGCGCAAAATTGGTCAATGAAAAAATAATGTGTGTGCTATCGATGTAATGAAAAGACAAATACATAATAATAGATACTTTAACATAATTTTAATAAGATACAAAGCAGATTTTTCTTTATTCCTTATTACAAAAGTTATGCTTAGTTTCGTTTTATTTCAACATGACCGCCATTCCTCTCGATACAAATCTGGAGTCGAGCTCTCATCCCCATCACTCTTTTGATAAGATCTGGATTGTCTTTTAACAAGTTGATTTCAGCTGTGATGCGAGTCCTCAAATCATCTAAATTGATAGGTTGTGATGCAAATACTCTATTTTTCAAATGACCCCATAAAAAGTAATCACACGGGATCAAGTCAGGGCTTCTGGGAGGCCATTCAATGTCATGGCCTGTAGCAATTACTCTTTGGTGGAAGACTTCCTGCAAGCGTTCCTTCACAATAACTCTCCTGTGAGCAGGAGCTCCGTCTTGCACCCACCAAATACGATTAAATCGGTTTGCATGGGGCTTTATCAAATCGCACGTCTATCAGACGAAGATTACGAGTCTTGAAAACTTACGTACACGTATACGAACTGCTGCAGATAACATAACCCCGCAAATGCTCCAGAATGTGTTTAGAAATGCTGCGAAACGATTTGAGCTGTGCAGGGATACTGATGGGCGTCACGTCGAATCCTACTCTTAATTATTTAATAAATGTTACCACTTTATCATTTTATGATTGAATTCCATATAATTTCCAAGTGCTTCACAAAAATAGATCCTGACTTTATGTACACCCTGTATACAAATGGTGATATAATAACGATGTAGACAGCGGATAGTTAAGCACAACGAGAATAATTTTCACGTTGTAGAATATTCAGAACAAAAGGAAAATTTGACTCAATTATAAACGAGAAGCAATACAAACTAATTTTCAAAGCAGTTATTATGACATCTCTTCAGTGTTTACGATATATATATATACTGTATATATATATATCAGTGAATGAAAATTAAATTTGAAAACGCTATTATTTCAATTTGACTATAACAACGTTTAAGCATCCACAAGAAAAGTAAAAACGTACTATATAATCTAAAAATACTTACAACACCTCCTCCTCTATGATCTGGCACTCGTCGACCCGTCCCAATACCACGACATCTGGATCACTGGGATGGATGGGGGATGGCGCCCCCATTTCGTCAAAAGTTGCTATAACACGCCCAAACTCGGAATCGCTCCTGCAAGTAAAATAAATGCCATGAAATTGGATGCGGGTAACTCGTTTTGTGCCCTAACATCGGCGTTGTTTTGACGGGAAAAATAGTGTTATTCAATGCTAATAAATAAATGAGATTTGTTTGCGCTGAGAGATACTGTCTGCGGTTAGGTTAGGTTCGCATTATTACGGCTTTTTATAAATTAAAATAAAGCTAGGTTAGGTTAACAGCAAATTGAAAGCATAAACATACAGTGGTGGGCACCGTTAACCAAAAAGTTAACTTCGATAACGATAATTCGTTAACCCCAATTTTTAACTCCGATAACGATAATCCGATAATTTTACTACAAAGTTAACGGAAGTTAACGATAATCCGTTAACGATAACTATTTCTTTACTAACATTTTTAAAAATCAAGGAAAAAAGCTTTAAAACCCATAGAAAATGTTTATTTATGCAAAATCCAACAATAAATAGGTATTTAACTGTATTTTTATCAAATTTTGCAACTTTTTTGCTTAATAACTTTCTTTTTATTTTTAATAAAAAATGTACTGTTTAAATGTTTTGAAACCCTTGTAACCACTAACCATTAACTAAATTTTACTTTACCAGAGAATTATTATGGCGGGAACTGAAAGGTAAAATTAAATTTTAGGCATATTTATTAAAGACTATGACACAATGTGCTGGTTGCCCTTCAGAAAGACCAACTTCTCAAAGTTAGGCCTAACTGCCAGTCTTGACCTCTTGGGCCTCAGGATGTCCTTGCCGAGAGAGAAGAGCCGTTCCACTGCGGCAGAGGACGGAATTGGCAGACTGAAGTTATGGCGGTTTGAATTCATTCGCGGAGCGGTGATATTCCGTGAATGACTCCTCGCAGTTAACGTGTTAACGGACTTTAACAGACTAAATATCGAGTTATCGGAAGTTAACTGGTCCGATAACGATAAATGGAAATTAACTTCCGTTAATAGTCCGTTAAAAAAAGTTAACTTCGTTAATTAACTGTTATCAGATTAACGCTTTAGTGCCCAACACTGTAAACATATAACGACGAAGGAGTGTGTCCACGATATATATATATATATATATATATATATATATATATATATATATATATATGAGTCATAGGCAATGATTTAAGCATATTTTCAAAACGCATACAATTCTTAAAAGTTTTGATAATTTAAAAATTCTATCTGTAGAACTTCCTAAAAATTTTAAAACTACCGAGAGATGCACAAATAAAACATACCATATATATATATATATATATATATATATATATATATATATATATATATATAACGACGGAGGTTGAGAATAATTGAAAATATTTTGCAATTATTGTGGCCTTTTGTAATTTAATGCCGATTGAAACGCTATATATATATATATATAGACCGAGAATAATGCACAAACTAATTTCAAAACGCATTTGTTATGGCACGTATAAACTAATTAACACTGAATGAAACGATGTATATAAATGTAACCCGGTTAGGTTCATTTGTGCTAGGTTAGCCCAGGTTATATTATAAACGAGAAGGTTAGGCTAGGATATTGTAAACTGTAAAGTACACTGAAGTTAAAATGAATAAAAGGAAATTAGAATACTGTGAACTAAAAAAGCGGATAACTCTTAAAAGTCTTGATATTTCTAAAGCCCTACCTGTACAAGAAATGTACAAATATAAACACGCCATATATATATATATATATGCAGAATTAACTAAGAAGAATGTAGAAAATAATTGAAAATATTTTGCAAAACGTAGTTATTGTGGCCTTTTATAAGTTAATGCCGATTGAAACGCTATATAACTTTACGTTGTAGAAAAATTCAGCTTACTTTAAAAATAGAATAAATACAATTTATATGGTAATTAGCGCTGAATGCACCGGAGGATATAAACACTTACATCTCAATTAAATTGCCTGTAGGCTCTTCCGGTGCGTTGCAAATTGCAGCGATATTCTGTGATGAAAATAGCTCATCCTGTTCTAATGCAGTGAAAATTAGCCGTGCGGCATGGCCGTAAAAATCTTCATCGGCAATCAGTTCAGGGGAAGCGTAGAGTTGATCCATGAGGACCATGACTCGTGTGATGCACTAAATTGCGTGAAACTGTCTCTCTGCAACGAAATTCATCATTTATAAGGGAGGCATGTGACCAACCCACAAGCAGGAACCTTAGCTTCCTGTTGGCTACCGGGGTGATTTTGGGTGGGCATTAGGATCTATACCGGCATTTTCAGCCAATCCGTGAATCTAAGCCCTTTCCAAAGACCGTCATTGGGTGTTCCAGGAAAGTTGGACACGAGTTTTGGGCGGAGCAACGCTATAGGATTGCTTGGAACCAGATGAAACCTGTGCATGGTGCTGTGATTGGCGGTCCGCATCAGATCTGGGTGGGTCGTCTGTGCCGATGCATATTTTTATTTTAGATTTGAGATCAAAAACACCCGTTTGATTTTGTTGTCCTGAAGTCCCTTTGGCTATTTTTTTCCGACAATACATTTTATTTTTTCTGCGAAAAGTGGGTATGCACTTACGGTCTAAACAATGTCATATGGTCACAAAATTTTTATTTTAGATTTGAGATCAAAAACACCTGCCTGATTTTGTGGCGCTGAAGTCCCTTTGGCTATTTTTCCGACAATACAATACAGAAAAGGAAAGACATGTATATGGGTTTAAAGGTTTCATTTTTCTGTGATATTCCATATCTATTTTCCTGGATATGAAAAAAATATTTTAAAATAAGCAAGAATTCGCAATTATAAATATTATATATATATACCGGGTGGCCCAATAAAAATGGCACCAATTTTGAGAAGTGATATCTCAATAACCATTGCAGCTAGGGACTTAAAAAAACAACCAAATGAAAGATACTTCTTTTCTCTTTAAATACTTATTCTATGGCTTGATGGTTATAAGCCCATATAATGCCCGAAATTGGCTTCCAAAAAAAATATATAAAAAAAAAAGTTGCGCATTTATATTTATTCCTTGATCCTAATTTTAAATGAAATTTTTCTATTCCAGACCCTCAAGATGGGATTGAGAGAATCTGATAAGAACATTATACAAGCACTACGTGAAGAAAAAGGATATTCATTAAACAGAATCCTTACGAATTTCCAAATAGAAATTGGAAAAAAAGAACTGTGGCACATTTTTTACAAAAACTTAAAGAAACCGGCAGCAGTCAACGGCGTCTGGGAAGTGGTCGACCAGAAACTATTAGAACGCCAGAAAACATTGAAAAAGTAAATGAAATGGTTTTAAGTCAAGAGGAACAACCGGGAACAAGTAAAAGTGAACGTGAAGTTGCGAAGAAACCGGGATTTCACGTTCATCAGTACAGCGAATAATTCGCTGTACTGATGAACGTGAAATCCCGGTTTCTTTCGCAACTTCACGTTCACTTTTACTTGTTCCCGGTTGTTCCTCTTGACTTAAAACAATTTCATTTACTTTTTCAATGTTTTCTGGCGTTCTAATAGTTTCTGGTCGACCACTTCCCAGACGCCGTTGACTGCTGCCGGTTTCTTTAAGTTTTTGTAAAAAATGTGCCACAGTTCTTTTTTTCCAATTTCTATTTGGAAATTCGTAAAGGATTCTGTTAATGAATATCCTTTTCTTCACGTAGTGCTTGTATAATGTTCTTATCAGATTCTCTCAATCCATCTTGAGGGGCTGGAATAGAAAAATTTCATTTAAAATTAGGATCAAGGAATAAATATAAATGCGCAACTTTTTTTTTTATATATTTTTTTTGGAAGCCAATTTCGGGCATTATATGGGCTTATAACCATCAAGCCATAGAATAAATATTTAAAGAGAAAAGAATTATCTTTCATTTGGTTGTTTTTTTAAGTCCCTAGCTGCAATGGTTATTGAGATATCACTTCTCAAAATTGGTGCCATTTTTTTTGGGCCACCCGATATATATATATATGGCCCATTGTATATCGATTTCTGCGAAAAAATAAATTTAAGACATAGGTCATATCTCGTTTGTCTATTTTTTTTTCGGAAAAACTCATTGTCATACTTGGAAGGTTAAAAGCAAATATATTTACTGTGGACGACGCCTTGCTCATTACGGTAGGTAAAGGTTTCAGTTTGAAAAACATTTATGTATTGTATTGTGCCAAGGGTAATCTGTTTATCTGTTTTACGGCCAAATGGTTGTTAGAAAAAAGATGTACGTATGGTGTCAGATTTGTTATTTGCGTAGATAACATTGTCTATTTCCTGGATATGAAAAAAATATTATTTTAAAATAAGCAAGAATTCGCAATTATAAATATTATTATAATATATATATATATATATATATATATATATATATATATATATATATATATATATGGCCCGTTGTATATCCATTTCTGCGGAAAAATAAATTTAAGGCACAGGTCATATCTCGTTTTCTATTTTTTTCGTAAAAACTCATTGTCATGCTTGGAAGGTTAAAAGCAAATATATTTACTGTGGACGACGCCTTCAAAATAATTTTAATACTGTATATGATTTCTGTCTCTATGTATTATATACTGTACAGTGTATATATATATATGTATATATATGCGTGTGAGCGACTCCCGCCCGGGGTGCGTACCCGGCACCTTTTAGCTTACTGTGACACTTGGTTGATTCGCAGGGCGCCCAGCAACCGGACCGAGTCCAGACGGAGATGCGAACCCGGCTCCTTTTAGTTGCAATAATGCACCGTTTTGAACGATTATATAATTTCAAATCCATTATTTGAACATATATATATATATATATATATATGTGCCCCGTTGTATATCCATTAATTCATAAACAGAATGATGTTACAAATTTATTGAGTTGTTCAGAATAGGATGTTATATAATATATATATATATATATATATATATCATTAGTAGTGGTAATAATAATAATAATTTCATGCTTACTTAGGGGAAAATTAATCACTGGGGTATTGACAACTATTTTGTGGGGTAGCCTAATGACACGCGATCTAGAAGTTATAAAAATAATATCTGTTTGAATTGATGTGTTTTACGTCAGCTTTAGACGCACGGGGAGAGCATTATGGCATCCTGAGTAACAAACTCTGGGATGCGACCCCAGCCCCTTTTAGCGCACGTATACTGTGATACCTGGCTCTATTACGTTATTACGTGAGTTTTGCGCTTTGCAATAATGCAGCGTTTTGAATGATTATATAATTTCAAATCTATTATTTGGCCATATATATATATATATATATATATATATATATATATATGCCCCGTTGTATATCCACTAATTCATAAACAGAATGATGTATTGGCGTTTTATTTGTTGCTTGTACACAATTATATAATTGGTTTCGGATTTCAGAATAATTAATTAATTGTTATTTGTCAAATCGGGCTTCTAAGCCAACTGGATGATTATTATATGGTTGACCCCTGAGGCACTGGCTGATGGTGCCCGAGGCACTGGCTGCGTAGGGGCACTATAAGAGAGCGGCTGGCGGATGAAGAACCCCATATGAGCTTGGCAGGCAGCCAAGTGAACACCCTTTCTCTGGGTTCCCACCTCTGGGTCCTCTTTCTCTTTCTGCCCCTTTGGGGGGTGAGGCCGTCCCATCTTCTCCCCCAAAGAGGCCCCCTTAGGTTAGGTATGCCCCTTTGGGGGGGTTCAGCTTGGGGGATAACTCCGCCTCCAAGTTGCATACCCCTTGCAATCCCATTTTGGGGTTGGCAACAAAGGTTGGCACTTCCCTTTGGGGGGGTTCAGCTTGGGGGATAACTCCAAGTTGCATACCCCTTGCATCCCCATTTTTGGGTTGGAAACAAAGGGGGGGTGCCTTGCAGCAAAGGGGGGTGGGGTTGGCAACAAAGGGGGTGGGGGTGCCACTCTTGCAACAAAAGGGGTGGGGTTGGCACTCTTGCAACATTACGTAACATTATGCAATATTGCAATGCAATTGCCCTCACATTTTGGAGCACCGACAATTCAGCGCAGGACAATTCAGCGCCGACAATTCAGCGCAAAGACAATTCAGCGCCGACAATTCAGCGCAAGTCAGTACAGTTAAAAGTTTAGTTAAAAATAATAAAAATAAATCGCAATAAATAAAAAATAAAAATTTGTATATTTATATATATGCTAAATTGGGTCTGTATCGAAGGAGTGACATTTCAAAGGAGTGACATAACAAAGGAGTGACAAATACCGTAACGAAGGAGTGACATAACGAAGGAGTGACAAATCGGAGATAAAATTCAAAGGAGTATAATTATTAAAATTTTATTTAAAAAAACAAAATTTGTTAGAATTGTTAAAATTAAGATTTTATTTAAAAAACTAGAAACCTAACCTAACCTAACCTAACAGTTGCAAGCCTCTCTTCCCTCTGGATTTGTTCTTTCTTCTTCTTTGTTGGTATTTTCGCGCTGAATTGTCTTTGCGCTGAATTGTCGGCGCTAAATTGTCCTGCGCTGAATTGTCGGGTCACGATACATTTTGCGGCTATACTTCTGATGTAAATAGGATTATGGAGTGGACGGATAAATGGCAGATGCAATTTATCGTAAATAATTGTAAAGTTTTGCATATAGGTTCTCATAACAATAATTACACGTACACGATGGATGATAGAGAGTTAGCGAGCGTTGACGAGGAAGTAGATTTAGGCGTACGCGTATCTAAGGCTCTAAAAGTTAGGAACCAGTGCCTGCAGTCTTGCGCAAAAGCTAATAGGATGTTAGGCTTCATAGCGCGTAATTTTGAATTTAAATCGAAGGATATTATATTGCCCTAGTCAGGCCTCATTTAGAATATGCCGTTCAGTTTTGGTGCCCGTATTTGCATGAGGATATTGATAGGTTAGAAAGGGTTCAGCGTCGTGCCGCGAAACTAATTCAGTCATTGCGCAACAAGCCTTATGAAGATAGGATTAAAGAGTTAGACTTGCATTCACTCGAAACTAGGAGATTAAGTGGGGAGCTTATTGAAGTTTTCAAAATCGTTAATAACATCGATAACGTAAATTTTGACAAACTGTTCACTTTCGATAATAGCAATACTCGTAATAACGGATTTAAGTTGCGTGGCAGACGTTTCATTACTAATATCGCTAAAAATTTCTTTACGTTTAAAGTAATTGATAAATGGAATAATCTTCCCGCGCCCGTCGCGAACTCTACCAGCGTTAATGTGTTTAAAAACCGTCAAGATAGGCATTTTAAAAATATTAACGTTAAAATTTAAAAAAAATTGGTAACAGGAGCTCTGGGGGTGGTAATCAGGGATGAGTCTGTTGACGTCTAATGCCAGCTTGTGACATGCCAGCGTGTGATATGCCAGCAAAAAAAAAAAAAATTTAGACTAACATGAACTTAGTTGTAGCTTGTTGAGTGAATTAACCCACATTTTGTTATTCTTTATACTTTTTTTCCTTCTCTCCTTAATTGCATGTCTGTAACTCTCTTTATTGCATGTCTGTAACTCTATTCCATGTCTGTAACTCTCTTTATTGCATGTCTGTAACTCTATTGCATGTCTGTAGTTTGCATGGTAGGATAGTGTTTGAGTTAAGAATGTGTTGTAATGCGTTCTTATTTACTTCTTTTCATCTTTCACGCCTTTCCAGCCTAGTGGGCTGCATCCTCTACCTCCCTATGGAGTGGAGGATCGGTCTGCAACAGCTGGAAGAATGTGTTGCTTTGAGTTAAGAATGTGGTGTTCTTGAGTTAAGAATGTATTACATGGTTTGTAAGCATTCTTATTTTACTTCTTTTCATCTTTTTCCGGCAGAGTGGGCTTTACCTCCCTATGGAGTAGAGGACCGTTCTGCAATCTTTCCTATTCTCTCCGATTATTTTTCTGACATGTCGGCAGTGGCCGGCGGATGATGATGGCGAGTCTTTTTTCTCTTTTTCTGAATGAATGTTAACCCACGAGTGATAGGTGTTGCTACTTACTTAACCCCTTATTCTCTTCTCTTAACCCCCTACTCTTTCCTTTCTCTCGGGCTAATCTTAGAGTGGATCTTAGGGTCTTTGTTAGCCTTAGCTTCTGTAGATCTGGAGATATTATTTTCATGTTTTCTTTATTGTGTCTTTAAAAACATAATGTTTCTTTGTCAATATAACTATCACTACCACACGATTGAAAAACTAAGTCTCATTATAATGTAATTTAAATGTGGATCATGCCCTTAGGGGAGTGTGAGTTTTTGATACCTTTCAGCTCACGCACAGGAACAGGAAGCATGTTTTCTGTTGTTACATCACAGTATGGTGGGTGAAGCGTATGGTATATAAAAAAGTGTGGATCAAATAAAATACTCGGCATGATGTCTGTTTGGTGCCCCCTTAGACTACACTCCCTGGATCCGCCCCTGGGTACTCCAAAATTTGGACGTTCTTTGGATATAGGGAGGGAAAAGAAAAATTACCACAGGAAAAGCCCTTTGTTTCCAAATACATAAAACGGTATCCCTTTTATATAATCCATTAGAAGGTCCCTATACCAGACATGTGCATAAAGACTTAAATGTCAAAAGAACTGATTTTGCATCACGTTTGAAAATCTTCACCTTCAAGTATCTGTAACCCAAATTGCTGAGGGTAAATATTCAATTTAAGGGGGACCAGTTCTTTGGACCTCTGATTGGCCGAAAGCTGGTCGGGTGGAAAATAGCTAACCAACCTAAAATGACAACTTAACCTAGTGTAACCTAACTCAAACTTAATACTCACCTTGATTGGATGAAATGGGCGGATCACCGAAATCTGGTGTACCCGAAACTTAATATTAACCATTATTATGTAGGCCTATAACATTTTTATTCCAAGAATCCTTTCAACAGAAGCGAAGATAATCTGTTCAAAATGTTGTATGGTGCAACTCCTTTTTCGGTTGTACTTATTGCGCGCACGGGTTCGTTTGTTCAGGATGACTCTATCTATCCACTCGGGTGGCCTTTCAATTTTATACGCTCAGTTTTCTCGGCTTTCTTGAAGCCCACTTTAAATTTCGATTTTTAATGTTAATTTACACTCGGCTTACAACAGAGGTCTATTTCAAGGTAGCATAGAAACAACACGTTCCCTCGTATAAAGTTTATTTTGTTTCACTCAAAATAGGACATAAATTGAAAAGAAATCTATAGATGTACGATTACAAATTTTGTTCCAAAAACAAATTTTCAATTTAAAGAAAATGCAATTATTCAAGTCTCAAAAAAGATTTATACAGCACTAAATTAAAATTTCTTTAATACAGTGTACAGTTACTTACAAAATTTGTGAAATTTACTATCAAAAGTTCTGCGCGAGTTCCGCAGATTTTTCCAGGAAAAAAGTCCGCCAATTAAATCGAGTAAATTTTTACAAAGGTTTCAAATGGTCGTGCACTAAGATGACATAACATAAGGAAACGTAATATCCCGCAAACTTACAAGTTTAAAATATGACAAAGAAATTTCACGTGAAAGTTAGTTCCTAAGCAGGATGCCGCCAGTAAAGCTGGAACAATATTTTACCAGGGGGTGCTGAATATTTTGGGTACTTACTGCGAGTGTGAAACGCGAAGCCATTATGGCAAAACTCATGTATTGCAAAACTCTTAAACATTAATATTGTATTTAAGATTTTTAAATTTTCAAGTAAACACTATCCAGCTGAAATATACTCTGAAGTGATTCCATAAATATGTTGAGACGATTGAGTAATTCTATTTTTTTCTCAATTACTGAATAAGTTACAATATTAAAATAAATTTAGAAAGTAAACAGCCACTGAAACGCTAAAACCAGGAGGTGCTCAAGCATATTCCAACACCTCTACCAAAAACGTTGGGGCTGCTGCAGCACCCATAGCACCTCCTCTTCCCGCGGCCCTGGATGCCGCGTACCCTTGGGAACCTTATCGCGTACTTCATTTGGGAACCCCTGCTTTAGACCGTGGGAGTCTTAACGCTGAAATTTAAAATGAAATATGTTGATATTGTATTTACATTTTTATTTTATTTATTCAACAAATTTTAATTTTATTTTAATTGTGAAAAAAATTTAAAAATTTATACCAATATTCATTTTTTTTAAATGAAGGGCAAAGAGATCCCAAACTTGCCTTCGCCCCTGGGCCCTGTAGAGGTTAATTCGGCACTGCTTGGGACAATCCAGAGCTGGGTTATGAGAGATGTTTGGGTCAGACCAATGCTGCATCCTAGATAAATTAAGAGAAATCAAGAAATATAGTTTATTTTTAAGCAGTTCATGTTTCATTTCTACAACTGGTTTCTGGGGTCTGGGATCTGAGCCATGGGCCGCTATATAATCTAGATTACTCTCCAGACACAATGTCGCTTAACTTCGCTGTATGGACGGGAAGCGGTGTTACGATTCTGGTCATTGGCCAAAGGGGCCATACCCCCCCAAAGTTGATAAAGGTGGGGTTAATACCACTTTTGGTACCCCCGAAAGGCCACGTAAAATACTTTTTCTTATCCTTTTCCTTCGTTACCTACAAAAGTGGTCTATATAACCGTAGAGAACAGACAAAGAAACAAAGAAATAGTCAAAGAAATCCTTTCTTCTCCGCCGTCTGCAGACATCTTAGAATCATCAGGAAGCGAAAAAGGTAGAGTTCACTGCATTCGCCTTCACTCCGCTCGTTACGTCCCCTCGTGATTCTAGTCTCTCCACGCAGCGCCATCATCAACCTTAGCCGGCATCAGTCCAAGTCACTTTCAACAATATACAAGAACGAAGCAACACTTGAGGCGACTCTTCAATTCCTTCCTGCAAGAAAGAACATCACTGCTGTAGGCGTTCCGTGGCCTCTTACCAGTTCTCGACCGGCTGTTAACTTTCATCCTCAAGGACGACGGCAAGGCTCACCACGCTACAGAAGTACCTTTCGAGGCCCAGGTCCGTAAACCTCTTATTAAGCCACAAACCACCAAACCATTTCGCTTCACTCATCTTCCACCACAAGTCGATCGGCGCCCGTTCAACAAATAGTTTCAACAGGCCCCTACCGTCTTCAAGGTCATCTTCGACGGGCGAAACGCAATACGGTCAATCCCATCTAGGCATTCAGTCTCCAAGGTCATTACTGCCCAAATATCGGTCAACCCATCAAGTAGGTCTTTAAGCTCCAGAGTTCCATCATTTGCGGTAAGCTACTTTTGACTCGTCTTAAGCAATCCATACGAAGCCTACACAGTGTAATCGTGCGTCTCGTTTAGGCTATATCCAAGTTTACGCAAGCTACCTCGAAAACTAACTCTCATTAAGACTGCAGTAGGCCTATTTCAAGTGTACCAATATCGTAGTTTTGTATCACCCAGTTGTTGTGATCACTGGTATAATTTACTTAGTGTGCATCCTACTGTTTATATGTTCTTTTATGCATTTCATTCTTGACGGCCTAATCCATTTACTGTACCAACTGTACGGGCATTATTTCAGTTGTCAATAGGCTTTCATTCCAACCGTACGTGCATTATTTCAGCTGTCAATAGGCTTACATTATTTATTCTGTGTTCACGTTTGCATATCGCATTAGCCTATCTAAATTAGTGTATTACTTAATCTATTTACTGTACCTAACGTACGTACAGTGCTTACAAGAAGTCTCACGCCTCTGTCTCGTCCCAAGCTCGTCTGTTAGGTATAAAATGGGCAGTCCTTATGGCAGCGGAGGTGTGTTCGGATTGGTGCACATAACTGCTCTAACCCAATCAATGACGTCCATTATTACGTCACTTCTGCTACATTTTAGGTTGTTTAAAAAATACAAATGATTAGAAGCAGAATTACCAAGTTTCGGGATGTTGGGATGGTTATGGAGCAATCCTAGTCATCATAATATTAGCTGGGCATTACATTATACCGTCTCAATATATACTGTAGACTATAGAGACGACTAATTCGGCAAATATCCCAAATCATGGCATGATACCTAAGTTATTTTGAAGCAGGTCTAAATTATTTGCTCAAATGCAATGATTGATATTAGGGGTTAAAACCGGTATTGAAATACCGGTATTAATACCGGTATTGAAGAAGTACAAATAATACCGATACCGATATTATAGGTTTTCGGTATTGACAAAAATTGCTATTGTAAAATTTAGGCAATTTAGTCCTCCGATAAGACTGAAGTGGAAGCAGATTCATTACTGAGTGAATACATGCAAGAAATGGACAAACTAGGAAAAGTGCCATCTAAAAAAAATTCCATTGATTTTGATGTTACTAATGAATTTAAAAGCTTGGAAGTTACTTTACAGAGAAGTGAGAATTTAGAGAAGCTGTACAAGGCACTGCTTTCAATTAAACCTATAAGTGCAGAATCAGAAACAGCCTTTTCTGCTGCAGGCCTATTTCTGACGAAACTGAGATCAAGTCTATCTGAACAATCCCTAGATGCTCTTTGTTTCCTCAAAGCATACTTTCAAAATCAAACTAAGAAATAAATATTTAGATACTAATAATTTCTATCTACCCCAGTAGTTGTATAATGATATGCTAAAAAAAAATTCAAATAATATTTTTATTACAATTTAGTAATTTACTGTATAAACTTTTTCGAATAGAATGCCATCTATTTGGAGTTGGGTCATTAATTTATAGTAAATATGGTGAGTACTGCAAGTCCCTCAGACTTGTGGGAGGGTTGGTAGGGTGGCACCATAATAAATCAAAATAAATTATTTTTTTCATAATACCGGTATCAATACCGGGATTAGCATAATTGCCTCCAAATACCGGTATTGAAAATTTTCGGTATTATGCAAGCACTAATTGATATTAAGTAATTGTTGGGAATTGTTGTCAATATTGTTGTTTGTGGTACATATCCTACGTGAAGAATCTAATGACCAAATTCCTCAGTGAACCTCTCACGCGCTCGCATTTCGAGGAAGTCACGGTCGTCTCACTAATAGATAGTTTATCCATTGTTTTAAGTGGTAACCTATTAAGCGAACTATGTTAAACCTATTCCATCTTATGAAAGTCATTAGTCTAAAGCAAGACTGGTGGGCCGTGAATCAGAGAAATTTGCATTTGATTTGTTCATCGTAATTATTACGTAATATAGTATACTGTATATAGTAGTATATAAGAGTTTATTGGTAGCATATCATATAACAATTCCCATAAACATGTGATGGCCTCGATGTTGCCAGTTTTTATTTTTTTCCTGAAACTATTACCTTCTCATAGTTTGTTTCAACAATACATATATTATCATCACGAGCGTAGACATTGCAAGAAAAGATTCTAACTAAGTATAAGTAAAGTTCTTTCATGGTCACAATATATACTTTTATAGATGTCAAACATAAAAATATAATAAAATTCTATATTAACATAAATATACTGTATATTCGATACACATTTACGTCATGGCTTTAACATCAGTATTTCGTATAGCTTCCTCCGGCATCAATAATTTCTTGCAATCGTTGCGGCATAGAAGAGGCCAGACTGTAGGGAATGTTTCGTGTTCGGCGTAAGCTCTCCCAACTATTCCGCGTGTGAGCTAAAAGTGCTTCAAATGTTCTTTCATTGCGTTGCTCCCATTCGTTAATCATTATTGCCCAAAGGTTTTCAATCGGATTCATATCAGGAGAACGTGGTGGCAAAATTAGATTAATAATCTCTGGGTGATCTTCGTACCACGCTCTCACATCGTTACTCCTATGAATGGGACTGTTATCTTCCATTAAGTAAAATGGTTCCGGCGCTGGAACCAGATACGCACGAACACTGGGTAGCGGCACCTCTTCCCGTATCTGGCAATATTGCTGTCCAGTAAAGCGTCCTTCTACTTGAGTCAATTCTCCGACACCATAGCCAGACATCCAGCCCCACACACCGAGATTGATGTGACCACTACGTTTGCTCGGGAAGACATTTCCTTCTTCATAGCGTTTTCCGCGCTGCCTCCAACAATGCAGGGAACCATGACTATCTGTTGAAAATGTTTTTTCGTCACAGTACACAACTTTTCTCCAGAATTCTTCCTCCTGCGGCAAGTATTGCAAGGCAAATCCCATCCGCGCCTCTTTATGCTCAATCGTCAATGCAGGTTTTATAGCTGGACGGCGAGAAAAATACCCTGCCTCGTGAAGTCTGTTGTTCACTGTATTTGCGCTACAACGAAGGTTCAGGTGTCTGTAAATATGCGTCGCTGGAACAAACGGATGCTCTCTGGCATGATTAACAATCGCAGCATCTTCCTCTTGAGATGTTGAACGCGGAGGACCAGACCTCGGCAAAGTAGCGATTGAGTTTTCTGCTTCATACCGATGAATCCACCGTTCCACAGTGCTTTGATGAACGTCTAGTCATCTTGATATTTCTCTTATTGGCACACCATATTCATGCAATGTCACCATTGCTCCCCGTATTGCCTGGGTCGTCTCGTGGTGCACAGACGGCCTTTCCATCTTTGTGTAAATGGCTTATGTGAAGCGTGCTGGGACGATAAAGGAAATGAGGATACCATGCACCCCTTCTGAAATTGATTTCGGTTGTGAAGGGTACCAACCCTTCGAATGGTAATAATAATCAGCCAATTTCCTATTTTGTTGAACATATGCATAAAAAATTCGTCTTAAAAGCCAAGGATCCAAAGATTGTCAGCAATAGTTTATACCCCAACTGAATATAGTCAGCCATCAACAGTATAATCATATTTTATTTCCATAACTACTCATGACTACTCTGTCATAGTAAATAACCTTATTATGACTTAGGTAGTAGTGGTAATTCTGAGTGGCGGCCTCTAGCCACATACGTTAAACCTATCAGTGCGTCTAAGACCAGACTCTTCTGTTTCTGTCAATTCATTGTTAGTTTAAGGTATTTGCTCTTTGTCTTTCTAGGTCTAGGGCATTAAAATAAATATTTGAGTTTGTGTTTAGCATTTCATATGAATTTCTCTCCTCTCCCTTAACACATCCCCGCGTTCATTTTAGCCCCCTCTCTCCCTTTCCTCCCTTCGTAATTCCCCACCCAACCTCGTTTCCTTCGACATAGCAACGCTTACCTCCATCCTCATTCCACTTCCTTCATTAAACCTATTATCGCTTTTACTGTCCCTTCCTTCCATCCTTCAATGCCAGCGTTCTTAAACCTAGCACATAAATTATATAATATGGAATCTAACACCTTAGATCTCTACGCATTCATGTTACTTGAAGACGCCTGTGTCTTAGGGGAATCTAAGTGTTGAGAGTGGACTTGAGGGGTAGTCTATAGATTATTACAGATGACCTTGAACGCTCCAACTATTTAAAAATGATTATTTATTTTATTACGCACATCATATGGCATAATACACACATGAATTTAAGTATCTCTTACACTATAGGAATGGAATTGAATCCTACCAGAGTTAAAAAGTCGCAAAATATGATAGATTAGTTTGTATTAAGAGGTTACTAAGAGAAAAGGATTTGGGATAGAGCGGAAGGCAGAGAGTATATTTTGCCCGAGTTTCGGTTATCATTAACGTTATATGGATACATTGCCGATGTCCCTGCTGAAGACCTCTGATGGGATGCGGTGTGATGAGAGAGAGAGAGAGAGAGAGAGAGAGAGAGAGAGAGAGAGAGAGAGAGAGAGAGAGAGAGAGAGAGAGAGAGCTTTTAAATCACACCTTTTAAATGGCTTTTGGGTAAGGGCTTCACGTATGCTATTTCAGTCCAGGGTAGTTTATGTGGAGGTGTTAACGTAACTTGCACTTGGGACTGTTAATTGTAAGACAACTACCATAGCTGGGACTGAGACACGTTATCCCCTGCATACTCTATATATATATCTATATACAGTATGTCTCTATATATAAAGAGAGTGATCAACACAAAGATAATGTGGACGTCATTGATGGGGTTAGAGCAATTATGTGCACCAATCCGAACACACCTCCGCTGCCATAAGGACCGCCCATTTTATACCTAACAGACTAGCTTGGGACGAGACAGAGGCGTGAGACTTCTTGTAAGCACTGTACATTAATTCTATTACTAATAGGTTTCATTATTTATTTCTGGGTTCACTCGGCATATCATTAGCCTTCCTAAATTAATGTTTATCATCGTTGTAATTACTCAACAATTAGTCTGTATAACCATTTTTCTTATTCTTATTGCCTGTAGGCCAAGCTGATGACCCCTAATTATTCATTTCAATATCATCATTCATAAATTATAGTAAGCCTACTTTCTTACCCACATCAAATCGGTGATTCGTAGACCACTATAAGTTGGTGATCCTAGAGTGACTATAAATTGGTGACTCCAGCCTTATCATTAACAATCAATCATTATCAATCAATTAACCATTATCATTATTATAGTGCTAACTTTACGCTATAAACCGGTAACATCAAAGTAGTTAAGATTAGGCTACTATATATCTGTAGAGCCCGTCCGGAAATTCCTTTCCTCGCCGTTCTCAAACATCTGGGCAATAAAAACCCACAGAGCAATAAAACACACGTGAGCTTCAAGGAGAGAGAAACAAATTACTGGGGTTTTCCAAAAAGGCCCGCAAAAAACCGCGTCTTCCGAGTCTATATAAGCCCGAGTTCACTAAAAATCGCTCTCACTTTGCTCGTTGTTCCTTCTCGTGAATCTCCACTTTCACGTAGCGCCATTCGATCTCAGCTGACCTCAGTCCTTCAAGCAACAGTTTACTAACACACGAAGTGAATCACCACTTGAGGCGACCTACAATTTCATCCCGCTGGAAGCAGACATCACTCTACTGGCGTCATCCTTCTGGCCCTGGCTTCACTCATCCTTCACCACAATTCGATCGGCGCCCTTTCAACAAATCTATCGACAGGCCTCAACACATCCTCCTGCCGGTAGGTCTGTACGTCCTCAGACCATCTCCACCGAAACGCAGTACGATAAACCTCACGTAGTTTTCTTCAGTCTTCAAAGTTATCTACGTCGAAACGCAGGACGGTAAACCTTCACGTAGGCTTCGTCAGCCTTCAGAGTTATCTCCGCCGAAATCGCAAGTAAGCCTCACTTGACCTAGTGTTTTGTTACGTCGTGATAGACTATTTTAGATTCAAAGCTGAAACGTCCACAAACTCTGCCTAATCGAGTAGGCCCAAAAGTGTCCTCAAATCCGGCAAACTAACTTTACCACTACGACTACAGTAGGTCTGTTCAATTATTTTACCTTATTTAATTATCTTACCGTTTTGTATCCGCTTATTTATTTGCTCATTTATATATTTTATTTTTACTTGCCAAATCTGTTTGCTGTACCACACCGTACTTTCATTACCTCAGTTATTATTGGCTTTATTACTTAGTATTGTGTGTTCACTGCTGCATATCTCATTAACCTACCTAAATTAGTGTTTCTTGTCATTATTGTATTTACTTAATGCTTATACTGTGTAACCGGTAATATAGCAAAATTACGGTATACAGAATTGTTGATCACTGTGAAAAAATAATTTATTTATTTTTCTAATTAAACAAAACAATAAATTAATTTCTCTCTCGTTATTAAATATTGTTTGTTTGAGCTGTGCCCCGAACTGGTGACCTTAATTATTAATTTCAATTTAATTCATAAATTATAGTAAGCCTACTTTCTAGGCCACATCAAATTGGTGATGCAGTAGGCCACCAAATATCTACCTGCTTTTTTCTATTTACCTCAAATCCGTACATTGGTCACTTGTGTTTGCATGGATATGTTTATGTCCCAATATTTTAGAACATTTCTCATGAATCTAGCGATTTTCAGCCTTTTTAGGATGGATCTAGTGACACTCGGTAATTTGACTTGGCAATTCTGAATTGAAATGCTGTTGACTATTTTCACTGTGTCCAGTCAGATTTGTCCCTAATCAGTTTGCCTTTGTCACGACGCAAATCTCCTGTGCCTTGTCTGTCTGTTTGTTGTACAACATCATGGCTTCCACTTTTATTCAGTGGCTTTTCTTGCCATGGTCCGTAGGATAAGGAAGCAAGCATTAGAAAATAGAGGCAGGGGTAAGGAAGGGAGAGACTTTCAGTGATGGCGTGCGCTGCTGCCGACGAGGCACTGCGCAGTGCGCACAATAACAATCAACCCTGTGCTATGGACTGAGAAACGATAGGAAAGTAAATAAAGATTTTTTAATTTATGAAGGAATTTTTATGTAGAAATTTTGTCAAGATCCTCAAATTTGTGATGTATTCATACGGGGCTCCAATAAACCTTAGCCCCCCCGCCCATGGCCTAAACCATTAGAGGTACAGTAAAACTAAACATACCTTACAAAAGAGAATTTAATCCTGCATTTAATGAGAAACAATTAAAACTTGGTGTTCCCGCCATTGGCTTCCAAGACAGCCTGAATTCGCTTTGGGTAGCTTGCCAAAAGTGACGTGAATAGATCTTGATCGTTACTCAAATTTGCTAAAATAGTTTCAATGTGTTGCGTCGTTGTATCCTTCGAAAATCGATTTGCTGCAGGTTCTTGAAACAAGAGACATTCAACCTTGTCCTTTATAACTGATCCAATGTGTTCACAGACGTTCAGATCAGGAGAATTTCCTGGCCATTCTTCATTTCCAAAGAAATCGATCTCATGGTTCCGCAACAACTGTTGAGTGGCTAATGCCTTAAAGCCGGGGGCCTTATCGTGCAGAAGTGTGACCTGATCGACATCCATAACATTGTTTGGGTTTTTTAGAAAAGGAATGACATGCTGGGATAGAATAATATCACGAAAATACTGTCCATCCCAACTCTGACCATTTGGCTTCAGCACCCACATGAGCTTCTTTGCAGTGAACAAAACAAACACAAACACAGTCTGGACTTTTTAATAATTCGCGGTAATGTTCATTGTCATCGATTTCATCTGGTGTTGTGGCCCACACTCGATCATTTTGGTAGTTAGGCCGACATGTTACGTAAGCAAAAAATTCATCGGAGACAGCTAAATGCATGAAATCATCCACATCCCAGTCTTCAAGATAATGGGCAAACCACATTCTGTCATTGTTAGAAAATCTAGAAGAGGAAGAACCATTGTTGTCCCAAGGCGATATGATGACTAAGCTGATTGATGCAGCATTGCTTGTATATATTAAGTTAAGGTGTATATATATCCATCTCATAATTGTAAGGTTAGTGAAAAATTAACTTAATTTAGAGCTAGCATTTTTGAGCTCTTGTGGCATCATTGTTTGGTCACACTGTTGGCATCATTTTGGGGCGCTGCGCGTTCTTTCTACTCGTTTGTGGGATGTCGTACGTACAGGGTGTGGTCTGTTAGAGAGCTCTCTTGCAATTCAGTTTGGTTGTTTAGATACAAGATTGTTGCATCGTGCAATAGTCCAGGTTGCGTTGTTGTTGCAAGGTTGAGAAAGAAGACCATAAATAGTACCCCTTTTGTTTATATTAAATTCATGTAACTAAGGTCTAAGGTAGGCCCGCATCGAGTCAGCAACACTGAGGTAGGACCTAATAGGATCTCAAATCCGTAAGTTTTAATTTTAGCCTAACTTGGGCTGTAGGTAGAACTGGCCCTTTAGAATTTGGCCGTTCACGGCTCAGCTGGGATTTTGAAACCAACAAATAAATAAAATAACATGGTCCTTCGAACCGGATTCTACCCCAAGACTGAATCAGTGACTATTTTGGAAAAGTTCTGATTGTGCAAATTGTAGCCCAAGTTAGGCCTAGACGGGTTGAGTATTATTGAATTAAGGTCCCAGGGTAGAAAGTTTGGTCGCCCAATTGCTAAACTTGGCCAGTCGTCTGTCGTCGTTTTGGCCTACATTTTACCGGTTTGGTTAATTTTGGGTTATTGAATTAAGGTCCCAGGGTAGAAAGTTTGGTCGCCCAATTGCTAAACTTGGCCAGTCGTCTGTCGTCGTTTTGGCCTACATTTTACCGGTTTGGTTAATTTTGGTTATTATTGAATTAAGGTCCCAGGGTAGAAAGTTTGGTTGCCCAATTGCGAAACTTGGCCAGTCGTCTGTCGTTGTTTTGGCCTACATTTTACCGGTTTGGTTAATTTTGGGTTATTATTGAATTAAGGTCCCAGGGTAGAAAGTTTGGTCGCCCAATTGCTAAACTTGGCCAGTCGTCTGTCGTTGTTTTGGCCTACATTTTACCAGTTTGGTTAATTTTGGGTTATTATTGAATTAAGGTCCCAGGGTAGAAAGTTTGGTTGCCCAATTGCGAAACTTGGCCACTTGTCTGTCGTTGTTTTTGGCCTACATTTACCAGTTTGGTTAATTTGGTTTATTATTCGTAGGCGAAGGTTGCAGACCAGTGCGCCAGTTACTTGGGTGGAAAATTTGGTATTCCATACTGGTGTTGGTTAGTACCCCACCTAGCAATTCAGTTTATTTGAAAGTAAAATTTGCGTTTCATCAGTTCGGTTAAGTATTTCTGCCAATTCAGCTTATTTGGCATTGAGCCCAATTGTTGTTTGCATTGAAGATGAGTGAATCTGAATTGAACAAATTTATAAAAAGGAGAAGCGCCAACAAAGGTCTAATTACAAAGGTCATTGCCACTATAGATTCTGCCATAGAGCAAGAGGATTTACGCTTAGTGACTGCGCAGCTTTCCATATTAGAAACTAAAAAGGTTGCTCTAAGTGAGGTAAATGTTAAAATTGAGGCTCTTATAGAAGAGGATGAAATAGAAAATAACATAATTTACTTTGAAGAGATTATTGATGATATAATTAAAGTAGGCCTCCGAGCAAAAGAGTTTAGCAGCTCAGTACAGTTAGAGACCAGGTCTAATAATGAAACACAACACTCAACAAATGATGTTTGTGAAGTTAAGGTTAACAGATCTGTAGTTCAATTACCGAGGCTTGTACTCAAAACATTTTCTGGGAGTATTCAGGAATGGCAAGGATGGGCAGACAGTTTTCAATCAGCAGTTCATTCTAGTCAAGTGTTAAGTGCCGTGGAGAAGTTTAATTATTTGCGGTCCCTCTTGGAAGGGGAGGCAGCAAAGACTATAGCAGGATTAGCATTAACAGAGGCTAATTATAATGTGGCTTGGGATATATTAAAGAAACGGTTTGGTAAGCCAGAGATCTTAATTAAAAGCCACCTCCGTGCACTTTTAGCTATACCTCCTGTTAATAATCCTAATAGTGTCAAGGAGTTACGGCAGTTATATGATGAATTTGAAATTAGAACTAGGTCCCTGGACAACTTGGGTGTAGGAATGGAAAGGTATGGTATAATGTTGGTTCCTACACTGGAGTCTAAATTGCCTAGCTCAATTTTGCTTGAATTAAATAGGGGACACTCTGCAGAACATGTGTACATCCCCCTTCAGCAGATGTTAAGTCTTTTAGGCACAGAATTAGCAAGACGAGAGGGAGTTGAGTTTGCACAGTGGGATGGTAAACAAGGGGACAAGGGCAGGCACAGCACCAAAGTTTCCACAAAAAGGAATAGCCCAGGTACAGTGTCAGCTCTACATGCATCCTCTGAGAATAAATTAAAGGGAATCAAGGAATGCATATTTTGCGAAGGCAACCACAAGTCATATAAATGTGAGGTGGCTGAGGCTTTACCCCTTGAGGAGAGAAAGGACAGGGTAACTAAGTCCACAGCATGTTTTAAATGTTTTTTGAAAGGTCATAGAGCAAGGTTTTGTAAGTTTAAAATTTTGTGCAAAAAATGTCATGGTAGGCATCAGCCATTATTGTGTGAAAACACTCCTAGTAGGCCTACCCCAGAAGTAGAGACATCAGTGGCACATGCGGCGCAGGGCCGGATTAACCATTAAGCAAAATAAGCCCGTGCTTAGGGCATCAAGGGAAGGGGGGCACCACAGAAATTTTCCATTGTCGGATTTACCATGGATTTATTATACTATTATAATCGCGGCTTATAGCCTATAAGCTGTTGAAAACTGAATTATATATATTCATATATAGTATTTATTTTTTTTCATTGTTTGAATTTGTAGTGAACAACAACCCTTTTGAGAGAATAAATATATTTCGTTGTAATCACACACTTTACGCTTTGCGTTATTATTTTGTTTATATCAAATCTTTGAGCGCCATATTAAAAATATATAGATTAAATATTTTCGTGTGCTATAGGAAGTTATTCTGAACGTGTGATTTGTGCATATAATATTAAATATATATTTTACATAATCATTTGGTATTGTTTTACAGAAAGATTTAGGTTTATAGAATTGTAATATAAATTAATATTAAAATAAAAGAAACTATAAACTCTCTATATTGCTGTTGTATCAAGTGATGTTTATCACGGCCATTATAATAATAAGATATACTGACCTAAGTTAATTAGCGTTGAAGAAGTTTATCTGTTGCTCTCTCTTCTTCTCTAGGGTAAGTCTATGAAGTGTACTTTATTTGTATATATAACAATATTTTATCATACACGTATCTTTATTTTATAATTTATTTATCTATTGTCATAACAGTATAAAAGAATTTAGATTGTAATAACCAGAGTGAATAATTTGTAATGTATATATAACATCAAACGTAGTTAGGACAATTTAGGCCCTAAGCAAATGTTCATATTTCCTATAATTAAATATTGTGTTTTAAATAAATAAATAAATGTAAATATAAAATGTGGCTCGTTAATAGTGAAATGTTAATATTGATATTTTTATAGATTGCGTATTATTAATTCTAATGTTAAGTATTTTTATTTTATAGGTTTCGGTTCCTTCTTTCGGTTCCTTCTTTTGGTTCCTTTCGATTTGATTTGTATTCAACATTTCGAGTTGATATTTCGGTTGAGTTATATTTAATTGCCACTTATATTTAAATTGCCACTTTGGTTGTGTACGGTTCCCATTTTGTCTTTCTGAGAATAAAAGAACAAAGCCAAGATTGTGATATGTGTAACTGTGTTGATTGCCACATAATATACAAATAAAATATTCTTTTTATTTCTGTATTTTACAGACCCCAAGAACCAAGATGAAACGTGTTCAGTTAAGTGGTGCACAAAAGCGAAAACTATCAAAAGAGAAACAAGAGAAGACTTTGGATTTAGAGTCCAAGACTGCAAAGCTGACTGATTTCTTCACACAAGTTCCACGACCACAACGTCAACATGATATACCGATTCTGAATCAAAACCAATCTCCGTCATCAGAAGTGGACACAAATACCACTTTGATCACTTCAAAATCAAAATATGATGACGTTGGAATCACCGAGGTGTCACAAGCAGGTTCATCTACCACATGTCTCACTACTGATCTCACTTTGCCTGTAAATTCTCTTGATACCTCTACTGCAAATGTTGATTCAAGTTGCTTTACAAGACATTCTGGGGTTGAAATAATTGCTGAAAATGAAAGTTTAGTGGACCATGGTGATGGTGGTGAAATGAATCAGTCTGCAGAAGATGAAGTAAATATAGCAAAAGATCCAGGGTTGTGGCTTGATTTCTCTGCTGATGATGTGGCTTATTGGATTGCTTGTGGACCCAGTGACTGTCAACACCACAATGGGCCATTTGACAAGTCTTACCGGCATTTCAGTAGTGGCAAACCAGCAAGATACTGTTCACAAAAACTTTTCGTTGGGACAAAAGCCAATGGTGAGAAATACAAGAGAGAGTGGTTATTGTATTCACCATCAACAGGATCAGTTTACTGTTATGTTTGTAAACTGTTTGCTCCTAAAAATGTCTCACATTTTGTTATAAGAGAAGGGTTCAGTGACTGGCGAAATACTATTGTAATTGATCATCATGAAAAAAGCACTACTCACCGAGACTCTATGCTAACATACTTAACTCGCAGACAAGGTGCGGGGTTGGGACAACAGTTGGAAAAACAAATTCAGGAAGAGTGTGATTACTGGGAACATGTCTTGAGGCGTGTCATAGCTGTTATTTGTACGTTAGCTGAACGTGGCTTGTCTTTTCGAGGAACAGAAGAAAGATTTGGATCATTGCAGAATGGGAATTTTTTAGGGCTGCTTGAGCTCATAAGCCGGTTTGATCCATTTTTAGCAGGTCACATTTTGAAATATGGAAATTCTGGCAAAGGAAATCCTTCTTACCTGTCCAAAACCACCTGTGAGGAACTCATTCAACTAATGGCTCAAAAGGTCCACGCACTCATTGTTGACGAAGTAAAATCTTCTGGTTATTTTAGTTTGTCAGTTGATTCAACACCAGATCTATCACATATCGATCAGTTAAGTGTTGTACTTAGGTACTTAAAAGATGGACAGCCTATTGAACGCTTTTTAACCTTTCTGAAAATGAAAAGCCATACTGGTGAGGAAATGGCAAATCAGGTGTTGCAGTACTTACGTGAAGTTTGTAAGCTAAACTTTTCAAAATGTAGGGGTCAATCTTACGACAACGCTGCCAACATGTCTGGGCGTTATAAGGGGATGCAGCAAAAAATTTTAGAAACAAACAAGTTTGCTATATATGTGCCCTGTGCAGCCCATTCACTAAATCTGGTAGGCCGAAGTGCTGTTGACTGCTGTCAAGAGGCGGTTAATTTCTTCTCTACAGTGCAGTTGCTCTATACCTTTTTTTTAGCCTCAACCAGCAGGTGGGAAATTCTTAAAGGTTGTATTGGAAATGAAAGTGTCTTAAAATCCCTCTCTGATACCAGATGGGAGGCACATGCTATGGCAACAGCAGCAATTTTGAAATCTTTCCTTAAAATTTTAGAAGCGTTAGAATGTATAGCTGAAGACCAGTCACAAAAGGGAGACACTAGAAGAGAAGCAAATAATATTGCAAATAAGATGCAAGAGCTAGAATTCGTTTTTATGTTGAATTTTTGGGATGAGATTTTGCAAAATTTTCATAGAGTAAGCAAAGTTCTACAGAATAAGGATGTGAACTTAAAAACATGTGCAGATCTGTATGGATCATTAGCTGACCAACTGTGCACTTCACGAGATGAATTTGAAAGATATGAAGCAGCTACAAAGGAAATGCTACCAGATGTTGATTACAAGGCAGCTCAAACTCGCAAACGTATCAGAAAGAAGGTACCCAATGACGGAGATGCACCAGAAGTATATCTGAATGCCAGAGATAAATTTCTTATCACCACCTTTTACACAATTGTTGACAAACTTGAAACTGAGATGAGAAGAAGAGGAGAGATATACAAAGAAATAGCAGAGAGATTTTCTTTTCTAAGTGATGTGCCACATAATGTCACCACTTCATCATCTACTGAAATTGAAAGGTATTCTCAGGGTTGTAAAAAGATGATTGATGCTTACCCAGAGGACTTGAACACTAATTTCTCTGCTGAGCTTCAGCAGTTTCACTCATATGTGTGCCATAAGTTCAGTGCAAAAAAAAATGTAAAAACAAGATTCAGTCATGCTGAACTTTATAAAATAATTGTAGAAGACAATATTGAGTGTGCCTTCCCAAATGTAGAAATTGCCTTTCGTATATTTTTAACATTAATGGTCACAAATTGCTCAGCTGAGCGTTCATTTTCTCAGTTGAAGTATATTAAAAATACCAACAGAACAACTATGCAACAAGGCAGGCTGGATGCCTTATCTCTACTAAGTATAGAAGCAGATGTGTTACGTAAGATTAGTTTTGAGGATCTGATCAAAGACTTTGCAATTAAAAAAAGTAGGAGAAAACTTTTCAAATATAAATGAAGTGGAAGTATACAAAAATAAACATTATTTTCCATCTTACTGTAAGTTTTGTTTCATTTCAAAAAATAAAATTTTATTTTATGGTTTATTTTTGTTTATATTTTGAATTACATATATATGGGGCACCAAAATCTTTTAAGTGCTTAGGGCCTCTAAAGGTCTTAATCCGGCCCTGGTGACATGCCACTGCTATGCAAGGGAGTAAAAGTAAAGGGGATTATTGCAAACAACTGCAGCCTTATTAATTGGGAATGAGGGAGAAGCTACTGTAAGAGTGTTGTTTGATAGTGGTAGCCAGTGTAGTTTTATTAAGACCAGAATTTCCAGAAAATTGAAGTTTAAAGAACTTAAGAGGGAAAATTTAAGAATTTCTGGGTTTGGGGGTTCCGTTCAAAACCGAACCAAATTTAAGAAGGTAGAAGTTCTGGTTAAAGGGTTGTTACCGCAAAGTCCCACTATCAAGGTCCAAGCTGTAGAGATTGAGGAACTTTGTGCTCCAGTCACTACTTGTTTAGATATGGCATGTGTCCAAGAATTGCAAGTTAAAGGAATTAATTTGGGCAATAATAAGTTTGAAAGAACAGAAGATATTAGTCTTTTGATGGAGCTGACTATTATTGGGACTTCATCACTGGTAATATTGTCCGCACATCTCGAGGCCCGGTAGCTATTGAAAGTAAGCTAGGCTGGATGCTACATGGTAGTTATTGCAATGAAATGGAAGTTAAGGCTCTTTTTGTTAAGATTGAGGAGAACAGCCATGGTCTGGAAAGGCATTTGAAAGCGTTTTGGGAACTTGAATCTATTGGCATAAAGGACAAACAGGCAAGTACAGTGAACAATGATGTTTTAGAGCAATTTGAAAAAGGGATTGGGTTTAGAAATGGTTGCTATGAAGTTGGCCTACCATGGAAGGATTCTTGCAAACCCGGTTCAAACCTTCAGCTAGCTAATCGGAGGTTGGAGACTTCATTGTACAGGCTAAGAAAAAATGAGGAGTTGTTAATTGAATACAATGAGGCCATCCTAAGCTATGTAAGGGAGGGCTATGCTGAAAGGGTGCAAGGTGAGCTGGTGAGCCAGGAGGCACATTATCTGCCACACCATGCAGTGGTACGGCGAGACAAAACTACCACCAAACTGAGGGTAGTTTTTGATGGCTCAGCCAAGGACAAAGGTGGTGTGTCCTTGAATGACTGTTTGGATGCTGGGCCAAATTTAAATGCAGATTTATTTTCCTTGTTACTGAGATTCAGGTTTGGTAGAGTAGCATTGACTGCAGATGTGAAGCAAGCCTTTTTGCGGATAAAGTTAAAACCAGAGGACAGAGATGCAGTAAGGTATCTGTGGGTGGATACGAAAGACTTGTTGGAAAATGAACCTAAGGTTCAAGCATATAGAATGAAGTCAGTGTTGTTTGGCCTCAGCTCTAGTCCATTTCTGTTGGCAGCTACTATGCAGTACCCTTTTAAGAAATATTCTGAAGTCTATCCTAACACTATTGAACACATAAGGAAAATTTTTATGTTGATGATTTGCTGTGTTCCGTGGATAATACAGAAATGGCTAAACAGATATTCATGGAGGCTAGAGCTATAATGAGGGAGGCTGGCATGGAGCTTAGAAAATGGCAGACCAATCATTCGCAATTACAAGAGTTTATGAGTCATTCCTGTGTAGTACCTGATGCAGCAGAAAGGATTGAGGATTCTGGTATTAAGGAGTTGTGGGCAATAGACGCAAAGGTGCTAGGCATTGTTTGGCAGCAAGATGATGCTTTGTTTACCTTCAATGGGAAATCTTTAGTAGAGCTGGCTGAGAATGAGACAAGGTGGACAAAACGTACAGCTCTTAGTTTGGCTTCAAAGGTCTTTGATCCTCTTGGATTCCTGGCTCCATTTGTGATAAAGTAAAAAATTTGGTTTCAGAGCCTCTGGGAAATTGGACTTGGTTGGGACCAAGAGTTACCAGATCATATGGTGGTAAGGTGGAAATATTGGTTCAAAGAATTGGCACATCTTGGAGACATTGAAATCCCAAGATGGTACTTTGGAGAGTTGATCAATAGTCCAGACAATTTGGAGCTGCACATCTTTTGTGATGCAAGTGAGGAAGCCTATGCAACTTGTATTTATATAAGAGGCGCATTGCAAGAGGAAGTAAGTTGCAGGTTGGTTGCTGCAAAGAGCAGAGTAGCACCTTTGAAAAGGCTTTCTGTTCCAAGGTTGGAATTGATGGGTGCAGTTATTGCTAGTCGGCTTGCAGTTATAGTACAAAAGTCTTTGGCCCTCTCTGAAATTCCAAGCTATTATTGGACAGACTCCACTATAGTTTGGCACTGGTTAAGAAGCCAGGCAAGGAAATGGAAACCATTTGTTGCCAAAAGGGTGGAGGAAATTCAAGCGCACACAGATCCCAAGCAATGGAAGCATTGTCCAGGCACCCAAAACCCAGCTGATTTACCAACACGAGGAATTTCAGTGAAAGATCTTGCACAGTCAAGTTTGTGGTGGAATGGGCCGGAGTGGCTAAAACTTGGAAGTGAAAACTGGCCTTCTAATCAGCCTATTGTAGGAGAATGCCAGGCTGAAGAAGCTGCAAACAACTGCAGCCTTATTAATTGGGAATGAGGGAGAAGCTACTGTAAGAGTGTTGTTTGATAGTGGTAGCCAGTGTAGTTTTATTAAGACCAGAATTTCCAGAAAATTGAAGTTTAAAGAACTTAAGAGGGAAAATTTAAGAATTTCTGGGTTTGGGGGTTCCGTTCAAAACCGAACCAAATTTAAGAAGGTAGAAGTTCTGGTTAAAGGGTTGTTACCGCAAAGTCCCACTATCAAGGTCCAAGCTGTAGAGATTGAGGAACTTTGTGCTCCAGTCACTACTTGTTTAGATATGGCATGTGTCCAAGAATTGCAAGTTAAAGGAATTAATTTGGGCAATAATAAGTTTGAAAGAACAGAAGATATTAGTCTTTTGAGTGGAGCTGACTATTATTGGGACTTCATCACTGGTAATATTGTCCGCACATCTCGAGGCCCGGTAGCTATTGAAAGTAAGCTAGGCTGGATGCTACATGGTAGTTATTGCAATGAAATGGAAGTTAAGGCTCTTTTTGTTAAGATTGAGGAGAACAGCCATGGTCTGGAAAGGCATTTGAAAGCGTTTTGGGAACTTGAATCTATTGGCATAAAGGACAAACAGGCAAGTACAGTGAACAATGATGTTTTAGAGCAATTTGAAAAAGGGATTGGGTTTAGAAATGGTTGCTATGAAGTTGGCCTACCATGGAAGGATTCTTGCAAACCCGGTTCAAACCTTCAGCTAGCTAATCGGAGGTTGGAGACTTCATTGTACAGGCTAAGAAAAAATGAGGAGTTGTTAATTGAATACAATGAGGCCATCCTAAGCTATGTAAGGGAGGGCTATGCTGAAAGGGTGCAAGGTGAGCTGGTGAGCCAGGAGGCACATTATCTGCCACACCATGCAGTGGTACGGCGAGACAAAACTACCACCAAACTGAGGGTAGTTTTTGATGGCTCAGCCAAGGACAAAGGTGGTGTGTCCTTGAATGACTGTTTGGATGCTGGGCCAAATTTAAATGCAGATTTATTTTCCTTGTTACTGAGATTCAGGTTTGGTAGAGTAGCATTGACTGCAGATGTGAAGCAAGCCTTTTTGCGGATAAAGTTAAAACCAGAGGACAGAGATGCAGTAAGGTATCTGTGGGTGGATACGAAAGACTTGTTGGAAAATGAACCTAAGGTTCAAGCATATAGAATGAAGTCAGTGTTGTTTGGCCTCAGCTCTAGTCCATTTCTGTTGGCAGCTACTATGCAGTACCCTTTTAAGAAATATTCTGAAGTCTATCCTAACACTATTGAACACATAAGGAAAAATTTTTATGTTGATGATTTGCTGTGTTCCGTGGATAATACAGAAATGGCTAAACAGATATTCATGGAGGCTAGAGCTATAATGAGGGAGGCTGGCATGGAGCTTAGAAAATGGCAGACCAATCATTCGCAATTACAAGAGTTTGAGTCATTCCTGTGTAGTACCTGATGCAGCAGAAAGGATTGAGGATTCTGGTATTAAGGAGTTGTGGGCAATAGACGCAAAGGTGCTAGGCATTGTTTGGCAGCAAGATGATGATTTGTTTACCTTCAATGGGAAATCTTTAGTAGAGCTGGCTGAGAATGAGACAAGGTGGACAAAAACGTACAGCTCTTAGTTTGGCTTCAAAGGTCTTTGATCCTCTTGGATTCCTGGCTCCATTTGTGATAAAGTCAAAAATTTGGTTTCAGAGCCTCTGGGAAATTGGACTTGGTTGGGACCAAGAGTTACAGATCATATGGTGGTAAGGTGGAAATATTGGTTCAAAGAATTGGCACATCTTGGAGACATTGAAATCCCAAGATGGTACTTTGGAGAGTTGAACAATAGTCCAGACAATTTGGAGCTGCACATCTTTTGTGATGCAAGTGAGGAAGCCTATGCAACTTGTATTTATATAAGAGGCGCATTGCAAGAGGAAGTAAGTTGCAGGTTGGTTGCTGCAAAGAGCAGAGTAGCACCTTTGAAAAGGCTTTCTGTTCCAAGGTTGGAATTGATGGGTGCAGTTATTGCTAGTCGGCTTGCAGTTATAGTACAAAAGTCTTTGGCCCTCTCTGAAATTCCAAGCTATTATTGGACAGACTCCACTATAGTTTGGCACTGGTTAAGAAGCCAGGCAAGGAAATGGAAACCATTTTTGCCAAAAGGGTGGAGGAAATTCAAGCGCACACAGATCCCAAGCAATGGAAGCATTGTCCAGGCACCCAAAACCCAGCTGATTTACCAACACGAGGAATTTCAGTGAAAGATCTTGCACAGTCAAGTTTGTGGTGGAATGGGCCGGAGTGGCTAAAACTTGGAAGTGAAAACTGGCCTTCTAATCAGCCTATTGTAGGAGAATGCCAGGCTGAAGAAGCTGCAAACAACTGCAGCCTTATTAATTGGGAATGAGGGAGAAGCTACTGTAAGAGTGTTGTTTGATAGTGGTAGCCAGTGTAGTTTTATTAAGACCAGAATTTCCAGAAAATTGAAGTTTAAAGAACTTAAGAGGGAAAATTTAAGAATTTCTGGGTTTGGGGGTTCCGTTCAAAACCGAACCAAATTTAAGAAGGTAGAAGTTCTGGTTAAAGGGTTGTTACCGCAAAGTCCCACTATCAAGGTCCAAGCTGTAGAGATTGAGGAACTTTGTGCTCCAGTCACTACTTGTTTAGATATGGCATGTGTCCAAGAATTGCAAGTTAAAGGAATTAATTTGGGCAATAATAAGTTTGAAAGAACAGAAGATATTAGTCTTTTGATTGGAGCTGACTATTATTGGGACTTCATCACTGGTAATATTGTCCGCACATCTCGAGGCCCGGTAGCTATTGAAAGTAAGCTAGGCTGGATGCTACATGGTAGTTATTGCAATGAAATGGAAGTTAAGGCTCTTTTTGTTAAGATTGAGGAGAACAGCCATGGTCTGGAAAGGCATTTGAAAGCGTTTTGGGAACTTGAATCTATTGGCATAAAGGACAAACAGGCAAGTACAGTGAACAATGATGTTTTAGAGCAATTTGAAAAAGGGATTGGGTTTAGAAATGGTTGCTATGAAGTTGGCCTACCATGGAAGGATTCTTGCAAACCCGGTTCAAACCTTCAGCTAGCTAATCGGAGGTTGGAGACTTCATTGTACAGGCTAAGAAAAAATGAGGAGTTGTTAATTGAATACAATGAGGCCATCCTAAGCTATGTAAGGGAGGGCTATGCTGAAAGGGTGCAAGGTGAGCTGGTGAGCCAGGAGGCACATTATCTGCCACACCATGCAGTGGTACGGCGAGACAAAACTACCACCAAACTGAGGGTAGTTTTTGATGGCTCAGCCAAGGACAAAGGTGGTGTGTCCTTGAATGACTGTTTGGATGCTGGGCCAAATTTAAATGCAGATTTATTTTCCTTGTTACTGAGATTCAGGTTTGGTAGAGTAGCATTGACTGCAGATGTGAAGCAAGCCTTTTTGCGGATAAAGTTAAAACCAGAGGACAGAGATGCAGTAAGGTATCTGTGGGTGGATACGAAAGACTTGTTGGAAAATGAACCTAAGGTTCAAGCATATAGAATGAAGTCAGTGTTGTTTGGCCTCAGCTCTAGTCCATTTCTGTTGGCAGCTACTATGCAGTACCCTTTTAAGAAATATTCTGAAGTCTATCCTAACACTATTGAACACATAAGGAAAAATTTTTATGTTGATGATTTGCTGTGTTCCGTGGATAATACAGAAATGGCTAAACAGATATTCATGGAGGCTAGAGCTATAATGAGGGAGGCTGGCATGGAGCTTAGAAAATGGCAGACCAATCATTCGCAATTACAAGAGTTTATGAGTCATTCCTGTGTAGTACCTGATGCAGCAGAAAGGATTGAGGATTCTGGTATTAAGGAGTTGTGGGCAATAGACGCAAAGGTGCTAGGCATTGTTTGGCAGCAAGATGATGATTTGTTTACCTTCAATGGGAAATCATTAGTAGAGCTGGCTGAGAATGAGACAAGGTGGACAAAACGTACAGCTCTTAGTTTGGCTTCAAAGGTCTTTGATCCTCTTGGATTCCTGGCTCCATTTGTGATAAAGTCAAAAATTTGGTTTCAGAGCCTCTGGGAAATTGGACTTGGTTGGGACCAAGAGTTACCAGATCATATGGTGGTAAGGTGGAAATATTGGTTCAAAGAATTGGCACATCTTGGAGACATTGAAATCCCAAGATGGTACTTTGGAGAGTTGAACAATAGTCCAGACAATTTGGAGCTGCACATCTTTTGTGATGCAAGTGAGGAAGCCTATGCAACTTGTATTTATATAAGAGGCGCATTGCAAGAGGAAGTAAGTTGCAGGTTGGTTGCTGCAAAGAGCAGAGTAGCACCTTTGAAAAGGCTTTCTGTTCCAAGGTTGGAATTGATGGGTGCAGTTATTGCTAGTCGGCTTGCAGTTATAGTACAAAAGTCTTTGGCCCTCTCTGAAATTCCAAGCTATTATTGGACAGACTCCACTATAGTTTGGCACTGGTTAAGAAGCCAGGCAAGGAAATGGAAACCATTTGTTGCCAAAAGGGTGGAGGAAATTCAAGCGCACACAGATCCCAAGCAATGGAAGCATTGTCCAGGCACCCAAAACCCAGCTGATTTACCAACACGAGGAATTTCAGTGAAAGATCTTGCACAGTCAAGTTTGTGGTGGAATGGGCCGGAGTGGCTAAAACTTGGAAGTGAAAACTGGCCTTCTAATCAGCCTATTGTAGGAGAATGCCAGGCTGAAGAAGCATGGGTGAGTGAGGTGAGAAAATGCGCTGTGAACAGTTGTCAAGTTATGCAGCAGGACCCCATATTGAGGCTTGAGGACATTAGCAGTCTGAAAAGATTGTTAAAAGTGACAGCATGGGTATATAGATTTACCAACAACATTAAGGGAGAAACAAGAAGGGAAGGAATTCTGAACAGTAATGAGATTCAGCAAGCCAGGAAATACTGGGTGGTATATATGCAGAAGGAAAAATTTGGTGAAGAGAGAGAATTGCTCACCAGCCATCCATTACAGGTTCTACCAACACATTTTGCGCCCAAGGGTTTGGATGTGTTTTTGGATCAGGATTTATTGAGAGTAGGAGGTAGACTACAGTTTTCTGGGCTTCCAGAGGAGAAAAGACATCCAATTTTGCTACCTTCTGGGGGCACTTTGTGGACCTTTTGATCCTGGATACTCATCATAAGCTGTTACATGCTGGAGTTAGAGAAGTGATAATAGAGATCAGACAACAGTTTTGGATTCCCAAAATTAGACAAGTAGTAAAAAAGGTCGTGCATAAATGTGTGGTTTGCAAGCGTTGGAGTGCAAAGCCTTATTATGAAAAGGTGGCTCCACTTCCAAGAGAACGGTGTGTCTATACTGCCCCATTTGATGTAGTGGGAGTAGACTTTGCAGGGCCAGTCTATGTGTATGAGCGAGGGGAGTCTAACAAAAGTTATATATGTCTTTTCACCTGTGCTACCACCAGAGCAATCCATTTGGAGTTGGTAAGCAACTTAAGTAGTGATGTATTTCTTTTGGCTTTTAAAAGGTTTGTGAACAGAAGGGGTTTCCCAAATAAAATCATATCGGATAATGCAAAAACCTTCAAAAAGGCTGCAAAGGAACTCCAAGAAATTTGGTCCTTGCTAAAAGAGGAAGGATTCCAATCCTACTTTTCATACCAAGGGGTACAGTGGGAGTTTATTGTTGAGAGAGCACCATGGTGGGGAGGATTTGGGGAAAGGCTAGTGAGAAGTGTAAAGTGCCCATGAAAGAAACTTTTAGCTAATGCTCATTTGAGCAAAGAAGAATTCTGCACTGTTTTATGTGAAGTAGAAGCAATGGTGAACAGTAGGCCTATCACTTTTGTTTACAACAGTATGCAGGATGCAGAGCCATTGACACCAAATCATTTTCTTTGTGGTAAACGATTAACATCAAGCCCAGTGTGCCAGAAGAATTGCAGCCTATCCAGAGCACTCAAGGAGAGTTAACCAGACGGTTCAGGTACCTTGAAGAGCTACAAGATCAGTTATGGAAGAGGTGGCAGATGGAATACTTGCCAGAACTCAATTATTACCCATCAGGCAAGGTAAAGGGCTCCAATGCAAATTGTATCAAGGTGGGAGAAGTGGTAATGATTGGGGATGAAAGACCAAGGCAATGCTGGAAGCTTGGCATAATTGAAGAGTTGTTTGTTGGCAAAGACAATTTAGTTAGGTCTGCACTGGTAAAGACTTCAGGACGAAAGTTAAAGAGACCTATACAAAAACTCTATGCTTTAGAAATCAGCAAAAACACAGATAGTCAAGATGAAACATTTGAGTTACAGCCTCATGGAGAAGGCTTGGCTAACCTTGCAGAAGGTAATGACAACAATGCCTCTTCGGTGGGGAGTGTTAGAAAATCTAGAAGAGGAAGAACCATTGTTGTCCCAAGGCGATATGATGACTAAGCTGATTGATGCAGCATTGCTTGTATATATTAAGTTAAGGTGTATATATATATCCATCTCATAATTGTAAGGTTAGTGAAAAATTAACTTAATTTAGAGCTAGCATTTTTGAGCTCTTGTGGCATCATTGTTTGGTGACACTGTTGGCATCATTTTGGGGCGCTGCGCGTTCTTTCTACTCGTTTGTGGGATGTCGTACGTACAGGGTGTGGTCTGTTAGAGAGCTCTCTTGCAATTCAGTTTGGTTGTTTAGATACAAGATTGTTGCATCGTGCAATAGTCCAGGTTGCGTTGTTGTTGCAAGGTTGAGAAAGAAGACCATAAATAGTACCCCTTTTGTTTATATTTGTAGTGAATACTCTTATTTTAGTTTCAAGATAAATGTTAATTTTACCGTCTTGAATTTCGGATAGTATAAATTCATTTTAAATTAGTTACCCCATTATAATTCAATTGTGAACCACATTAATACTAATTTTAATGTATACTATATTTTTATTGTATGTAAACATAATTAATTATATATCACAATTGTCAGTTAATCATTTATATTCAAATATTTATTTTAATCTAATGCCATGTCCATTTTGCAAAAAATAATAGAAAACCAAAGGTTATATTTTCCACCTTTGTACTGTCGTAGTTTCGCCTAACGGCTCATACGGCTAGTGAGATAATCACTGGTTGGCACTTAACTACGGCAGTGCTTATGGCTACATCTCCAGGTTAACCTATACCGGATAGATGCGCTACGGTCCCAAGCCGTAGCTTGCCTAGGCCAACGACGACGACGACGTAAACCAACAATTGGTGACCCCGGAGCTGGATTACCCCTTTTACCCGAACGACTAGGATTAGACTGTAACGTCGTTCGTGCCCATCACCCCCTTCACCCGAACGACTAGGACTAGACTGTAATGTCGTTCGTGCCCATCACCCCCCTTCACCCGAACGACTAGGACCAGACTGTAACGTCGTTCGTGCCCACCACCCCCTTCACCCGAGCGACTAGGACCAGACTGTAATGTCGCTCGTGCCCTCTGCCCCTCACCCCTGCCCGTTGCGCTCTGTGCCTGCGCTCGTCTCAACCTCCACTCCTTCGTTGGGAACTTGTCGTCTTGCTTGTACGTCAGCAAGCATAGGAGAAGATGCCTGACGACGCTGGTGCCATCTCCCACTTGAGCGTAAAGCTCCCCGTCTTCTGGCCGGGTGATCCATTTATTTTGGTTCCACCAAGTGGAATCACAATTCAACTTGGGAAGGATCACCGCTAGCAGGACAAAATACGATCATGTTTTGTCCTCTCTACCAGCGAGCATCATCTCTGAAGTCCGTGACGTCATCGTATCTCCTTCCACGAGTGAGGACCCGTACAACGATCTGAAGTCTGCCATCCTGCGCCGCACCACTGTCTCCGAGCGTGAGAAACTACATCAGTTAATCTCAAAGAAGAACTTGGAGACCGTAGCCCACTCAAATGCTGAGGGCTATGCAGTGCGCTCTAGGCGAACGCGCACAAACCTTCGATAAGGACATCTTTAGACAGTTGTTCTTGCAGAAACTTCCTCCATCAGCTCAGCGTGTCTTGGCCACTATGGATCCTGCTACTCCAGTTGATAAACTAGCAGAAACTGCCGACAAAGTAGTGGAGATTGACACAGCTCCGGTCAACAACGTGAACACACAATCGGAACTGGAGTTGAAAGTGAAAGAGTTAAGTCAACAACTCAACCACGTTTGTTCTCTGCTACAAAGATCAACGGCAAAGAAGCCATTCTCGGTCAAGATTTACGAAGAGTATCGTTCGAGTTCCGGGAAGATCTGCTTCTACCACTCGAAATTTGGAAAGAAGGCTAGGAAGTGCATCTCCCCTTGCAATTTTTCGTCGGAAACCCCAGCAGCGAGTCCTAATGGCGTCTAGTACTCGCACTGCCAACCTGTTATTCATAAGGACGGAACTCTGGTGTCAATTTCTTGGTTGATACCGAGCGTCAGTCAGTGTATTCCCTCAAAAATCTGGTCATAAGCACTCGGAATCTCCGCCTCTATACGCTGCTAACGGTTCACGCATACCCACGTACGGTACTCAGTCGCGTGAACTAAACTTGGGCCTTCACCGATCCTTCAAGTGGATTTTCATCTGTGCTCAGTGCAGCATCCCATAATCGGCGCTGACTTCCTCCAGCATTTCAACTCCTGGTGGATCTTGACAAGCGACGCTTATGCGACCAGGCCACACTGCTTTCTGTTCTTGCCAAACAGGTTGCCCTTCCGGACGCCTCGAACTCTGCACTTTCCCTCGTTCCCCCTAATTCCATGTACCATGCCTTTTCCAGCGTATCCAGGAATTCTTCAACCGATGCAGATGGGTGATACCATTAAGCACACCATTACCCATCACATTACAACAAAAGGTCCCCCTGTGTTTGCAAAACCGACGTCTTGCCCCGGACAAACTGAAAGCTGCCAATCGGAATTCCAGCTTATGATGGATCTTGGATAATAAGACCTTCCAAAAGCAGTTGGTCCTCTCCCCTACACCTGGTCCAGAAGAAGTCAGGAGACTGGAGACCATGTGGGGATTACCGGTTTTTGAATTCGACAACCATCCCGGACCGATATCCGGTACCAATGTCCAAGACTTTACTTCTCTTCTCCACGGCAAATCTATCTTCAGTAAAATAGATCTCGTTAAGGCTTTCCACCACATTCCCGTAGAGCCTTCGGATATTCCCAAGACTGCAGTTTGTACCCATTTGGGTTATTCGAATTTGTGAAGATGCCGTTCGGGCTACGGAATGCTGCGCAAACCTTTCAGAGGTTTATAGATGAGGTCACCAGAGCTTAGACTTTGTTTATGCCTACATCGATGATTTGCTTGTGGCCACTCAACGGAAGAGGAACATAAGGAACATCTTTCACTCCTCTTTCAACGCTTAGACAATACGGTGTTACTATTAATGCATCTAAGTGTGTTTGCACAGCCAACCTTGAATTTCTTGGTCACACGATTTCGCAGCACGGAATTACCCCCCTTCAGGACAAGTGTGAAGTGATAAAAAATTACCCTATGCCAAATAATCAGCGTGAGTTACGTCGGTTTCTAGGTTTGGTAAATTATTACCACAAGTTCATTAAAAACTGTGCCAGTGTTCTTGCTCCTCTACACGCTATGATCACACACAAACGCAAGGTAACAAATTGGTATGGTGTAGCGATAGTTTACAGGCGTTCGACAATGCCAAAATGCTATCAATAGTGCATTGTCTCTGTCATTTCCTATCAGTGATGCCCCCCTAACTCTGACGGTCGATGCATCAGATGTTGCGATCGGTGGAGTGTTGGAACAAACCATTAACGGTCAACAAGCACCCATCGCGTTTTACTCGAAAAAGCTGCAGCCAGCCCAAACGCGTTATAGTGCTTTCGGACGTGAACTTCTTGCTATTTACTTAAACGTGAAGCATTTTCAACATTTCCTTGAAGGCCGAGATTTTTGTGTTTTTACCGACCACAAACCTTTGATCACTGTCTTCAATAAAAACAGCTGTAACCACTCTCCCAGAGTCATCAGGCAACTCGATTATATCTCGCAATTTACAACAGATATCCGCCACATCAAAGGTGTCTTGAACACTCCAGCGGATGCACTTTCAAGAATAGAGATTACTTCTGTTACCCTCAGCTCTACACTGTGGAATGCTATTGCACAGGATCAAGATAAGGATACGGAACTACAAGACCTGCTCAGAGAAGACTCCACTCACTCACTTTCCCTCAAGAAAATGAGTATGCCAGATTGTCTGTGCCCCTCTATTGCGACGTATCAACAGCTGCTATTCGCCCTTATGTCCCTCCATGTCACAGACAAGCAGTCTTCGCGGATCTTCATAAGCCCTCCCATCCTGGTATCCGTGCTTCGCAACACTGGTTACCTCTCGCTTTGTTTGGCCCTCGATGCGGAAGGATGTCAAACATTGGACCAAAACGTGCCTTGCCTGCCAGCGTGCCAAAGTCCAAAGGCACACCAGGTCCCCCTTTGACGCATTTCCGCCCCCATCCCAGCGATTTGAGGTAATTCATGTAGACATTGTTGGCCCTCTTCCAGTGATTCAAGGCCAACGTTATCTGCTCACCTGTCTCGACCGCTTTTCCAGATGGCCTGAAGCCATCCCACTTCCTGATATCCAAGCGGACACTGTTGCAAGAGCCTTTCTTCATGGATGGGTATCAAGATTTGGATTGCCGACAAAAGTCATCACTGACCAAGGTCGCCAATTTGAGTCTTCGCTTTGGAAGAAGTTTACCAGCTTGTTGGGTACAGTACATGCGCATACCTGTGCGTATCATCCGCAAGCTAACGGCCTCGTCGAACGCTTCCATCGCCAGCTGAAGTCATCCCTTATGTGTCACGAAGACTCCCATTGGATGGATAAACTTCCACTCGTGTTGCTTGGTATTCGCTCTGCATTTAAGAGTGATCTGAAGACTACAGCGGCTGAACTAGTCTATGGTACAACACTGCGGCTACCAGGTGGCTACTTCACTGCAGGGGATAAGTCATGCGATCCTACGGAATTCGCTCAAACACTTTCCTCTCACATGCAGTCCCTTCAGCCTGTTCCCCCTCGATTGACTAGCCAACAGAATATCTTTGTTTCCCCAGCCCTCCAGTCTTGCACCCACGTTTTCGTTCGTGTACCTGTCCCAAAACGGCCTCTCCAATGTCCATATGACGGACCCTATGAAGTTCTCCGACGTACGCGCAAATCATTTCTCATACAGCGCGGTTCCAAGGTCGACAAGGTTTCTATCGATCGTCTTAAGCCTGCGTTTTTGGAATCAACCTTAAGTGAGGTACATGTAGCTACCAAAAAGGTCCAGAGGAAATCAGTGTCGTTCGGAACTCTTTGAACTTCCTCTCTGGTGGGGGAGTGTGTAGTGAATACTCTTATTTTAGTTTCAAGATAAATGTTAATTTTACCGTCTTGAATTTCGGAATAGTATAAATTCATTTTAAATTAGTTACCCCATTATAATTCAATTGTGAACCACATTAATACTAATTTTATGTATACTATATTATTTTATTGTATGTAACATAATTAATTATATATCACAATTGTCAGTTAATCATTTATATTCAAATATTTATTTTAATCTAATGCCATGTCCATTTTGCAAATAATAATAGAAAACCAAAGGTTATATTTTCCACCTTTGGTACTGTCGTAGTTTCGCCTAACGGACTCAATACGGCTAGTGAGATAATCACTGGTTGGCACTTAACTAGCGGCAGTGCTTATGGCTACATCATCCAGGTTAACCTATACCGGATAGATGCGCTACGGTCCCAAGCCGTAGCTTGCCTAGGCCAACGACGACGACGACGTAAACCAACATATTAAATTCATGTAACTAAGGTCTAAGGTAGGCCCGCATCGAGTCAGCAACACTGAGGTAGGACCTAATAGGATCTCAAATCCGTAAGTTTTAATTTTAGCCTAACTTGGGCTGTAGGTAGAACTGGCCCTTTAGAATTTGGCCGTTCACGGCTCAGCTGGGATTTTGAACCCAACAAATAAATAAAATAACAGTCATCGATGTTAAGTTGAGTTTTTCTTGGCTTTGATAGTGCATGCCAAGGCTTTAAACCTTGCCTATGACGGTACAGTCGAATGATCTCACCACTAACGATCTTTCCTCTCAACACTTCGATCTCTCTAGAAAGTTTAGCACAGCTGTTTTTCCGCTTACGCGTACCGCTTTCAATGATGTCCTTTGTTTCCTGAGAGAGTGGCAAATTTGGGCGCCCAGATTTGGTTGTATCCATTTCACATTCATCCAAAGTTTTATTCCAATTTCTTTTGACGAAGTCCTCACTTCTTCGCAACGTTTTGGCAACCCATGAACGTGTTATAAAGGTGGCTCCAGCATCACGAGCTTTTCGAAATGTTATTGCTCGTATGCGATCTATCACACGTTGCCTCTCCGAATCACCAATTAATTGAGAAGCCATTATATTATCACTTTATCAGCTAGAGTAATTTTAATACCTGCAAAAAAGAATTTTATATATTTTTATAATCACTAAAAACTATTTCGATATAAATATACATGTAAGCTGCATATGGGGGGGGCATCGCATTTCTTTGATGATGAAAAGGCCTTTTAATGGTGAAGGAAGAGGAAACAGCTGAATGCATTTTAAACATTGCCTTTCGAACACCATAATATATAAAAGACAGGATCTATTCCACCAATCAACAACATCCCAGCTGAGCTATTTCCGAAAGCTTTGTCAAACATTTGTGTAAGGCTGAATATTGTGATAATAAAAATCCACTATAATAGACAGAGTTTATTCCCACAATAGTTTCGATGCCCACTGCATCCTCTTTGGGTATCCACCCGAAGAGGATGCCAGTGGGCATCGAAACTGTTGTGGAAATAAAGTCTGTTTATTAGAGTGGGTTTTTATTAGCATATTTTGACCTTCACGTAGAACATTTATTTAGAAATGGGGCCATTTTTGGGGGACACCTAGGATATATATATATATATATATATATATATATTATATATATATATATTATATATATATATGCGCCTCGGTGGTGTAGTGGTTAGCGTCGCTGATTACGAAGCCATCGGCCCCGGGATCGAGACCCGGTGACGGCAGGCAGCACGCAGCAAAACCCAGCTGTTCATCCTTCCACACAATAAAAATTAATATGTAAATAAATGGGTACCCTGGGTAGCATATTGGTTAAGACGCTGGGCTGCAGCTGCTGGTGGGGCGTGGTTTGGATTCTACGTTAAACTGTAGGTCTAAGGTGGAGTGAAAAGCTTGAACTTCGTCAGAATGAACAATTCGGGCGGGAGCAAAACCAAGGTTAACCAAGGTTATATGTGTAACATATATATGATAATATGTATATACATATGTTACATACAGACCATGCATGGAACAAGGAACTCTTATGTGTAACAACAGTTTCTCAGTGAACCATTCTGAGTTGTATAATATATATATATATATATATATATATAGTGAACATTTTTACACTTTTTAAGTTGTGGAGGAAGAAGTATGCGACAACATATTTGTGACGAAAGGAAAAGATCCCAGTGAAAAAATGTATAATTTTCAAGTTAAATTGACTTTATCTCCTTCATTTGTTTATTTGTTTATTAAAATCAGGAATTAATCTGATATAATTCATAATAGAACATTCTGAATATGGATAATTATCTACATCCTGCAGAGTTAAAGCATTTTTTGAGGAAGTTACTTATTATCAGTCTATTGTTATTTTAAATGTCTCTCTCTTCTCTCCTCTCTTCCTCTCTCCTCCTCTCTTCTCTCTCTCCTCTCTCTCCTCTCTCTCTCTCTCTCTCTCTCTCTCTCTCTCTCTTCTCTCTTCTCTCTCTCTCTCTCTCTCTCTCTCTCTCTCTCTCTCTCTCTCTTCTCTCTCTCTTCTCTCTCTCTCTCTCTCTCTCTCTCTCTCTCTCTCTCTCTCTCTCTCTCTCTCTTCTCTCTCTCTCTCTCTCTCTCTCTCTCTCTCTCTCTCTCTCTCTCTCTCTCTCTCTCTCTCTCTCTCTCTCTCTCTCTCTCTCTCTCTCTCTCTCTCTCTCTCTCTCTCTCTCTCTCTCTCTCTCTCTCTCTCTCTCTCTCATTAGACTTCATCGGAGGCGGACGTGCTGTGTGGTCTCTCCAGTATCTTTTTTAATAGTGACTAAGTTTGATTGTATATTTGTTAGATAAGTATAATATTTATTTACTTTATTATTGAGATTAGGGCAAGCACTATTGCTTAATAATTAGACAATTTATTATAATTATAATTAAATTACTCCTTTTCCGGTTAACGAACATAATTCCATATTGTTTAAATTCTGTTTTTTTTCGGCTGAATTTCTCTGGGAAAGTTAAAATTAAATAAGTTTGCATTGTTTTAGACGGTAGTTACAGATTGCATTTTCAGACGAGTTACATAGTAAGATTTGTATGTTCGAGTCTATTTCCGTTTCCGGTCTTACACGTGCTCTCGCAGGTCCATTTCCGGTCTGTAACACGTGCTCTCGCAGGTCCATCTCCCGCATTCACTACTTCTCTCCCACGATCCGTTGTATAAATTAAAATAACATATTATATTATTTAAAGTAACATCATTCTGCATTGTTATAAACGGCTCCCTACACATCCCATTCAGTTCCGTATTCAATTCCATTTCCGGTCTGAAACACGTGCCACTCGTCTGCGCGTGTTTATTTCGTATTTCGGCATTCACCAATCCTCCCTCACTAACCAATATACTAATTATTTCGTATTTCGGCATTCACCAATCCTCCCTCACAACCGATATACTAATTAAAATAGCATTTATTATTATTTAAATTAATATCAGACTGCATTGTTACTAACGGCAACCCACAGGTTCCATTCAATTCTGTATTCAACTCAGTTTCCGGTCTGTAACACGTGTTTACTTCGAACTCACCATTACCCCTCTCACCATTCGTTATAATAATTAAAGTAGCATATTGTATTATTTAAAAGTAACGTATCGTATTAATTAAAAGGAACATATTGTATTATTTAAATTAACGTAAAAAAAAAAATAAAAAAATAAAAAAAAAAATATGACAGGGCCAGCTAAATTGAAAGCAGAATGCTTTAAATGTAAAGTTAATCATTGGTGCGTTGACTTCCCCGAAGGTAGTATCAGCGATATCACATCCCTTAGTATATGTTTGTTTTGTAAACTTAGAGACAACCACGAAAAGGAAGTGAAAGAGCTAAAGGAATTAGTAAAAAAGCTTGAAGCTAGGCTCGTAGCACTGGAAATCCATCCCAGTAGACAAGATCAAACTAAAAACAAACAAGCAGATTTAAATTGTAAAATTAAGCATCTAGAGCAAAGCGTGGCACGCTTGGAAAACACGGTGACTATTCCGGAAAATGGAACGGAGGACCAAGAATTCAAATTGGTCAAAAATAAAAGACCCTCCAAACCAAAACCAAAACATAAGGATTTGGAACCCATTACCATCAAAAATAAGTTTCACTTACTTGCTGATGAGGAGGATGAATCCTTTTTAATTGGGGATTCTATGGTAAGGAATCAAGGGGACTTTTTCGGAGCAAGACGGGCGACCAAGAGAAAGCTCCGATGTTTTCCGGGTGCCACAAGCCAGATAATTAATAGGGAATTAGGCAAAATTAATATCAAAAATAAGAGTTGCCCTATCATTGTCCATGTTGGTGGCAATGACGTTTTTATGGGAGGGACAGGAGGGCAGACAGAGCCCATTATTAAAGAATTTAAGAACCTAACTGACAAGGTTAGGGATAGGACAGACATGGGTATGGTCGTAGGAATTCTCCCTCGAATGCGTGCTAGTGACTATACTCTAAGTAAAGCCATTAGCATAAATAAAAGAGTTAAACGCATGTGTGATGAAAAAGGCCTAAAGTTTGTCGATTTTTGGCCTACATTCCACGGAAATGGGGAATACTATGGTTCGGACGGGATACATTTTAACCAGAAGGGGAAAAAGAAGTATGGTGATTTACTGAACATTAATTTGTATAATCTTTTTAAACTAAGACCCCCCAAACCAGCAATTGATCCTGCTCCCCAAACGGTTAAACCTACTCCCCCAGCAGTTAGCCCCCTCCCCCAGCAGTTAGCCCCCTCCCCCAGCAGTTAGCCCCCTCCCCCAGCAGTTAGTCCCCCTCCCCCAGCAGTTAGTCCCCCTCCCCCAGCAGTAGTCCCCCTCCCCCAGCAGCTAGTCCCCCTCCCCCAGCAGCTAGTCCCCCTCCCCCAGCAGCTAGTCCCCCTCCCCCAGCAGCTAGTCCCCCTCCCCCAGCAGCTAGTCCCCCTCCCCCAGCAGTAGTCCCCCTCCCCCAGCAGGTAGTCCCCCTCCAACAGCAATAGTGAGGGGCTCTTCGACTCCCGACAGCCCTGGCTGTTCGGGAAACGGGTCGTGCTAGGGGGCGGTCAGAATAGGGAAGGCTCCCTCCGTGCAATGCTTTTTAATGCTAGGTCAATTAGGAACAAGTTTCGCGAGCTACGGGCGCTCTTAGCATCAGAATACCAGGATATCGTTGCTATCACCGAGTCCTGGATTCATATTGATCGTAGGGACTACGTTGGGGAGTTCGAAATTCCCGGGTATAGAATGTTTCGCAAAGACCGCACCCGTGGGGAGGGGGGTGGGGTACTAATATACGTGAGGGACACGTTGAGTCCGGTTGACTGCCAGTTCCGGTCGGAACGGGAGCTGCTTGGCGTCGATCTGAACGTGGGAGGGACGAACTATAGGTTAATCTTGGTGTACAGACCTCCGCATCTCCTCCTCGAGGAGGATACAGCCCTGTACACCGAACTCAGTAGCCTGCTAGGGGATAGGGTGTGTGTAGTTTTAGGAGACTTCAACTGTCGCGGCATAAAGTGGGAAAACAGGACTGCCGATGCTGAAGGGAGGAGGCTAGTTGACTTTGCTGATGAGAACTTCCTCACTCAGTGGGTCAACGAGCCTACACGAGGCGAAAGCGTTCTGGACTTAGTGTTCACGACCGAAGACAACCTCGTCACTGGCCTCACCGTTGACGAATCGTTGGGCGGGAGTGATCACAGTCTTATTAGGTTCCGTGTGTGCGTCCCTCGGGTGAAGCGTAGTAACTCGAGAGGCAGTAAGCTCGATCTCCGGCGGGCGAACTTTGTTAGCCTCAGGGATAGCGTAGGAGATATGGGGTTAGAGGTCGGCGGCGATGTTGAGGGAGTGTGGAGTGCATTCCGGGATGAGTTTATGGTGCTGCAGTCTGCTGCCATACCCTCAAAACCGGTCACCCCTGCTTCAACGCAGCCTAAGTGGTTCAATCGTGGCATCGCTTCGGCTATCCGAAATAGGAAAGTAGCGTATAGGAGGGCGAAGGCCAATCGTTCCCATGAGAACACTGAAGCGTATGTCCGCCTGTGTAGGGAAGTGAAGGCGAAGGTTAGGCTAGCGAAACGTAACGAAGAACTACGGGTGGCAAGCCTCTGCAAGGGAACCCTAAGGAGTTCTTCAGTTATGTTAATAGTAGAAAGCCCATTAGAAGCATGATAGGTCCTTTAAAGGACGGAAGCGGCGTTCTGCGGACCTCCGACGCGGACATCGCTAATGTGCTTAATGAGTACTTTGCGGGAGTGTTCACCAGGGAGGATACCCGCGTCATCCCCGAGCCAGCTGTGAGGCACGAAGGTGCTGGCCTGGATAGTGTTAGATGTACCGCGACAGTCGTTGCTCATAGAATAGACAAACTGAGCGCGTTTAAGGCTCCTGGGCCAGACCAGTTTCTCCCCAGTGTTTTGCGAGAAGTGCGCGACCAGGTGGCTCCCCACCTGGCTACAGTCTTCAACAAATCGTTGGAGATGGGCCAGGTGCCTGGCGACTGGAGGGAGGCCAACGTGACCCCTATCTTTAAGAAAGGGGATCACGAAAGTCCAGGGAACTATCGTCCTATTAGTCTCACTTCAGTTGTAGGTAAATTATTAGAAAGGATAATAGCTGATAGAATCGTTGACCATTTGGATTCCTACAAGCTGCTTGGGGACTCCCAACATGGGTTTAGACGGCATAGGTCGTGTCTCACCAACTTGCTCGAGTTTTTCCACGTCATGTTGAGTGAGTACGATAAGAGTAGGGCGATTGATATACTTTATCTCGACTTTCAGAAAGCCTTTGATAAGGTACCTCACCGCCGGCTAATGGCGAAAGTGCGCGCGCTGGGTATCGGTGGGGAAATAGGTAGGTGGATTGAAAACTGGCTGAGGAATAGGCGGCAGAGGGTGGTAATTAAAGGGGCTAGTTCGGGTTGGGCCTCGGTCACTAGTGGGGTTCCTCAGGGTTCCGTTTTGGGGCCACTGTTGTTTACCATTTACATAAATGATATCGACGGTGGCATCGTCAGTCGGATCGCCAAATTCGCTGATGACACCAAGCTTGGGGCCAATGTTGGGACGCCCGAAGCGATCGAGGAACTGCGTGCGGACCTAGGTAGGATAGGAGAGTGGTCCGAAAAATGGCAAATGCCGTTTAACTTGGGTAAATGCAAAGTGATGCACATTGGCTACGCCAA
>JAJOZX010006340.1:0-2500 GCA_023014485.1 Bathynomus jamesi | reverse complement strand
GGACTGCCGATGCTGAAGGGAGGAGGCTAGTTGACTTTGCTGATGAGAACTTCCTCACTCAGTGGGTCAACGAGCCTACACGAGGCGAAAGCGTTCTGGACTTAGTGTTCACGACCGAAGACAACCTCGTCACTGGCCTCACCGTTGACGAATCGTTGGGCGGGAGTGATCACAGCTTATTAGGTTCCGTGTGTGCGTCCCTCGGGTGAAGCGTAGTAACTCGAGAGGCAGTAAGCTCGATCTCCGGCGGGCGAACTTTGTTAGCCTCAGGGATAGCGTAGGAGATGGGGTTAGAGGTCGGCGGCGATGTTGAGGGAGTGTGGAGTGCATTCCGGGACGAGTTTATGGTACTGCAGTCTGCTGCCATACCCTCAAAACCGGTCACCCCTGCTTCAACGCAGCCTAAGTGGTTCAATCGTGACATCGCTTCGGCTATCCGAAATAGGAAAGTAGCGTATAGGAGGGCGAAGGCCAATCGTTCCCATGAGAACACTTTAGCGTATGTCCGCCTGTGTAGGGAAGTGAAGGCGAAGGTTAGGCTAGCGAAACGTAAAGAAGAACTACGGGTGGCAAGCCTCTGCAAGGGAACCCTAAGGAGTTCTTCAGTTATGTTAATAGTAGAAAGCCCATTAGAAGCATGATAGGTCCTTTAAAGGACGGAAGCGGCGTTCTGCGGACCTCCGACGCGACATCGCTAATGTGCTTAATGAGTACTTTGCGGGAGTGTTCACCAGGGAGGATACCCGCGTCATCCCCGAGCCAGCTGTGAGGCACGAAGGTGCTGGCCTGGATAGTGTTAGATGTACCGCGACAGTCGTTGCTCATAGAATAGACAAACTGAGCGCGTTTAAGGCTCCTGGGCCAGACCAGTTTCTCCCCAGTGTTTTGCGAGAAGTGCGCGACCAGGTGGCTCCCCACCTGGCTACAGTCTTCAACAAATCGTTGGAGATGGGCCAGGTGCCTGGCGACTGGAGGGAGGCCAACGTGACCCCTATCTTTAAGAAAGGGGATCACGAAAGTCCAGGGAACTATCGTCCTATTAGTCTCACTTCAGTTGTAGGTAAATTATTAGAAAGGATAATAGCTGATAGAATCGTTGACCATTTGGATTCCTACAAGCTGCTTGGGGACTCCCAACATGGGTTTAGACGGCATAGGTCGTGTCTCACCAACTTGCTCGAGTTTTTCCACGTCATGTTGAGTGAGTACGATAAGAGTAGGGCGATTGATATACTTTATCTCGACTTTCAGAAAGCCTTTGATAAGGTACCTCACCGCCGGCTAATGGCGAAAGTGCGCGCGCTGGGTATCGGTGGGGAAATAGGTAGGTGGATTGAAAACTGGCTGAGGAATAGGCGGCAGAGGGTAGTAATTAAAGGGGCTAGTTCGGGTTGGGCCTCGGTCACTAGTGGGGTTCCTCAGGGTTCCGTTTTGGGGCCACTGTTGTTTACCATTTACATAAATGATATCGACGGTGGCATCGTCAGTCGGATCGCCAAATTCGCTGATGACACCAAGCTTGGGGCCAATGTTGGGACGCCCGAAGCGATCGAGGAACTGCGTGCGGACCTAGGTAGGATAGGAGAGTGGTCCGAAAAATGGCAAATGCCGTTTAACTTGGGTAAATGCAAAGTGATGCACATTGGCTACGCCAATCCCAAGTCGGACTACTCGATGTTGGGCAGTAATATCGAGGTGACTGATTTAGAAAAGGACTTGGGTGTGCTAATTAGCAGCGACCTTAAGTTTACGAAACAGTGTGTAGAGGTGGAAAAGAAAGCCCAGAAACTATTGGGTTATATCAGGAGGCAATTTCAGTTTCGGAACAAGGAGATTGTGCTCTCACTGTACAATTCCCTTGTTCGGCCGTACCTGGAGTATGCTGTGCAGTTCTGGTCGCCCACCCTCAGGAAAGATATTGAGAGGCTGGAGCGAGTGCAGGCGAGGGCCACAAAGTTGATCCCTTCCGTTAGGCATATGGGCTACAATCGACGGTTACGCGCCCTGAACTTGTTTTCGCTTGAAACTCGGAGGCTGCGCGGTCAACTGATCGAGGTTTTCAAGCTCTTACGAGGGTTCAACGATGTCGATTTTAGAAGTATGTTTAGTTTAAATGATAACCCAACTCGCAACAATGGTTGGAAGTTGGATTTGAAACGGTTTAGGACTAGTGTGTGTGGGAATTACTTACGTATAAGATCTGTGACACATGGAACAGGTTACCTTCGGAAGTTGTGAACAGTTCCTCTGTGGATCAGTTCAAGAAAAGGTTAGACCAAATTTTGCACACTCTTTGAGTGTGTAGAAAATTTTCCGTGGCACCCGTTGCCATTGGTACCTCCTCGGTATGGGCCGCAAGGCCTTTGAGGTACTTCTTTTCCTTGTAACTCCTGTAACTCTCTCTCTTCTATCTCTCTCTCCTCCTTCTCTCTCTCTCTCTCTCTCTCTCTCTCCTCTCTCTCTCTCTCTCTCTCTCTTCTTCTTCTCTCTCTCTCTCTCG
>JAJOZX010006339.1:150000-266818 GCA_023014485.1 Bathynomus jamesi | reverse complement strand
CAATGATTCATGATGACCGCAGCGCCATAAGAGAATTAGCGTGGAGGCGAATAAAGAAAGCAAGGCAAACAAACAAGGAAAAAGTTATGAGGCGTTTCACAGTACCTGTTATTCAATTTGAAGCTACTGATTATACTGATTTAATTAATTGGCAAAAATGCATTGTCACTGAACCACCTGTGACAAGACACCTGACAGAAAATGAGATTGAAGAATTCATAGAAAACAAGAGTACCCCTCCATTCGAGAAATTCCCTTGTCATACACAAGTAGTAGAAAGAATGGTAAAATTAGTGACTGAAGCATCATCAAAAGTATTTGGATTGAACGCGCGAGATGGCTTCATAAGATCAACACTTCAGTCACGTAAAAAATGCCATCATTCGAAAGTAAAGCTGAATATAAAGTTTAAATAAAACGTTAATAGAAAAAAACATGCGCAAGGATGGGTGGTTGGGAGGGCATGGGTGGAGCTCGACACGCAGCCACCTCCTCGTGGTGAGTTCTGGATTATTTAGATCATTAATCAAAAGAACATTGATCTAAATAAACTAAGAGCTGCGTAATTCAGTAACTATTTTGGTAATTGGAACACTTAATATATAATAATAACAAGTAAGTTTCAGTTATTGTACTAATGCAGAATATAAGAAAATCATTATATTTCACTTTTTTCGACGGCTTTGTGGCACCTGAAGATATAATTTCGCAGGACTAATATTTATGCACAGTCATTATCTATAGCACCCACATATTTTCCGCACTAGCCATATTTGAATTTCGAAAAAACGTTTAAAAACCTCATTTTCGATCCGCCCTACTGTACACATTCCTCATTTATAGTCCTACACTGTAAACGGTTCGTATTAAAACTGTAAAAAAAATATTATTAAATAAATTAGTTATAGTGTAAAGGTAACCCTACTTATAACAAGACTTTCATTAATGAACTGTATTCGGTCAAAAATACATCATGTGAAAAATGACAGACTCCTTTTAATTAAATCTAATATTCAAAATTCATTGGAGCAAATAAAATTTAAGTCGGGGAAATGTTTTTTTTCGAAAATTCGCTCCCTTTTTACGGAAGTTCGTTTTAATATTTTTGATGAAATTCAACATCATTAAAAACTTGGAGTCCACTAAAAATTCTTATTATTAATTTAATAAAAAAACATATATATATATATACACACACACGAGTATATTTAAAAGAAAAATTACGTGGAATATATATAATATACAGTATATTATATATTGTGAAGGAAGTGTACTTATTGGATTATACAGGGTAATTTACTCGCTGGTAGCCCCGAGTATCGCATTAGCGATACTCTGGGGCTACCAGCGACGAATCACCCTGTATTAGTCGGTAGAAGCATTCGTTGTCAGCGAAATTAGAAATTAGTGAGTAAGAAACTTTAAACTCTATAAAAGTTGAAGTCTCAAAGGAACGTGTATATAATATATATATATATATATATATATATATATATATATATACACAGTGATGTAAGCATTAACGCTTTGTGATGTAACACCTAGTAGCCACACTTATCACATTTATGAAGCCCCATTCATACTGTCGTAAGCAACATAGAAACGACAACACAAACTTTGATTCTCTTTACCATAAAAAGTACTTACTTTATAAACAAAAGCGATGGATTTGAAGTAGTGACCCCCCCCCCCCCCCCACTTGTCTAGCCCCCAATTTCACCTGATCTGTCTCCACTAGATTTCTTTGTATGGGGCTTTGTGAAAGAGAATGTTTACCAAAATATTGTCAGTGTAACAACGTTACGTGACCGAATTGTTGTTACAATTAACACCATCACAGCTAACGTGATGACAAACACTTGGCGAGCAGTATAGAGATAGGGTGTGTGTGTGTGTGTGTGTATCGAGCTACAAATGATGCACACATCGAGATTACCTAACTCCTTAAAATACTGTAACTTAGTGGATGTAGCCTTTATATGCTGTGAACCTTCCATATATATATATATATATATATATATATATATATATATTGGTGAAGGCCGCTTCTGGCAAGCTTCAATTTCAATTTAAGCAGAAAGCCACAGACAAGAAGGAAAGAAACATCCATCAAGTTGGAAAGGGACTATATTTTGTATATTGCAACGTTTCAAGCACAAACTATGCTCATCCTCAGGCAAAAATTCTAAAAAGTTAAAAACATAATATTAAAAGCCATAATGACTAACAAAATAAAATAGGGAAAAAATCCACAAGTATTAAAAACAAAGTCTCACTAAAAATTCTAGAAAGTTACAATTAAAAACCATAATGACTATTTAAAACAAAAGCGAACAATTAACAAGCTTTAAAACAATGAAAGTGACACTAAAACGAACAATGAATAACAACTATAAAACAAAATGTAAAACTCAAAAAACTAAAAATTCACAGGCTATCTTTTAAAACACTAAAAAATTAAAAACCCACAGTAAAAGGAACACACCTTAAGTCTAAGCAGCACAATTCCGAGGCAAAACTAAAAAAACAGAAGCATCTAAAACCAAGTAAAGGTTGGTTGTTCAAGATGTTCAGTTTAGACGGAGGGGAACGGATGAAATATCAGAGTTAAGCAAAGGGGAGTGTTTTTTAATATACAGGGATTCTAAAAGTCTTAACGTTTGCTCACACGGAGCGGAATCTAAAATGTTAAAATTAGCTAAAGTTATATCGACTTTGCATAGAACAACATGGCTGCGTATAGCTGAAGCTTCTTTAGTTTTCAAAGGTTTGTCAGTTCTATGGCTTATGCCCATATGGGCACAGAAACGCGACTCGAGGCTCCGCACAGTGCTACCAATATAGCTCCGATCACATCGGGGACACTTGAATTCATAAACGACAGCACTGCGCAGAGCATCCGATACACGGTCTTTAACATTAAAATATGAGCCAACTATCAATGTCTGCATAATGAATTTGTTTTTTTAAGAAAATATTTTGTGAATAATGGCTATCCTTTGCAGATTGTAGAAAACGCTATCAATAGATTTCTAGCTAACATTTACAAACCTAAAAAGTATAATTTTAACGTTCCTAAAAATGTATATTATCTTGTGCTCCCAGAAATGGGATATCTGAATTCCTATTGCCGTAATAACCTTCTGCCACTTCTTAGTAAATTTTATTGTCAAATAGATTTTAAACTAGTATTTGTTAACCGTCGTTCTATTGGCTCATATTTTAATGTTAAAGACCGTGTATCGGATGCTCTGCGCAGTGCTGTCGTTTATGAATTCAAGTGTCCCCGATGTGATCGGAGCTATATTGGTAGCACTGTGCGGAGCCTCGAGTCGCGTTTCTGTGCCCATATGGGCATAAGCCATAGAACTGACAAACCTTTGAAAACTAAAGAAGCTTCAGCTATACGCAGCCATGTTGTTCTATGCAAAGTCGATATAACTTTAGCTAATTTTAACATTTTAGATTCCGCTCCGTGTGGCAAACGTTAAGACTTTTAGAATCCCTGTATATTAAAAAACACTCCCCTTTGCTTAACTCTGATATTTCATCCGTTCCCCTCCGTCTAAACTGAACATCTTGAACAACCAACCTTTACTTGGTTTTAGATGCTTCTGTTTTTTTAGTTTTGCCTCGGAATCTGTGCTGCTTAGACTTAAGGTGTGTTCCTTTTACTGTGGGTTTTTAATTTTTTAGTGTTTTAAAAGATAGCCTGTGAATTTTTAGTTTTTTGAGTTTTACATTTTGTGTTTTATAGTTGTTATTCATTGTTCGTTTTTAGTGTCACTTTCATTGTTTTAAAGCTTGTTAATTGTTCGCTTTTGTTTTATAATAGTCATTATGGTTTTTAATTGTAACTTTCTAGAATTTTTAGTGAGACTTTGTTTTTAATACTTGTGGATTTTTTCCCTATTTTATTTTGTTAGTCATTATGGCTTTTAATATTATGTTTTTAACTTTTTAGAATTTTTGCCTGAGGATGAGCATAGTTTGTGCTTGAAACGTTGCAATATACAAAATATAGTCCCTTTCCAACTTGATGGATGTTTCTTTCCTTCTTGTCTGTGGCTTTCTGCTTATATATATATATATATATATGAAATTATTTCACGAAAGTAACACGTGAAAAATATTTATGATGAATAGAACCACGAAGGAAAGGAAACACAAAATGGTGCTCAAGCGCTTTCGTCTAATGACATCCTCAGGAACACATCCTGAGGATGTCATTAGACGAAAGCGCTTGAGCACCATTTTGTGTTTCCTTTCCTTCGTGGTTTTATTCATCATATATATATATATATATATATATAGATATATATATATATATATATATATATATATACCGGGTGTATATATATATATATATATATATATATATTAGTTGTACAGATATATTTATTTTAATTTAGCTCTTTCTTAGATACCTTGTACTGTGTGTGTATATATATATATATATATATATATATATATATATATATATATATATATATATATATATATACAGGGCGTCCCAAAAAAATGTATACACACTTTAACAGCTGATACTGATAGCTCAATTGATGTTTCTTTCTTTCCAAGTTAAACCCATTAGAATTAATAATGGCAGTCAGACTAAGCTTTGAACAAAGGAAATTCATTCTAAAATGCTACTGGAAGTGTGAAAACGCAGTTGAAGTGCAAAGACAGTTTAGGAGGGAGTTTCAAACAGATCCACCAACGCGACTTACCATCACTCGAATTAGAGATAAGTTTGAAGCCGATGGAACTGTTCAGAATGTCCACAAGAAGCGTTCCGGAAGACCACGGACATCGACAAGCCCCACAAAGCAAGAAAGAGTACTGGAAACGTATCACCAAAGTCCAAGAAAATCTGTGCGGCAAGCGAGTCGTGAGGTAGGAATTTCAGAATCGTCTGTCCAACGCATTTTGAAGCGCTGTCAATGGAAAAGTTACATTCCAAGATTAGTCCATGCTATTAATGAAGATGATGATCCGGACCGAAGAGTGGAGTATTGCGAGTGGTACTTGGCACGATGTGGATGTGGATTGGACGAAGGGGTTTCGTAGAATACCCTCCGCGTTCACCAGACCTCACACCACGACTTTTTTTTATGGGGATACTTAAAAGACAAAGTCTACGCTATAAAACCTGCAACAGTCGCTGAATTGAGAGCAGCCATTGAACGAGAATGCACACAAATACCAAACGAAATGTTTCGTGATGTTTGCGATTCCATTGCTTCGCGTTATCAGCAGTGCCTGGACCAGAACGGACGTCAGTTTGAAAACAGGCGTTGACAAAACAATTAAATAATGTCTGTAGATTCTATTACATTTTGAAAATGAAATGTATTTTAATAAACACTGCCTTTATAATTATTTAAAGTGTGTATACATTTTTTTGGGACGCCCTGTATATACCGTGCATATATATAATTGAATATTTAAGAACTGTATAATTTAAATGTATTTTAATTCATACACTCTTATTAAAAGATATGCCATGCATAAATGGAAAGTTCAAATGGCTAATACTTCATAAAATAGGGCCATGAAGTTTTTCTCAGTCGATCGCATGTCTGTCATCATTGCCCACGAACATCAACTGGTGAAACTGAATTTGAAATACATACTGACAATGCTTTCAGGACATACCTCAGCGAAGAAACGTTTGATAGAAACGTATACGAATCAATACAGTATATAAGAATATAACTACGGTCTGTGTGTATTCATATATATATACATATATATATATATATATATATATTATATATATATATATATATATATATATATATATATATATATATATATATATATATATATTAATAATATGTGATTGACATGATAAGAACTTTCGTATTTAGAGACACCTGAAATCAGTGATTTGATACGTTTTTATATGAATGATTAAGAATCGATGTCGTGGAGAGAGAGACAGACAGACAGAGAGAGAGAGAGAGAGAGAGAGAAGTTTTGGCTATTGTTCGGATGTGAACTAAGAGAAAGCGATCGGATTATGACGTGAGTGTAGAAATTGAAATGACAGCGTACTGGTTTGAAAATAAGGTACGACACGAAGAATTTTCAGAAATACAGAGGATAATCCTTCATATAAATTGATTTCGTAGCGGGAAAAGAACTCATTCTAAAGTAAAATTAAATTCCGTAGATAAAAAAGTATAATACCAGTCATTTCACCATATTTTCATCATATTGTCAAAAAAAAAAAATGACGTATTAAATTTTTATTTATTTCAGAGACTTAAGAAATTTATATAAAAAGGGTTGATAAAAGTAATAGACACTTTTTTTTTTTACAAAATTTTTTTTTGATTTGATTTATAATTAAAGGTAGTAAATAATCACAAATTTATTGAATCAATAAATGTAAAGGGGAAATGAATGCTGTTTTAAATATATTGATTCAATTAATTTATTATTTACTGCCTTTTATAATCAAATAAAAATAAAATACAAAGAAAAAATAAAGGTGTCTATTTACTTATGTCAACCCTCTGTAAATAAATAATAATAATAAAAAGTTATTTCAAAATTAATCGAGGGTTAAACTAAACTATAATAATATGAATGGATAATCATTCTGCAATTAAAAATTAAATTAATTTGTTATTGTTTATTGACGCTTATAACCAAATAAAAATTGGAAAGAAAAAAAAACCAAAGGTGTCTATTTATTTGTGTCAACCCTCTGTAAATAAACAATAAAAAAAATAGTTATTTAAAAATTAATTGAGGTTTAAACTAAATTATAATAAAGTAAATGGATAATCATTCTGTATTTAAAAGATTTCATAAATGTACATAAAAAATAAAGATAGGGACGTAAAAAAAAAAATAAAGATAGGGACGCAAAAAAAAAATAAAGATAGGGACGTAAAAAAAAATAAAAATAGGGACGTAAAAAAACAAACAAATAAAAAACCGGTTGGATTTTGGCTACTGCATTCGTAACAAATTAAATTTAATTTTACCAAACATTTGAGAAATGCTTTCATCCGTAGTTTCCTCTGTAAAATGCGGCGATGAAACAGAAAGTTTGAATTGTTTTAATACGTTTAATGCCTCTTTCGAAAACTCACTTCGTTCACGTTTTAATTTTAAGGAACTTTTTTCATATGAAACTTCCTTTTTTTTCTTTTTAGCTCAAACTATTTTAAAAAATTATTTAGAATTTTCTTTTGTAACGCGAAATAAATTATTTAAAATTGCTTTCATCTCTTATTACAGTTGAACGATAAGATTGTACGTTTTTATTTTACTGTTTAACACTTTCTGGCATATTATAAGGCTTCCTTAACATTGAATAAAATCAGTAAGGTGGACGATATGAAACTAAGGAAATATACTGTATATTGCTATTAAGAAGCTACATTCAATTACTTTATAGTTACATACTGTAATAAAAATTACTCTTCATTTGTACACTGTAATCCTGTAAATACTGTAAATATTAAACTTTTAAATAATATGAAAATGAAAGCATATTATTGGTTATTCTATCAAGATTTAGAATTTTAGTCAACTTTAACCAAGTTGACAGGTGGAGATTGTAGACTCCAATCAACTAGAGAAGTACTCCGGGGAGACATTTGGCAGGAGACAGGGAGTGCTAGAACTCATTCCTCCTGTCACTCTCCTCTTTAGTTAATCTTTTTCCGTGTCTCATCTACCTTGTGAGCAACCAGCATGGTCTCAAACGTACACTCCCCTCTCTCTATTGTTAACTACACATACAAGCATTTTACACACTACACAATCCTTTCAAAATTTATATATATATATATTGATTTCTTCTCTTTCTTTCTTATAAACAGGGGGTGTTAATTTTGCGGGCGCTCGCCGTTGGCCCCTTCTTTATACATAAAAAAACAACAAGTAAACATCTTGCAGCTTGCAATCGTTCTCTGAAAGTCAAAAGAATTTTCGGACTTACGAAGTAGAGTGATTTTTAGTCTCCTCACGAAATTACTTCGTCCCAAGTATAAAAAAAATATCTCTCCTTTATAATTAACTATTAATTGATGTTTAAAAACAAAAGGTATTTTTTTTTTAGTTTCCCTTAAATTATATATGCATTGGAAATGATTTTTATTATAGGTTCAAATTATTTTGCGGTCGATGTAAACAAAGATGCTGAACATGTTTGAAGCAAAGTACGTCCTCGTAATTAGTATTCATTGGAAGGTGTTATTATTTGCCAGAACACGTTGCCACAAGACGAAAGAAAGGGAAAAAAGTTTCTCGAATTACCTGCTCGTAAAGTGGTGGGGAGGAGCCAGTATAGTTCCAGTGGGATTCCGGGCTTTGCATTGAAACACCCCTGAGTGCACGTCCTGGCGATATTGGACACCGCTAAATGGAAGGATGGCCAAAGTCCGTTAGACCACACCTTAAAAAAATAGAAGTTTAAAAGTGTTACCAACTATAAATGAATATTAAATTGAGGCGTCTTATCACCGCCCGCGACAATGCATTTTTCTTTTATGTCCGAAAAATGTAGCGAAAAATGCCCTGAATGCGATGATACAGTAACTTTATATTGCTTAAGACCGTTAAGGAACTGTAATATCTTCAATTCCTTATTGAAAAAAAAAGCAGTCAAATCTCTTAATTTATTTTTATTATCTTCACATCGCGTCTTCTCTAAATTCCCTCGGTGGCGATAAGACGCCTCCGGAAGGCGACGCCTCAATTCAAAATGTTTGTAGTAAGTATTCTGTCGCCTATAAACTGATTTCGTAAGACATTTGCAGTTATTTTATGCAATATCTCGCATTTAAGGGTGAAGATATGTTTTCTTTGTTATTTCAAATAAAAAACAACTGTATACGCTTTGTTTTACTAATGTTTTTTAACTTATATACAAACGAAGCCTATATAGTAACCCTTCTCTTCCATTCAGATATAAATTCGTTGTTATATTAAAAAAAAAAAAAATTTAAAGACTCACTCCACCAACAGTACCAAAACATTCAGCTTTTTCCTGATAAACACTTTATTAACGACTCTACATTGCGTCAATTATTACTGTACATATTCCACATTCACTAATATCTTTTTCTTTTTCGTTACGTCACATAAACATCCACAATCTCTTCCGCGCCATATAAACTTCCTTCCTCGCGTATTCATTTCCTTATTTGATAAAGAATTAAAACAAACGTCTACAATGTAAACTGAACTAGCGGATATAATAGGTCCATATATCGCGCAATATGGCCCTTGCTCGAAGGCATTCGCAATAGCATCGCAACCTTTCGTCGGGTTCATTTTTCAATATCCGAAAAGAGAAACAACCATTGCGTACACGAAGCGCGGAACTCTTTCTACATCTCACATTTATTCGCCGAGAGATGTAAATATAGAAAAATTTTATTTCCTTCCAAATGCTTTCAGAAATGTTCGCTTCTATTGTGTCCCTTCCTTTCCATTACGTCTTTTCGCCTATATCCTCTCGAGCTACAGAGAAAAATTCGTAAAACTCCACATCCAATTTATTCGAGCCAGTCAAGATAGTCTAAGTCCTCTCACGGGAGTTTAAGAGAAGTCATCGGGGGTCCCTTCTTCAAAATGCATAATTTATTGTATAAAAAATTGTACCAACAGTTCTTAAAGTACTCATTGTAATTCAAAATCATATTTTACCTCAATGCGAAAGAATTATTTTAATGTATGGTTTGCAGAAACGGAGGACAAATCTCGAATGTAAAAATCTGCACCAAAATTTTTTATGGTATTTTGTTTATATATATACCGGTATATATATATATATATATATATTATATATATATATATTATATATATATATAAACTTTTGGCTCTCAAACGAAATTAGTTGGTTTATCGATATTACAGATATGTGTGTATATATATAATTAGAGTAATTGCATATATATATACAGTATACGTATATATACTGTGTGTGATTTCATGAAATCCCTAAAATGTTCAGGGATTTCATGTAAGGTTAAGTCATGATATTTTCGTTAAACCTACGGGAAAATTAAAAAGTCATGATATTTGCGTTAAAACTAACGAAAATATCACGACTTAACCTTACATGAAATCGCTGAACATTTTAGAAATTTCATGAAATCGCTAGTTACACAGATTCTCTGTAATATATATATATATATATATATATATATATATATATATATATATATATATATATATATATATATATATATATATATATATATATATATATATATATGCGATGAATTTCACAATTAAACACGTGAAATGAATGAATGATGCAAATCCACAAGGAGAAAGAAAAATGATTCCAAGGCTTTTCGTGCATTCAGAAGTACACCTCGTCGTACACCTTTTCATTGTGGGTTTGCATCATATATATATATATATAGGCCTATGTATGGGAAGAATTTCACAATTAAACACATGAAATAAATAAACGAGGCAGACCTACAACAGGGTGCGGGTGTGCATCATATATACATATATTAATCATCTTATGATTACCGACACGATACTCAAAGCAGCTTAAAAATTTTATTTTATTAACTAGCGTTAACCAACCCAATTATTACGTTATATTATCAAGTAGTCTTTTCTAAACATTTTTTTATTAAAAGAAAGTACAACGTCCATTTCGTAAAAATTTACTCTTCAAAGTAAAATGACTTTCTTTTAGAAATTAAAAAAAAAGAGAACCCGTGTAATTCGACCTTGGCCCCTCCTTCCTGCATAAAAGAAAATTAACGATTATTTTAAGGTTAAAAAAAGTAACATTTGGTAAATTGACTGACATTTCGCTTTTTGCGTGATTCGTGGTTAAATTTCGTTAATGGCGTAAGACAGAATTGAGGAATAACGTTCATGTAATAATCAGTCAGGGAAGGGGGTGGGGGAGTATAGAGACGGGCTCAACGCTCAGACCAACTAATATCACCCAGTTTTATAACTAGTACCATCTGGGTAGTCGAACCCACGACCTCAGTAAACTTCGTTTACAGGCAAACAATGTTACCCACTAAGTTACGGGGAATGACTAACTCCCGTCTAACACAAAGCAATCCCCGCTCTACAAACTCAATAATACAAAATGGCATTAATGATGATAATAATAATAATAATAATAATAATAATAATAATCTTAAAGCTATACTAATGTTTTAATGCCTTTTCAAGTTGAATATTTAACAAGATATATCATCCTCAACTAAAATGGAACATTATCTTCAATTTAAGAAGTTATAATGGATTCAGTGCTTGTGCAAAAGTTCCCCAATTTTCTTTCTAGGTCCAAAACACGCCATTAAATTATGTATTTGTAATGAAATAAAATTTCACTGGTATCGAAATGCTGTCAAAAAATGAGAGAGTTTCTGCTTATCAGATATTGTACTGTATAAGATAAAATTATATATACACCTCGTTGACCTAGTTGCTGTTCCGTGCTTTGGTTTCTCTTCACACGATGGTCAAGCTGGTGGCCCCGCCTCTACTCTGACATGGTGGAGGAGCGAGTTGCTCTCCTGCGCTCTCCACCGTACATAGCCAGGTACACCCGGCTCATCTGGTACCGTCCTGAGCCAGGCATCTAGTCTTCTCTTGAAGACTTCAACTTTGACCCGTGTAACGTTTCTGAGGTCCTTTGGAAGCTAGTTAAAAAGTCTTGGTCCCCTGACAACCAAGCTATTTTTCTTCAGAGTTGAGGAGGTCCCTTGTCGGGCCTTTAATTTGGGAACACTACACATCCTGCCTTTCCTATTTTCCAGCGTTGTTTGAATGGTAATTGGGTTTAGTTTGAGGTTTGATACCAGTTTTTCGATCATTTTCCATAATGTAGATTATGGTGTACCTCTCTCTTTTTCTTTCCAGAAAGTACAGATTTCGTTTATGTAGTCTTTCCCAGTAGTTAAGTTCTTTGCAGCCATCAATCTTGGCTGTGAAATGCCTTTGCGTTTCTTCTAGTTTACTTGTTTCTTCCTTTTTTATATGGGGACGTCAAAACTAAGCAGTATTCAAGTTTTGGCATAATCAGTGTTTTTAGCAGGGGAATCATTACTGTCCTGTCCCTTCTCTTGAACGTTCTTAGTACCTGTCCGGCGACTCATTTTGCTTTATTTATCGCTACCTGATTTTGTGTTTCAAATTTCGCATCATCTGTCATTATTATCCCGAGATCGAACGCTTTCGTGCTTCTCTGAATTTCCTGTCTATCTGGAGCATAATATGCAGTCTGTTTAAGTTCCTCTTTTCTACCATATCTCAAGAGCTGAAATTTCTCGGTGTTAAATGTCATGTTGTTGTCTTCTGACCATTTGTATATTTTGTTCGTGTCTGTCTGCAAGGCCTCCACTTCATTTACATCGCCGATTTTTCTGCTGATCTTTGTATCGTCTGCAAAGGATACTACTATACTGTTGCTGTTTACTCCGCTGTCTATGTCTGTTGCATGATAATGAACAGGAGTGGGGCCAGTACTGTACCTTGTGGTACTGAGCTGCGTACTTCCGATTCTGATGAAGATATACCTTGAATTTTGACGACCCGTAGACGTTCTCTGAGGAAGTTGTAGATCCATTTTCCCACTTTGCCTGTTATTCCCATATATTTCATTTTATGCGCTATTATACCGTGATCACATTTGTCGAAAGCTTTAGCAAAATCTGTGTATATGACATCGTAGTCATTGCCTTCCAGTGCATCTAGGATATTGTTGTAGTGTTGTATTAGTTGTGCCCGCAAAAATGCCCTCTCCCTAGATAAGAAGGAGATAGCCAAAATCAAGGTCTCTGAAGCTCATGATACCATTCCACGATATATATATATATATATATATTCGGCAATGTGTCAAATTGATGATACACACAAAACCTGACCTAACTTAACTTAACCTAATGAATTTTTAGGCAGCATATTGGGAAATACCAGTGGGCATGCATCTGCAGCATTACCAGAAAGGTTAGGTTAGGTTAGGTTAAGTTTTGTGTGTATCATCAATTTGACACACTGCCTAAAATTTCAGTCAATTTACAAATTGCCTGATTTTAGACATTGACTGTAACATATATATATAAATGGGATTCATATCCTGCCAATATTATATATATATATATATATATGCAGTACTGCAAAATTAAGTAATTGTAAAGATAATAACATCAGAAAAATATTAAATGATAAACTACAAAGTATCGATGTCGTCATACAGGAACAAATCGAGAAGCATACAGAAAAAGAAGAAGATGACGCTATAGAAGCGATAAAGGTTAACTCAAAGTACTTCTATAATTTCGCAAAAAGAAAGTCGAAAAACCAAGCGACTATCGGACCTTTAAAAAATGAGAACAGTGATTTATCTGATGATCTAACAGAAGTATCTGAAATATTAAAAGCTCAGTATGAATCATCTTTCAGTATCCCAAAAACTGACAAATTGATTTGCGATAGAAACGCGTTCTTTGAAGAAGAACCACAAGGGGAAAGTATAACGGATTTCGACTTCACGACGGATGATATTACACAAGCTATAGGGAAACTAAAAACACACTCAGCGGCAGGACCGGATAAATGGAATGCCACACTGATCAAAAACTGCAAGAATGCAATCGCTGAGCCCCTATACTGGATATGGAGACGATCATTAGACACGGGAGAAATACCGGGCATCCTGAAGAGCGCGAACATAGTCCCAATATATAAAGGAGGAGATCGATCCCAGGCCAAAAACTATAGGCCAGTGTCGCTTACATCTCATCTCACTAAAATATTTGAAAGAATAGTTAGACAGAAAATCTATGACTTTTTGGAAACTCAGAAAAAATTCAATGATAACCAACACGGGTTTCGATCAGGCAGATCATGCCTATCACAACTAATGGAACACTACAACAACATTATTGATTCACTTGAAAGTAATGAAAACTATGATGTACTATACACAGACTTTGCTAAAGCGTTCGACAAGCGTGACCACGGAATCATAATACATAAACTGAAATATATGGGAATAACAGGAAAAGTAGGGAAATGGATATATAATTTCCTTAGTGAGCGGAGGCAAGTCGTTACAGTACAAGGAGTATCTTCATCAGAATCAGAGGTCTTCAGCTCAGTACCACAAGGAACAGTATTAGCTCCACTACTCTTCATAATCATGCTAACTGACATAGATGAGGACGTTACCAGAGACAGCACAGTAACATCCTTTGCGGATGACACAAAGTTCAGTAGAAAAATAAGAAACCCAGAAGACATAGGATCTTTACAAACCGACATAAACAAAATCTACAAGTGGACTGAAGACAACAATATGAAGTTCAACACCCAGAAATTTCAGCTATTACGGTACGGAAAAAGAGAAGACCTAAAGTGCATGGACTATTATACCCCAAATGGACAGGAAATTCAGAGAAATTCCAGAGCAAAAGATTTAGGGGTTGTAATGACAGATGATGCGAAATTTGAAACACAAAATAAGATTGCAGTAAACAGAGCAAAGAGAATAACGGGTCAGATATTGAGAACCTTTAAACGAAGGGATAGGAATGTAATGATTCCTCTACTGAAAACCCTGATCATACCCAAATTAGAATACTGCTCGGTCCTAACTTCCCCATATAAAAAAGAAGACATTAGACAGCTGGAGGGGATCCAAAGAAGCTTCACAGCCAAGATCAATGGGTGCAAAGAACTAAATTACTGGGAAAGGTTACGAGAACTAGACCTATATTCACTGGAAAGGAGAAGAGAGAGATACACCATTATTTACACTTGGAAAATAATGGAGAAACTAGTCCCTAATCTTACTCTGAATCCCATAACTCCCCAAACAACGATGGAAAGTAGAAGCGGTAGACTGTGTCGTATTCCCAAATTGAAGGCGAGACAAGGAACATCCTTAACCCTGAAAGAAAATAGTTTTGTAGTGAGAGGACCAAAACTGTTTAATCAGTTGCCCAAAGAACTAAGAAACACGAAGGGAGTTGCAGTGGAAATCTTCAAAAGAAGACTAGACGCCTGGCTCAGAACAATCCCCGATGAGCCGGGCGTACCTGGCTATGTGAGGTGGAGAGCGCAAGAATCCAACTCACTACTTCACCAGGCCAACTCGAGAGGAGGGGCGACAAGCTTGACCTTCGCGAAATGAGAAATCATCGCGCGGAACCTTTGTAAGGTTGTAAGGTAAGGTAAGGTACATATATATATATATATATATATATATATATATATATATAAACCTATGATATGGGGTGTCCCAGAAAGATCTAAAATAAACTAAAAATTCATCTTATACACAAAGTAAGTTAAACATAAAAGCGTTGGAGTGTTTTAGCATAACTAACCTCAAACCAAGCTTTTTTTAAGTAATTATGTATTTAATTGTAATTAATTTATTATTAATTAATTAATTATTATTATAAACGAGTTTGAGACTCTGAGTAAGTTTTCTTTAAACCTATCTATGGAAGTACGATTTACTATTTTAAACGGCACCTCATTCCAATGGGTTTGGCATTTCTTATTAAAAGTTACTAAAAATATTTTTTATGTCTTTTTAAACAAATTTAGGATCACCTGAAGATCAGGGCCCCCAGCCTTCTTTAGTTAGCTTTATAAGGCTAACTAACGAAAACATCACGACCTAACCTAACCAATCGTCAAGGGCGTACAGTTGACCTAACGATTGGTTAGGTTAGGTCGTGATATTTTTGTTAGTGAGCCTTATAAGGTTAACTAAAGAAGGCTGGGGGCCCTGATCTTCAGGTGATCCCAAATTTAAAATAATATTAAATAATTTATAATAAATAATATAAATAATTTATAATAAATAATATAAATAATTTATAATAAATAATATAAATAATTTATAATAAATAACATAAATAATTTACAAATATTAAATAATATAAAATAAGAAACGTAAATAATTGAGTAAATATTCCTTGTATGTGATTTAAAACTAAGCTAGAAAAGGTCTTAAAAACATTGGTCATAATTAAAGACGGAATTACCGTAAACTCGTTCAGTATGACTAGATGAAGTGTCGCTAAACGTTTATCCTTAAGTCACTTTGTGTAAGAGAGAAAATTTTAGTTTATTTCAGACATTTCTTGGTCACCCTGTAAATAAAATGAACAACAGAGTAAAGTAATAGAAATAGTTTATAGTGGTAAGAACAAAAAATTTAATTACCGATGCTGTAATTGGATATAAAATCTAACCGAGACGGGGTTTTCAATAAATTTTATATACTTTACAGTAAGATTGTGAAACTAGTGATTTCATGAAATAACCTGAAATTTTCAGTAATTTCGCGTAATTACTGTTTCACTCAGGGGCTTCAGGAAGTTACTAACCTAATCTGACGTCCCTGAGTGAAATCACTAGTTTGGCAATCTTACAAGGATTTCATGAAATCACTAGTTTCACAAGCTTACTAACATTTTCAGGAATTTCAGGAAATCACTAGTTTCACAAACTTACTGAAAATTTCAGGGATTTCATGAAATCACTAGTTTCACAATCTTACTGTAACATATAGACATTTCTTTGACGCAGGATTTCATGGACATTCTAATAACGTAACCTAATCCACTCCATCTAACATCTAACTCTAAAATATAATGTCAATAAGATATGAGATCAGGGAAATTTCGTTGGACCATTATACTTTGAGTTTTATGTCTCGTAGAAAGGCACTATTGACATTGCCATGAAACTCATTTAGTATTTGAGTAAAAGAGAATAAAACGAGTAAGACCACGGTATTTTAATTAGTATCTATACTGGTTGTCCTCTAGTTAGCATTCTATCAGCTAACTTCTGGTCAAAATCAGTTCTATTATTTCTGGTCAAAAGAGGATTTGTAGATAATACCAAAAACGTTATGTTAAGTTCTGTTCACGAACGAGGGAGTTTTATTAATTGTTTATTTATTTGGTACTTCCATAGCAAAAAAATTAAGTGGGGGGCGGGGTGAGTGTAATAGTTTCGAGAAAAAAGTTCGCCTAGAAGTAGAAAAATCATAAAGCGCAAGAAATTAATATTCAGCAATTACTGATTTTATTATTATTATTATTATTTTATTACTGCCACACTGACAAATTTTTTTTTGTTAAAAGTAAGGGATCTTTTCCGTTTGACTGCCGCCATTGAAACATAAGAGGTGAGTGCCCCCAGCCTTCTTTACTTAGCTTTATAAGGCTAACTAACGAAAATATCACGACCTAACCTAACCAATCGTTAGGTCAACTGTACGACCTTCACGATTGGTTAGGTTAGGTCGTGATATTTTTGTTAGTTAGCCTTATAAAGCTAACTAAAGAAGGCTATGTTTCAATGGCGGCAGTCAAACGGGAAAGATCCAAAGTAAGCAGTGTCTTGTTAAGCTACTATTTTAATTCAGGGTCATGTCTAAATTTAATAAGAACTTTTGCAGTTCATCGAAACAGAATATTACTAATTAGTATTTTCTTATGCTTTTTAGAAATATTAAATTTCTCGGCGAATTTCCAGAATTGTACGAAGTAAAGTATACCACTAATGATAAATTAATATAGAAAAATGTCCATTAATAAAATAGTGATGTGTATTGCTTTATAGTAACGCTAAAAGGCATAGACTTAGTACAGACATACCAGCTGATATTTTAGTTTAAGTTTTGGACACTAAACGCGAACCCTCAGATATATTAATGGAGAGTGTAAAGACATTTACATGCAAAGTAAAGTTTACAACTGCGAAACCCTTCTCCATATAAACATTATCCGCAAACACTATTTGTACAAAGAAACTCTCGCCAACTGAACACAAAGTTGGACAAAGCTCTCGATTTACGAGGTTTTGATGCAAAAAGTTGGTTGAGGCTCTTTTAGACGGCTTAGCCTTGGCATTTCTTGTACGCGTTTCTCTTCCAAACTCAAAGAATACTAAATTACACAAAGATTTCTCTTCTCTAAATTCTTGTAGAAGGAAAAGTTTGCTTAATGTAGGAAGAATCATAGCATAAACAACACAAAGGAGTTAATAATGGCTTCCAGTAATGATAGTTCTTACTAAGTACTTCATTAAAGTTAGAGGAATGAAACGGATTAAATTCCTTTTAGGATAAATTATGTCAAACCATCATTACGGGCGCGATTTGAATTCAAATTCAGTCGCGTAATTTCGGCCCTAAGTTTTTTCACTGGTGGTTGAAGGAAATATGGGGAAGGTGGATGAGGTGGGGGGGGGGGGGGAGCCATTTCCTCCCGTCCCCAAAACTTAATGGGTTTGTTCAGCATTTGTTCCAAGACTGGTCACACAAACGACCGGATTTATGAGTAAATTAAATTCAGGAAATGGGTTTCCAGTGAAATAAAGGTGTTTCCATCGCGGACCTGTCAACCTCCGATAATTACTCTCTTTCTTTCCCAGATTCTGAAGTTAATTTTTAGTCTTTAAATGAGTCGCGCGGGAAAAGTCAATGAAAAAAAGTAAATTTAATTCCATTTTTAACCACACTTTTATTCTTATAACATCTTCTGCGAATTTAGACGCAAAAATTATCGTTCAACCTCCGTTGATCTTTGTGCGCTTTGTAAAAAATAAGGGTAGGTCTATATATAACAAATTCTCTCTCTCTCTCTCTCTCTCTCTCTCTCTCTCTCTCTCTCTCTCTCTCTCTCTCTCTCTCTCTCTCTCTCTCTCTCTCTCTATATATATATATATATATATATATATATATATATATATATATATTATATATATATATATAGGAGGGCAACAAACTTGACTTTCGTGAAATGAGGAATCATCGCACGGAACTTTGAAAAGTTGAAAGGTAAAATAGGGTGGCCCATAAGTCCCGAGCGGTTATAATTAAAGCGAAAATACAAAAAATCAAAGTAAAAAGTTTATAATAAGATTAGAAATATTTATTGATTATTCAAAGTCCAAAAATATAAGAATCCGGACAAATATTCGGATCACCTGAAGATCAGGGTCCCCAGCCTTCTTTACTTAGCTTTATTAGGCTAACTAACGAAAATATTACGACCTAACCTAACCAATCGTCAAGGGCGTATAGTTGACCTAACGATTAGTTAGGTTAGGTCGTGATATTTTCGTTAGTTAGCATTATAAGGCTAACTAAAGAAGGCTGGGAGTCCTGATCTTCAGGTGATCCAAATATTCTTTCCTTAGTAATCGATTACGTCAGTGTGAGCTGCGCTAGATGGATTTTCGCTTTAATTATAACCGATTGGGGCTTATGGTCCACCATATATATATATATTATATATATATATATTATATATAATATATACAGTAGACGCCGGATTTAGTGTCCCCGGATATTGTGTCTCGCCGCTTATAGTGTCTTAAAACTAGGAAACAGTTACTGTTACATGGTAATTGCTATGGATAGAGTGTCTCTGATTAAGCTTATAGTGTCTATTTTCAGCTAGTATAGTCTACTTGGCAGCTCTAATTTACACTTGTATTTGTGATGCTGTGCTGTTTACAGGCTTACTAGATGGCCATGGAAGGAAAATGTTTTGTTTTAATGTAAAATGAACATAGTTTTGATGTTTCAGCTGAATTATAAAAAATTTTTAATGAGGAATTGCTTAATAAAGGTGTTTATGTTCTAAATATATTGATATACAGTACATATTCACTATTTTTAACCTTGCAACCCTCGAGAGACCAAACTATGGACATAGTGTCTCATTGGATATAGTGTCCTTTTGGCTTGGCACCGAGTGGGACACTATAAACGGCGTCTACTCTATATATATACACAATTTGCTAAAGTAATATCATGCGAAAATCCTACATTAATGATTGCATAAATGTTCATCTGCAAACACAGAAATCGACGTTGGTGACACCAAGATCTGAATTGGAGTTAATTGCCTATAATTCCGAATCTCGCTGCAAAAAACACGCTTATCAGACGTCAATAAACTGGATTTTCAATTATTTTCGTGATAATTTCTTGAAATACTGTATTCTTCTGTATAATATAATATCAGTGTCTGCAATTTTATTGCACACACACACACACACACACACACACACACCACACACAACACACACACGTGTTTAGCTGTCTTACGAAACCATTCCATTTTCACTTTTTGAAATGTGGTTGGCAACTTTTAACCTACTCTAAATAACCTAATTAACATAACCCAACGTAACCTAACTAACCTAACTCAGTGTAACTTAACCGATCTTATCGTTCATTATATCTCTTTTCTTTATCATATTTAATGATTTTTAATAAAAAGATAAATCTGAAACTATTTTGATACCACAAAAAATCGCTACACCTACATTCGTGTGGCGATGAGCTCATTGTGTATCCTAAAGATTGTCGCTGTTCCGTAAGGTATCTAAGAACACACACACACACACAAAGTAATTCAATGTCTGACAATGAAAGAGAAAGTAAAAATAGAGCACCATACCTCTCTAACGCCAGAAATCGCCCTCACGATGTTGTGGTCAAGTCCTGTCCACTCAATAACAGGGGGCGGTACCCCTTTCGCTACGCATTCAACGTAAGTGCCACTTGTGTTCGTGAAAGTGACCCATGCCGGGGGCTGTTTCACAAAAGAAGGACCGGGGGAGGAGGCCACGAGTGCCAGTGCCACTGCAAAGGAAAAAGAATTTATAGATTTTTTTTAATTTGAGAGAGAGAGAGAGATAAAGGAAATAAAGCGGATAACGTACAAGAGCCAGATTGAGAGAGGAGAGAGAGAGAGATAATAGATACTGGTGAAATAAAAGAAAGAAATATAATTAAAGAGGGAGAGTAATTAATAGTCTTCAATTGCTTACTACAGAAATAGTTTTTTTTCCCACAAAAAAAGAAAAAAAAACTTTGTCGTAATTATTATCACGTAAATATATTCAATCCAATATCTTTAATAAATAATTTATATATATATATATATATATATATATATATGCATTTAACTGCAATGACCACGCAGTATATAAATGAATAGAAACGACGTAAATAAGGAGCGTCTCTGCACACGGGGAAGAGAAATAACGAATAAATGAAAAATGAGGCGAACCGCCCGGGAATCGAACCCAGGGCCTTCCAATTGCCGGTTGGATGCGCTACCATTACACCACGGACCTCGATCAATCATAAATCGAAATTCTCCTACATAGGGCAGAAACCAATGCCCTGAGAGGGCACCCTCGCAAATCGTGAATATGTGCATTTAACTGCAATGACCACGCAGTATATAAATGAATAGAAACGACGTAAATAAGGAGCGTCTCTGCACACGGGGAAGAGAAATAACGAATAAATGAAAAATGAGGCGAACCGCCCGGGAATCGAACCCAGGGCCTTCCAATTGCCGGTTGGATGCGCTACCATTAAACTACGGACCTCGATCAATCATAAATCGAAATTCTCCTACATAGGGCAGAAACCAATGCCCTGAGAGGGCACCCTCGCAAATCGTGAATATGTGCATTTAACTGCAATGACCACGCAGTATATAAATGAATAGAAACGACGTAAATAAGGAGCGTGGTGTAATGGTAGCGCATCCAACCGGCAATTGGAAGGCCCTGGGTTCGATTCCCGGGCGGTTCGCCTCATTTTTCATTTATTCGTTATTTCTCTTCCCGTGTGCAGAGACGCTCCTTATTTACGTCGTTTCTATTCATATATATATATATATATATATATATATATATATATATATATATATATACCTATATAATTAGACTGGTCCAACCTATAAGGGTGAATTTTCCAATTTATTATTTTGGATATGGTACCCCTGTATATTATGAAGAATGGTTAAAGAAGTATAAATACCAATTTTAATGCAAATCGGATAATATTTAGAGGTGCCGCACGGAGGTCAAACATTTCATTTTATTCTCCAATCGGATTATTTATATTAATATTTTTTACCCCTGAGGTAGCTGTTATCGGTGCGTTTTTTTAAATGTGGTATCCCCTATAGGCCTAATCTACAGTCCTCTAATTTTGTTTCTATTCCATTTATTTCCTTTATCTAAGTCCCTCTTTTATTGTAGATTTTTTTACGTTTGGAAAACGCTTACGGTGCTGCTCTACAATTTGTAGAAGATATTGTTGTTCTTCACTTTTCGTAAGATGGCCACTGAAGTTCTTAATTAAAGCAACACCTCTCTCAGCGTTGTCATTTACAACATTCATATTTTTTACATAATTGCTAGCAGCTTCGTAGTCATCATTAGCGTTCCAATCAGCAGGATCTCTGTCCAAAAAGTCCATTGGCAATGTTAATTTTGTGAAGAAGTTGCGAGTTGTTGAACTGACGAAGCTAGCTAGTGTTTTGTCTCGTGGGTTAGGATCATTCACATTCACATTTATCCGTTTAGGAGGATTTTGAGAGCCATTCACATCCAGCGCCTTCACCATTTCTCGCTTGACTTCCAGTGACGTTTCTTCATCAAAAAAAGAAAGTCCGATGAGCTCTTCATTCAAATACCAGAGATGGCGAGAGAGCGCTTTAGATGCAGCTACAGATATTTCTTTATCATCGTAGGATTGAAGTTTCTTGAGAAGAGATAGGTCATTAGCTGGTGCAGAGGAAGCAATGGGTGCTAAAAACCATTCATTTGCGTAGCATCGAACAGCATATAATGCAAAACGTTGCATCCCTTCTAGTTCACGTCTAGTGACTCCCATTTGTTTGTGGAAAAGACAAATTTTTATTGCATATATTACTCGCGCCATCCATCGCACACGGTGCAACGCTCCGGGTTGATGAAATTTAATGCCATCAAAAGGAACATCTGCAAGGTATATGATTGTCAAATCTAAGGGTTCTCGGTAATCTGCTCGAGGTTGTAATTTAGTCAAATGTTGCTTGCAATTTTCAATTATACAGGGCTTTTCCAGTACATCGATTTGAACAATTTCAAACTTGTTTGTGTCAAAAGTCTTCCATTTATTTCTAAGACGCTTAACTAACAAGATATCCGGACCACCAGTGGCAGCGCCGTGACATTTGTCAAAGACAGATGCTATTACTATTTCGAGAATGTGATGTCGACAAGCTAGTCCGAGGAGCGGCCGTTCAAGTATGCTTTCAATAAGAGTACATGCTCCTTTTTTATCGCCAGTGCTGCTTGCAGTTGTGTCAAAGCACATTGCATGCACACAATCTCGTAGCCCCCAGTCATCCAAAGCTTCGACCACAGCACCTGCAATATTTTTTCCTGTGCCAGATTTAAGTTTAGGTACTGAGAGAAGCTTAGATTTTCCTCCGCCTGATACAATAATTGGAAGTCTATCCACACTATCATCACCAGTAAGATCTTGGATAAGCTTTCCGTCCCAATGAACTGTTAGAGGAATATCAGTTTCAAATGATTGCTTGATGTAATCCGTAATTTGCTGACGAACTGATATTCGTTTTCTCCGTATTGAACTTCTACTCAGAACAATATCATCAACTTCATATCCAAGAGAAGATGCAGTAGCTGCTACTACTGATACTGCTTGGCGATCACTTAATTTGTTTCTGTCCAGTGTCATTGCTAATTCTGTTGATACAACCATTGCTGGTTTATGACTACCAAGTTTCTCCTTCTTTATGGTGACTGGTGTACTTGATGTACTTGGCTCTTCCTCGGAGGAGCTACTATTTGACGAAAATTGAGTCAATGTTGTGTTCATTTTCTTTCTCATAGTTTCTTTCTTAACTTGGCGTTGAAATGCTTCATCTCTAGCTCTTCTCTTAGATTGTTTATGAGCACATATTTTGTCCACACTTCCTATGTAGCCTCTCCTCCCCTTCTCTCGTTGAGCTTGTAGAAAAGCTCTGTCTTCTTCTACTGTCATTTTTTGCAGAGCATTCGCCTGGGCGATATCGAATAAATCGTCCAAACGTTCTTGAAAAGAAGTTTCTTTATCTATTTGTGTCTGTGAACGTCTAGATTTAGATTTTTGAAGTCCTCTATAATTAAAATACTCCTTTTCTATTTTTTTCGTAACATTGCGATAGTCAGCAGTTGGTATATTTGCCATCTTCCAAAATTTCAATACTTCAGCGCAAACAGCTTTAGATGCATCGTTCAACGTCTTTTTGGCATATAGATGATGAAAAATAAGCCGCAGAACGTCACCATAGGATGGTAGCTTTCTTCCACATATTGTCTCAATTGTTTGTCCAATAAGCTACATTTCTGTTGATTTTCTAGTCGCTACTGAACTTGCCATATTTTACATCCTGTTTGTGCATGATGCCATTTGAGACACTCCTACACTGCTATGATGCTATCATCTCAACAACACAAGTAACATACCTACAGAAGATAACTACTCCACAATCCATATAATATTACTAATTTTTTTTATTTCTGATATTTTTGACAGTAGTGCGGCACCCCTAAATATACTTCAAATGAGCTGATATTTTTGTCAGACGTTATTCTTATAAAGGTTCACAATAATTTGAGGTACCATGTTATGATTTCAAAAATGTTGTTTTTGGAACAGTATATATATATATATATATATATATATATATATTATATATATATATATATATATATACAAATCCTCTGACGATGCTGAAACGTAGATATACGTTAGAAAATTTATGTGCTTAATTTCTAGAAATCTTTACTCTTACTTCAGGATATTTTTTTTCGCTGTGAGGGGACGGGGTAGCGAGAGTCGGACGCAAAAGGAGGGAGAAGATGTGTGTGTGGGGCGGGAGGGGTTAGTGTTAAGAAGTTTTTAACTAATCAAAACTTCTCGAGGTAAAAAAAAAAAAAGTAATAAAAAAAATCTATAATTATATGGAGAAAGAAAGTTGTATAAAATATTTAGACTACGAAAGAGGGTTTTTTTTTTGTTTTTTTTGTTTTTTTTGTTTTACTATTTTACTTTTCTTTAATTTACTCCGTATACTCATGACGTCACTTTGTAAAATATATTATGACGCATCGTTTCGTTTTTTTTTTTCGAATTTACCGTCTTCATTATCTGAATATTTGATGCTCAAGGGAACAATGAGTTCAGCGAAAAAAATAACGCTACTAATTCATATCTGAAGAACGGAAAAAAAAAGTTTTTGAAATTTTTGCCTTCGGATGCTGTGTATAAATCAGATCTGTAAATAGTATTGCACTGGGATTAATTTATAACACGTACGAATATAACAACGCTTTTACCTAAACAGGAATTTTAATGTACACACACACACACACACATATATATATATATATATATATATATATAGTTTATGAAGGTACATATCACACACCTTGTCAAAAAATAAATATTGGGACATTCTATCTAGCCTTTTGCTCCTCAAAATTAGTCGAGAAACTTTAGCTACGCCGACTAAATGATTATTTATGAACGTCTCTAAACAAATTTGGTTTTGAAAGGTCCCATTCAAATGACCTGTTTATTTATCCTTTGAAGGCGATTGTACTTGAATATACCCACAGTATTGCAACTATTTCTAGTTGTTTTTTTGGATATAAGCAAAGCATATAATAAAGTGTAACCACAATATTTTATTTAAAAAATTAGAAGACAGGAATGTTTCGCTGTATGTTTTAAATACAATGAACTTTTGGTACACTCACCAAACTTTTATAGTTAGATGGGGCAATGTATTGTCCAAATGTGTTGGTTCCTCATGCTGAGTTAGACAAGGTTCCTTACTCTCCCCTTTGCTGTTTAATGTGTATATTGATGAGAATTAATTATTTCTCTTAATGAGGCAAGAGTGGGATGTTGTATAGATAACATAAGGATAAATAACATGGTCACTGCCGATGATATAGTATTAATAATAATAAGGCTTTCGGTTAAAAGTCTGGATCATCTTGTAAAAATTTGTGAATTATATGCACAGAGCCATGATATCACTCTTTTAATGTTACTAAAACTAAGAATTCCATCCTGAAAGCTCGAAGCCAAATAGCTAATGTTATTTTCAAAATGAGGGATGAACCAGTAGAGCAGGTCCTTGAGTGACGACTCAAACATGAGGAAACAATATCGAAGTTGCTGTGCTAAAGCAAACATGATTATAAGGAACATCAGATTCTGTAAAAGCGAAGCTAAATACACACTGTTTCGAACTTTCTGAAATAATAATGGGCAGCAACTCTGGGTTAATTCTAAAAAAGGTTCTTTCAGAATTGTAAATTTGCTTTATAACAGTTACCTCAAAGATGTTCAGCTTCTCAAATGTTCGCTAACGGCAACGTTTTGAGGTTCCCTGAGCTAACAAGACGTGTTCAATAGTCTAAAGCAGTGGTCGGCGAACAGGGGTATGAAAGTGTTTGGCTATTGCTCCACTTAAGACCTACATTGCCTTTTTCCTTACTTGTACTTTTATTTTTATAATTTATTATTAGCTTAGGATAGTTGTTAATTATATTATTACTCATTTCTTTACGTGTATTATTGTCAGTTCTCTTTATTAGTACGATTTCTTTTTAGTTTTTAAATTTATTGTTAAATTGTATCATTTATTACCCTGATGAATACTGTACATATTTTGGGGGTATTTTTCTCCTGCCAATAAAGTTTATCATTATCATTATCATGTATATAATAAAAACTTAAAATACAGTTCATATAGTTACTATCCTATGAAATTATGGTAAAAAAATTAACAAGCTAAATCAGTAAAATTATTCTCCTGGACTACAATCAAATCAAAATTTACAATGTTTATCTTCAATGATATAACTTCTAAAATCTAAACCAGTGCTGTCCAACTTCTATAAAGCGCGGCCAAGATGTTGCCTATAATCATACACTGTTGGTTAATACGACTTAGGAACCCGCTGAATGTTGTTCTCCCTACTAGAAATGACAAAATAGGGAAGAAAATTCAGAAATGAAATTTTGCAAACGTCCATTCCGCGAGCCGCAGGTTGGACAGCGCTGATTCTAAACCATTACGCTTTATATCCTGTAAAATATGAATCACTGGTTTTAAAAGCAGTTATTTCACAGGCTTTTAACTATAGATTACATTTTCAACAACATCTGTAGTTCAAACATTCAAAATAAATGCAATTATCTTCCAGCCTTTTTTTTAAGTTTCGCATTAAACAAAACAAAACAAAAAACAAAAATTTTAAAAAGAATACAAGTTACATAGAGTTTTACAACAGTTTTCAATCGTTTTTTGTAAAATTTAAATATTTGATATGGTACATATTTACAGTATTTTAACCTGAACATGCCATTGGAAGCATGGAAGCTTTTTAGGCAAAATTAATAGGATGCAATTTATTTATTACATAAACGAAGTGGAAATGGAAAATAATAATAATAATAACAATAATAATAATAATAATAATAATAATAATAAGAAACAAAAAGTAAAAACGTACAGAAGTTGTGTTTGATTAATTTACACAATTTTAAACAAAATGATCAATTGTATATTTATTCAAAGATAAATGATGCTTAATGAAAAAAAAATGAATAAATTACGAAATTAAGAGTGATTAAGCAAATTAGCATATTTTAGATAGTTAATTATAAAATGGGAACTTAATTACTATGGTAATAATTGTAGTAGTGAATTTACACATCAGTAGAAACTAATGAAGTATGATGCTTCTTTAGTAATTTGCTAAAAATATACTTAGTGATGAAGTATGTCTAATATTTATGAGAAATGCACTCCATATATCTGCTCCTTTGAAAGAGACTGAATTTCTTGCATTTTCCGTTTATTGTTTCATCTGTCTTTTAGATGTAAACTTCAATACATTCATTAAAATAATACATTTTTCAACATTTTCACCATTTAGACGGTTTCTACTCGTAATTTTGTATCTTAATACGTTTTATTATTTTTTTTTAATAAAATATTTACACATTTTATTACAATATTTATCCAAAAACATTTTTAGAATTTCAGAATAATATGATTAAATTCCTGTTGGGATTTTAGACATTTTTTTCTTACCTTTAGAAAATGGTCAAAGAGGTCAGTTTTTTTTTGTTTTTTTAAACGAACCCACGACCAGGATACGTCTAGATCAGGGGTTCTCAACCCACTTACTTCCATTACTCACCTGAAGCATTGGCACTCACCCCGTTACCCCTAATGAAGCATAAATTAACCAAAAGTTAAAGAAGAAGTTTATAATCATACAATTGTCTTTAAACACTACTTTTAAATAAAATATGTATGGCTTCCATTAACCCCCCTGGATATCCCAAATTATCCCTTTGGGGGTAATTACCCACCGGTTGAGAACCCCTGGTCCAGATATATGGAATGTTAGAATATATGGATCACCTGAAGATCAGGGCCACCAGCCTTCTTTAGTTAGCTTTATAAAGGTAACTAACGAAAATATCACGACCTAACCTAACCAATCGTCAAGGGCGTACAGTTGACCTAACGATTGGTTAGGTTAGGTCGTGATATTTTCGTTAGTTAGCCTTATAAGGCTAACTAAAGAAGGCTGGGGGCCCTGATCTTCAGGTGATCCGAAAATATATATATATATATATATTATAACGTAAAGAACGACGCTTGTATAGGAGATATTCCGCGCAAGACGAAAGAGAGAACGAAACAAATGAAAAAATGAGGTAACCACCCGGGAATCGAACCCGGGATCTTCCGATTGCCGGTCAGATGCGATAACCATTACACCATGGGCCTCACTCTTCCAAATGCCGTAATTCTTCTACATACTCGCAGAAACCAATGCCCCAAGGGGGCACCTCCCGCATGCCGTAACATTATATACATTTAACTGCAAACACGCAGTATAATTAACGTAAAGAACGACGCTTGTATAGGAGATATTCCGCGCAAAACGAGAGAGAGAGAACGAAACAAATAAAAAATGAGGTAACCACCCGGGAATCGAACCCGGATCTTCCGATTGCGAGTATGTAGAAGAATTACGGCATTTGGAAGAGTGAGGCCCATGGTGTATGGTTATCGCATCTGACCGGCAATCGGAAGATCCCGGGTTCGATTCCCGGGTGGTTACCTCATTTTTTCATTTGTTTCGTTCTCTCTCTCTCGTTTTGCGCGGAATATCTCCTATACAAGCGTCGTTCTTTACGTTAATTATACTGCGTGTTTGCAGTTAAATGTATATATATATATTATATATAAGTTAAAAGCAAATTATTATTATTATATATATATATATATATATATATATATATATATATATATATATATGTGTGTGTGTGTGTGTGTATATATAATTATAATAATTTACTTTTAACATATATATATATACTATATATATATAATATATATATATATATATAATATATATATAAGTTAAAAGTAAATTATTCACGATGTCTCTTCGTGCGTATATTTAGTTTAAACTTTCCCATCTTAAATTATAGACCTTTCTTCAAAGAATAAATCAAGCTTACCTTGAGACTTCCTTCTACTCGCAAATGGAGGTTCTAATGTAATATGTAGTACGTAGTGTATGGTATAAATACCCAATTGTCCCACTTATAATATTATCTGAGTACTACTATTAAAATGGGAGTCCCGACAAAAGCCCCCTAGGACCAGAGCTGGGCACTGCAAACTCAAAATCACTTCCGCAATCGCAAATCCGCAAAATCAAACCTTACCTTCCGCAACCGCAAATCCGCAAACTGCTTGCCATTTTTGGTGCGGCAAACGCAAATCCGCAAACGCAAACCATATTTCCAATTTTTACAGTGCTGGGCACTTCCGCAAACACTTCCGCAAACCGCAAATTCCGCAATCGCAATTTTAACTATAAAACGTATCCAAAACATTAAAGAGGTATAAAAAGCTTTTTATCTTTTTAATGTTTAATGTTTTAGCCTTGTTTTTATTAAAAACAAGGCTAAATAATTTATTACAATAAATCACTATTGTAGAAGAAATAAAATACTACATATATTGATATATTATATTGAACAAAAACACCTCCTGCAAGTAAATAGTAAATAAATTAAATAATAAATTTAATCATTTGAATTTCATAAATTTTGAGACTTAGACACGTTGGCGGCCAGTGACAGCAGCGTCACAGCACTAGCGGGCTTGGCCAGTGGCCACGTGGGAAATTTGCGGAAAGATTTGCGTTTGCGGTCTTAGTTCCGCAACGCAAATTCACTAATTTGCGATGACTTTGCCGCAAACGAAAAACATACTTCCGCAATTGCGGAATTTGCGGTTTGCGGAAGTGTTTGCGGAAGTGCCCAGCTCTGCCTAGGACAAAAGCCCCCTGGACAAAAGCCCCTCAGTTAAAGTGCAGAGTAGGACAAAAGCCCCTCAGTTAAAGTGCAGAGTAGGACAAAAGCCCCTCAGTTAAAGTGCAGAGTAGGACAAAAGCCCCTCAGTTAAAGTGCAAACTAGGACAAAAGCCCCTCAGTTAAAGTGCAAACTAGGACAAAACCTCCTCAGTTAAAATGCAAAATAGGACAAAAAACCCTCAGTTAAAATGCAAAGTAGGACAAAAGCCTCCATTTTTTATATTATTGTTTGTGTGCTATGAAGTAATCCTAAACAAATATTATAATCTTTGTCTATGTTGATTCACTCTAGTTGATCATTGTTTTGTCTACCTGAATGGTTAGGTTAGGTTAGGTTAGGAACGTGCCACAAAGGAGCATCAACAGCGTTTGAAGAACCTATGTCTGGACTATGTGAATGAGAGGAAGACCTTGGAGGAATTTCTGAATGGTGTAGGTCACAGCATTAGGTGGAAGTAAAATGAACTTTAAATGAACCTTAACACTTAATGAACTTTTTAATATTGTGCTTTATTTGTTTGATTTTCCCTAGATATGGTATGATGTTCCTTTTATAATGTTCATTTTTATGGTTGTGTAAATAATTTTGTGCTCCTGTAAAATAGTGAGCTACAAATTTATAATGCGAGTGTTAATGTGTGCTACTCTATAATACTTATAAAGCTGACTTTGCCCAGATAAGGCATGATGATCCTTTTATAATGTAATTTTTTATGGTTGTGTAAATATTAGCGTTAATGTGTACTACTGTACAATACTTTTAATGCCTTCCTTATTGCAGTCTTATGATATAATAAATGTAATATTTTACATGTCAGAGAAGTGTTCATAAACTGTAAATAATAAAGAATAAAAATAATGATTAAAAAAATTCTTATTATTATTTTTCCTACGGGGCTTTTGTCCTACATTCATTACAATGCACTACAGTACCATTAAAAATACTTTTAAAGATGTAAATTGACATCCATTAAGCACAATAGAGAGTGTGTGTATATATATATATATATATATATATATAATATATATATATATATATATATATATATATATAAGAAGACTGAAGTGATTTTATTCTGAGATTTTGCAGAAAATGCACGTGGTTATTGAGGTTTAGTATCATATATATATATATATATATATATATATATATAATACATTAGAAGAACGCAGAGACATTTCACAGCCAAGATTGATAGCTGCAAAGAACTCCACTACTGGGAAAGACTACGTAAACTAAATCTGTACTCCCTGGAAAGAAGAGAGAGGTACACCATAATTTACATATGGAAAATAATCGAAAAACTGGTAACAAACCTCAAACTAAACCCAATTACCATCCGAACAACGCTGGAAAATAGGAAAGGCAGAATGTGTAGTGTTCCCAAACTAAAGGCCCGACAAGGGACCTCCTCAACACTGAAGGAAAATAACTTGGTTGTCAGGGAGGCCAAGACTTTTTAACCAGCTTCTAAAGGACCTCAGAAACGGTACAGGGGTCAAAGTTGAAGTCTTCAAGAGAAGACTAGATGCCTGGCTCAGGACGGTACCAGATGAGCCGGGTGTACCTGGCTATGTGCGGTGGAGAGCGCAAGAGAGCAACTCGTTCCTCCACCAAGCCAGGCCTAGAGGCGGAGCCACCAGCTTGACCTTCAACACACGGATCTTGAACGAGGTTAACGAGGTATATACACATGAAACGGCCTGAAACGGGAGTATGGGCGGAATGATGCTCTTTGTGAAAAAGTGTTAAACTTTTTGTCTTACTTTACTTAAACTTTTAACTACAAGTGTCTTGGACATTGATTGAATGAAAAAAAAAATATATATATATGTGTGTGTGTGTGTGTGTGCAATAAATATTTACACCCATACATAGAGACAAAATACTTGTTTGGCATTAACCAAAATGTTCGAAAACCAATCCAATCATTAGTGGATCGAGGGGAAGGGCCAAAGGGACCATTTTCCACCAAAAAGCTGATAAAGGTGGGACTAACACCACTTTTGCCCCCCCCCCCCTAAGTAAAATACTTTTTCTTATCCTTTCCCTTTTTCTTCGTTCTACCTACAAAAGCGTTCTACTGTATCTACGTGCTTTTTCTATTTACCTGAAATCTGTACAGTGGTCACGGATTGGTAGAAATCTTGCCAAGGGCCTCAAATTTGGGATGTATACATGCATGCATACATTGCATCGCAGTTTTTGATGATAAAAGGGTGTTTTGATGGTGCAGGAAGAGGAAACAACTGAATGCATTTTAAACATTGCCTTTGGAACACCATAATATAAAAAAGACAGGATATCTCCTATTTACACCGTCTTGGAGCCTATTTCTATCGTCCACGTTAAGAACTTTACCGCTTACGTTAGTATCGTCCGCGAATTTTGACACGTTACTATCTATTCTACCAAACCTAAAACACTTTAAGACCTAAAGACCAAAAAGTCTATGAGATAATGAACAACATCCTAGTTGAGCAATTCCCAAAAATTATGTCAAACATTTGTGTAAGGTTGAATGTTGTGTTAGAGAAAATGGCAATTACACTGAACATGTTTCATTAAGGTTAATTTACGTACCTGTTACGTTTGTATGGGCCTAGATCTTTTTTTTTTAGCTTAGAACATTTATTTGGAAATAGGGGTATTTTTGGGAGACCCCTGGTATATTTACATATATGTATATAAAGGGTGATCCAGAGAAATGGGACCCAAAAGAAACCCCTGTAACTTTTAAAGTATAAGTCCTTTTATAAAATCATACGCATCATTCGAAAGAGGATAGTTACAAGTTTGTACAGGATTGTATAGGTTTTGACAATACAAGACAAGATAAGATACAAAACAAAATAAAAGTGTTAGTTAAAACTAACCCTTCAAGATGACTGCATGGACTGTGGAACAGCTGCGTTTCATAACTCAGCAATATTATGAGCATGGAAGAAGTGTAGTTTCAGCTCTTAGAAGGTGATTTTGACATCTGAAAATTTGTCTTGAAAGATCTTTGAGCTGAAACTACACTTCTTCCATGCTCATAATATTGCTGAGTTATGAAATGCAGCTGTTCCACAGTCCATGCAGTCATCTTGAAGGGTTAGTTTTAACTAACACTTTTATTTTGTTTTGTATCTTATCTTGTCTTGTATTGTCAAAACCTATACAATCCTGTACAAACTTGTAACTATCCTCTTTCGAATGATGCGTATGATTTTATAAAAGGACTTATACTTTAAGAGTTACAGGGGTTTCTTTTGGGTCCCATTTCTCTGGATCACCCTTTATAACAGGGTGGCGCAAATGTTGCGCACATAGGAATTTTCAGTGTTGACTATATATATAATTCTTTTTCTTTTAGGTAGGGGATGGCTGCGAAATTAACAATAGACGAGAGGGTGGGTTTGGTTTTAATGTATGGAATACCATGTACTACAAATCGATCAAACGCTACAGAATTTAAATTCTGTAGCGATTGATCGATCTTTAGGATCTAAAAGAAAAATTATAATATATTATAGTCAACACTGAAAATTCCTATGGTACGCGACTTTTGCGCCACCCTCTATATACAGAGTGTTCTAAAATTACCTAGTAAACTTTTATATATCTGTTGATCAGTAGTCGGACGTTGTTCAACAATGTGTTGAAGTTGAAGGAAGACACTTTGAACATCTAAAATAAACAATTATTGTTGCTTTTCTTATTGTTATTGTATTTGAAATAAAATTGTTAAATATCGCATAATTTCTGTTAAGATACGTCGTTCATATAAAAGTTTACTAGGTAAGTTTAGGACACAAAAGTTTAGTAGGAAATTTTAGAACACCCTGTGTATATATATAATTAGTTCAATCTTTGCCCCGAACTGCACCCCCCCCCCCTCCCCCCAAAAAACGTGGGGGCTAGATCGGCCACTGGTCCAATTATTACCGATAATAATTAAGTAGACTCGTTATCAAACAAATATGAGTGTACATGCTTTAACCAAATATTTTTCATGTAAAAACTGTGTAGGTAAATTCTAACAAACGCGTATTGAGGAGGGTAACGCGAATACAATGTTTCTTTGTAAAAAATATGAAAACTCTTCAGAAACTATTGACGCAAATCAATCACTGATAACTTATCAAAATTTACTTTAATAAATTATCATTAACGTGCTAGATCGATTAAGGTTTATGTAATAAAATAGATAATATCATAATGCAGATGCATTTCCCTGCGCCTAATTATATGTGTGTTTACGTGTATCTATCACAGATAACATTGAGAATGCGTTCCACTTTCTTCCACATGTCAGCTTACTCATATTTAGCTCATATTTCCATACATGTATAACAGGGAATATGATGGTAAAAACACACGCATACATATATATATGTGTGTGTGTGTGTGTGTGTGTGTGTGTGTGTGTGTGCGCGCGCGCGCGCGTATGAAGTGCTGATATCCTGACTGGGTAAATCGGCGAAGCAGTGCTTCATAAAACTATTGAAGCCTGTACGTTCTGTCAAAGACTATGAAATTTAATCCGTAAAATTCTATGTCGTAATTGGTATTAGTTTGAAATATACGCATACATTACTTACTTACTTAAGTCCCGTCTAGCTGCTGCTGGGTTGGGCCCCATTGACGGCGTCTGTACCTCTCCTATGTGCTCCTGTCTCTCGCCGTTGTCCCCAGTTCTCTCCATCTCTTCTCGTCATTATCTTGTTTTGAAGCTTTTCAGCCATGATGTTTTTGGGCGTCCTCTCGGTCTTGTCCCTCCTTCTCTTGCGTATAAACATCGTTTTGGAATTCTGAACTCCCTCATTCTTTCCACATGTCCGTACCATCTTCTTTGAATATCTTTTACTTTTTCTTCTGCTGTTATTTTCACGTTAGTCCTATTCCTTATTTCCAGGTTGGTGATTCTGTCTATCCATCTCATGTTACATATCCTTCTTCAGCAATACATCTCAAATGCACTTATTTTCCTTCTCTCCTTTACCCTTAAAATCCAGCTCTCTGCGCCGTATAATACGGTTGGGAGCTCTATTGTTTCATAGAGTCTAACTTTCAGTTGGGTTGTAATTGATTGTCCTTCCATAATTTGCCTAGTTTGCTCATTACTCCATATCCCAGCTTTAATCACTCTGCTACTGTTCTGTATGTGTCGTTCTCTTTAGTGAAGTAAGCTCTTACATATTTAAATGCACTCATTTGTTCGATCTGACCTGCTTCTAATTCCAATCCGCAAGCAATACGATATCATCAGCATATCTGAGAGCTGTGATGCTTTCTCCTATTTTTATCGCTCCTTCGTGTTCCTTTAACGCTTCCTTGATTACTGCTTCCAGGAGCAGAGTGAAGAGGTGGGGGGAAATAGGACAACTCTGAATTACACCCCTCTCTGTTGCAAACGGTTCTGTTATCATGCTTCCTTTCCTTACCGTTGCGTTTGTTTTTGCATATAACCTTTGGATCAGTGTCACTGTTCTTTCCTCGAATCCTCCTCGCTTTAATACCTTCACCAACCCCTCCCTCCACACCTAGTCAAAGGCCTGTTTAAAATCTATGAATACACAGACGGTGTCCTTGCCATGTTTCCATCTTTTCTCAGCTATATGTCTGATTGAGAATATCTGATCAGCCGTTCCTCTGTTCTTTCTAAACCCTGCTTGTTCTTCTGAAAGAAGCTCCTCCTCTCTAGAGTTTATTGTGTGTTGTAGGGTCTTTGCCATCACCTTGTAGGCGTGCGATAGTACACATGTTGGCCTATAGTTTCCACATATCGTTATGTCCCCTTTTTGTGTATTGGGACAATTACGCCCTGTTGCTAGTCTTCCGGTATTTCTCCTCCCTCCAGGGCTCGTTGTATTAAAGTTGTGAGCCATATCACTACAGGTTCATCTCCTGCCTTGAGTAGTTTTTGTAAGTCATCAGGTCGCGGAAATTTGTCAGCTGGTAATGATGCAATGTGCCATCTTATCTCGCTTTGTAGAATTGGCGGCGTCGCCTCTCCTTCGTGTCACCACCCCCAACTCCAACTCTGGGAATTGTTCGAGGTTTACTGGTTCACCACTTCCTCGGAAGACTTCTTGATAGTATTCTTTCCATATTCTCTTTACTTCCTCTTTGGCGGCGGTTATATCTCCTCTCTCATTTCTTATTACATTGGAATTTGGCGTGGTATTACGTGTAATTTCTTTGACTGTTTTGTAGAGTTCTCTAGAATTTCCCGTGCGAAAGCTTATCTCACATTTGTCGCATTTCTCCTCTATTCATCTTTTCTTTCTTTCCCTGCATAGGCGATCAACTTCTCTTTGTAGCCGTTTGTGGTGCTCTATGTTTACTTGTGTAGACTCTTTGCTTCACTTCTCTTTTGCTTCTCTTCTTTGGTCTCATTTATCAAGAATCTCTTCCGTCACCCAAGGTTGTACCGTTTTTTTTTTTTCCCAACAGTTCCTTTGCCTCCTGTACTAAAATGTCTCTGCCTTTCTGCCATAGATTTTCTTGGCTACTTGCCGTGTTCACTTCTGTCTCGAATCTCTGTTGGATTCTTCTCTTGTATTCAGACCTGGTGTTTGGTTCCCTTAGTTTTTCTGTGTTTAGCTTTCCGTCTCGGCTGGATCCGGTCCTTGCGGTTGCGAATCTTAGTTTGATGTTAGCCACTACCAATTTGTGATCAGTGTCAAACTCAGTCATTACTTTGGTATTCCGGGCTGATGTTGCCCATCTCTTCCTTATCAGCACAAAGTCGATACAGCTCCTATGGATTTGGTCCGGGTGATTCCAGGTATGTCTTTTGTTGGGCCTATGGTAGAATTTAGTGTTTGTTATAATTAATTGGTTTTGCTGGCAAAACTCGAGTAACCTCTCTCCTCTCTCATTTCTGTCGCCAGTTCCGAATGGTTCCATCACATCCTCGAATCCTCCGCGGTCAGTTCCTATTTTATCATTAAAGTCGCCCATTACAACAAGTATATCCTTTTTCTTCGTCTTCCTTATTTCATCCTCCAGTGCTGCGTAGAGAGAGAGTTGTGGGAGAGCAAGCGCGTCCCTCGGGTGGCGGATGAGCGAATACCCTAGAAGAGCTCACACTCCTATAGGGCAGCTCTGAATATGATAATAAAGAGCAGTGGACCAAAAGGGCAGCAGAGGGATGGCAAACCGGCTGCCCTAACTCTGCCAAGAAACCCAAAATGACGGTACGCATACATACGAATATATATATATATATATATATATATATATATATATATATATATATATATGGTACCCGGTCGATTCGCCGACGGACGTTTTGCCGACAGACATTTTGCCGACGGACGTTTCGCCGAACGGACGATTCGCCGAACGGACGATTCGCCGAATGGACTGTCATTAATATTTCTATGACAAAACACACACACACATGTTATTAAAGGTTATTATTAAATGTTATTGAATTATTTTGTTAAAATATTAAATTGTTAAATTGACAGTTATAGACGCTTGACGTAAAAACATAGATACCTTTTTCAAATAAATTTATATTGATAATACTATATAAAATGTTTAATATATATATATATATATATATATATATATATATATAATATATATATATATATATATATATATATATATATATATATCTTTCTCGGTGTATATGTATAATTTAAAACTTTCGTTTTAGACCATGGAATTCACTTTGACGGTGTCCGGCGAATTTGTCTACAACAATTTGTCTAAAGATACAATTCATCTACAACAATTTGTCTCAACAATTAGTCTACAGATACAATTTAACTACAATAATTTGTCTACAGATACAATTTGTCTAGAGAAACTATTACTAATATTATTTAAAAAAATGACGATTGGTTAGGTTAAGTCGTGATATTTTCGTATGTTTTAACAGTAAACTAACGAAAATATCATGACTTAACCTAACCAATCGTCAAGGGTGTACTAACTTTTTATGGCCTTTCTCTGAATCAATAAATTGAAGAGGCATTGTTGGTTACTGAACAGTGAACAATGTAAAAGTTCCAGGATGACTGCAATTTTAAGTGCGAAAACCTAAGACATAAGTTAGTAAGATTTAAAAAAGGCAACAAACGAACAAACGTTTCAGAATAGCTTAAACTATAAAGGCACAAACGCAAAACTTAAATTATAAAAGTTAACAACTAATTTTCGTATTTAAATTATATTTGTTTTCGAATCGTCCGTTCGGCGAATCGTCCGTTCGGCGAAACGTCCGTCGGCAAAATGTCTGTCGGCAAAACGTCCGTCGGCGAATCGACCGGCCACGATATATATATATATATATATATATATATTATATATATATATTGATTACAAAATCCCTGTGCAAATTTAAACTTTAGTAACATTTGATGTACACATGATAGAAACAAACTGTAAACAGCATATAAAAGCACAATTATTAAATTTTTTAACACACTACATTGCAAATTTCTAGACCTCAACATGACCACCATCTTTTTCGATACATTTTTCAGTCTCATTTTCTTTCAGCAGATCTGAAAACATTCTCCAGTTGTTGTTGAGTGATTTCATGAATTATAGTTGTGATCCTCGCCATAAGTTCATCCGAAGAATGTGGTTTTATGAAGTAAACATTACTTTTAACAATGGCCCCATAAAAAAGTAGTACGATGGGGACAGGTTAGGTGAAGGAGATAGCCAAACAATTGTTCCCACCTCTACCAATCCACTTGGCTGGGAATACTTCATTCAAGAACTGTCGCACATTCAAAGCATAGTTGGGGGGGGGGGGGAACACCGTCTTGCTGAAAGAAGGTGCTATCTAAAAGATTTAATTGTCTTAGTTCAAGAAGAAAGAAATCTTGCAACATTGCAAAATAACGTTCACCATTGAATTTTGGTTCTTCAAAAAAGAAAGGACAAGTGATGCATGACTTTCTGAGAACGCACCAAACATTAATTTTTGGCGAGTCTCTTTCATGTTGCCAGACTTCGTGAGGTTTCTCTGTCCCTCAAATGTGGCTGATGAACTTACAGCCAGGATTACAAATGCAATTCATAAAATTATTCAGCAGGAACTGGAGAATGTTTATAGGTTTGGAAAATCGTATTGAACGATGAATCCAGTAAGATGGCAGTTATATTAACTCAATCAGGCAGGAGCTCACGTACAGTAGGTGCACCTTGAAACTACTGCTGTGCAAAAAAATAAAGCCCTGAATGAATTAAAGCCTAGATATTTGTAATGTAGTGTGTTAATTTTGATATCATGTGTATATGAAAAGCTATTAAAGTTTAAAGTTGTAATCACCCTATACACAAATTAAAACTGGCAAAATCATTATATTATTTATGAAGACATTACGAGTGAAAGTAAACGAAATTAAAAACAAAATTTTCATACAAGGGCGCACGAAACAGGTTTACATTGTGAATTTCTCTTTGTAATTCAGAAAGGAATAATCACTGTGACATTTTATCTTGTCATTTAACAGACCAATTCTGTTATCCTGGAGACAGAGCATTTCTGCATATATATATATATATATATATATATAATATATATATATATATATATAAACTGCAAATTTTTATGCAGGAGGAAGAATCAGGAGCCATGGGCAAACTCCAGCGAAAATGCCCCCCTCTCCCCGAAGAAGTTGAGAGAGCGAAATCAAGGTCCAGAGTTTTCGAGATGCCTGAACACTCTGCGTTTGAAAGATTGAAGATCATAGACAGGGGGAAAGATGGTCTGAGGAAGGTTGTTCCAGCGTTGACACGTTGAGTAAAATGAAAGATTTTATCATTGACTTTGTTTTGTTTATTAAAAGAAGAAAAACTCACTCAGTAATCTCCCTTTTTAATGATATTTATTTATTGATCGAAAGATCGATGGTGACCCATCAATTAATGATATTTATTTATTTGATAGAAATATCAATGGTGACCTATCAATTAATGATATTTATTTATTTGATAGAAAAATCAATGGTGACCCATGAAGCAAACATAATTAATATTTAATTTATTTATATTATTATAGGCCTATAGCGCCTCGGTGGTGTAGTGGTAGGGTTAGCATCACTGACTACGAATCCATCGGACCCGGGATTGAGACCCGATGACGGCAAGCGGCGCGCAGCAAAACCAGCTGTTCATCCTTCCACACAATAAAAATTGGTTGGAAGATAATTGGGTACCATGGGTAGCCTAGTGTTAAGACGCTCGGCTACTGATGGGAAGTCGTGAGATCGAGTCCGGCGAGGACTTTGTAATTTCTGACCGTCCGTGGTGGGGTGTGGTTCGGATTCCACTTTAAAATGTAGGTCTAAGGTGGAGTGATGACAAGCTTAATCTTCGTCAGAATGAACAATTCGGGCAAGCAGAATATAATTTCAATCGAATTATTATAAAACTGATGATGAGTCATTCATCAGAGATTTATCTTATCTCTCTCTCTCTCTCTCTCTCTCTTTAACGATTCTAACAATGGATAATGAATTAATTTCAAATTTAAACAATTTTGCTATTCCGGCTCTCTTTTGCAAGAGTAAAATTGCCAAACTTTCACTGCATTGTAAATGTAGTTTTTGAAATTACACGTACAATTTAATATCTGCCATTTGGAACTAACTTTTCGCTCACTTATATCGTATTTTATTGAGAGAAAACAATATCTGTACATTTTTCTACGAAAAACTTGTATGTTGAGAGAAGTGGTTTCGACAATGTTGCGTGTTTGTCATCTAAAAGACCATCATCCGAAGTCAGTCGCTAACACCGTTTCCATGTGAGCGAAGTGATGACATTGAGGGCAGAGAGAGATTCGACTTTCGATGGTGCTTATAATCAGGAGTTAGCGTAATGGGCGGCGGCATTTGTCTGACCCGACCCCTGGACAGTCTAGAGCCGTCACTTTCATTATTTCATCTAAAGATCTCCCATCAGACCTTCTTTGGACAATAAAAACTCTGCATTTCTATCTAATTAGGGTGTCTGCTTTTAAAATAAAAGCCTAAATAACTGAGCCTAAATGTATACTCTCTCTCTCTCTCTCTCTCTCTTCTCTCCGCTCTCTCTCTCTCTCTCTCTCTCTCTCTCTCTCCACTGTATATCTGTATATGTTATAGTCACTGCGAAACCAGTCATTTCACGTGATGCCTAAAAATTTCAGGCATTTCGCATAATACCTGTGATCCTTAGACATAGGTAATACGCAATACTAACCTAACCTAATCTAAACCTTTACAAAGTCGTTAATAGCTTAATCGAATTATGCGAAATGCCTGAAATTTTTAGGCATTACGTGAAATGACTGGTTTCACAGATTAACTGTAATATATACAATATAATTTCAGAAGGCCTTTTTTGGTTCAGAAGGGAACCGCTTGCCCTACGTTCGCTGTACTAAAACAGTGTACTCCGCAAATTTTTAATTGCAAAGTGTAATTAAACTCTTTCATGATTTCAGTTTGAAATATACACAATGAACAGGATTTAGTAGGTTGTTTCTTCCGAGTCACAGCAAATTTAAGTATTAGAATCCGAAAGTGATATTACCTCCTCAGTCCTCCTTAATCGATTTCCATAGAAAAGGACATCTCGGAGATCGAAATTTCTTTCTAAATAATTGCGTTGGAAGGTTACGTTGAAGTTCATTTGGGTAACATTAGTTCCTAAAATCGGGATATAGTGATATACTGTGTGTATATATGTGTGTGTTAACGACAATAAAGGAAATCAGGTATGAAGATAATGTCTAGGGAATAAGCTGGAAGCTCAAAATGCATATAACATTAGTTACAATGGCCACCTTTAATGTTTAGGTTATATTAGGTTAGGTCAGGTTATATTTATTATTATAGATATATAAATAGACATTATACTTATGATTATATGCATTCTTACTGTTCAGCTTTTTGCCTAGGCATTAACTTAATGCCAGATTTCGCTTATTGCCGCTAACATATACTATATATAGCTTATCGACATGCCATTGGTGAGCTGTTCCTTCTGAGGAATTCGGTTAAAAGAATGTAAAATTACTATGAAAAGATTCGTGACTATTAAGGTTTTACACCTCTCCGTTTGAAGTTAATTTAACGAAAGGAAACTATACTAACATTCCCCATTTTTAATAAATTTAAGCTCGACACTTTACATATTCTGAACTTCGCCTTTGGAATCTAACTTAACATGTTGACTGTACAAATTTTAAATGTAATTTTGAACTCGCATCGCTCACTGTTGCTTAGAGACTCTTTTGACTGTATTCAAAGAAAAAACCCTTTCTTTTTTTAATTATATCTCGTCTTTGATAATTAGTTTAGTAAAACCAGAAATCAGAACTCCTTCGCTTGAAAGTGAATTGGAGATAATTTCATGAAATTAGGAGACTGCCAACTCCAAGGAGTTCCCAAAAGTATGAAAAACCACGTTTCAGGGGGAAATGGGGTTGGGGGAAAGCTACTTTCCATACCAAAATTTAGTATACATATTACGTTTGTTAAATTAAAGGGACTGGAGAGTACTTTGCATGCTAAGTATGTTGACAAAGAACTACAGGGTGTCTCAGAAGTCGCGCATCATACAGAGTATCCACACCTATAAATATGGTACACGACATCGAGACACCCTGTATTTGTGTTAAAGTTTAAAAATATTTTGGTGTGCAGTGAAAGTTTGTATGCACAGTTGCAGGTCTGCAAATTCTGCCAAAAAATAAAATTTAAAAAAAAAGTCCCCAAATTTAGCAATTATTAGTTGAAAAATCAATTTTAGTTTTTTTTTTTATATTTCACAGAAAAATTAAGATAAAAAGAAAACAAAATCACTAAATTAAGAGAAAATAGCAACAAACGCCAAGACTTAGATAATGCTTAGACAAGAATATTGAAGTGTGGTTACTTGCAGCTTCTAAGCTTCAATTATTTAACTAATTCAGGTCTTATTTTTTAAAATCTTATTTTTATTCGGCAAACTTTTTTCTGCAATTGTGCATTATCGTTTTGGTGCGGTTGAATATCCAGCACATATCCGAATACTAATTTTTACGATCTTTTATACAGTAGCTTGCCATTAATGAGGTACCGATGACAATGTGCTACCAAAATTTTATTTTCAAACACTAAGTGTATGGATGGGCAGCAAGGTTTATCCTTCCTCAAAGAAACGGTTCTAAGAACCGCATTATACAATCCTTATACAGTGCATTCGAAAAGTCTCTCCGCAGTGCTATGTTAAACGCATAGGAAATTGAATGGAATGGAAATTTAATGGAATGGAAATTGAATGGAAAGTCCGAAATGTTTTCATTCAACCATGATTTAGTGATTTTATTACATTAACCTTTTGATTTTAGAGCATGTGTTCAAAGTGTTTTCCACCATTTTGCAGGCACAGAGCAACTCGTCTACACTTGTTGCCAAACACTTTTGACAACAAGCACGTTGACTACGGAGAGACTTTTCGAACGCACTGTATATTTACACTTCCATTCTTGAATGAGGTGTATGTATTCGAACTAATTCTAGTGTATCACAGTAAAAAAATGGTTCTGGACCTAAGGCCAGCGTTTCCCAAACTGTAGGAGGCGCAGACTTACTGAAAGAGGGTGGGGATTGCGTAGGTGAACAAAGGAAAAATAAAAAAATAAAAATCTAGATATTTTACTAATTTTATTCACTCTCATTATACCCGGTATGAGGGTATGATACGTAAGAGGGTATAATAGGTAAAAATTGTTTATAAAACAGGTCATGTACTATTAATAAATGAGACTCATTTTTAATGATACCTCACAATGGTTATGGTTCCACTAAATTACACCCCATAAATGCCATTTGCATTTGAAACAAAGGGGCGTCAAGGACTGACTTTAATTTGAAAGGGCAGTAGATAAAAACGATGGAGAAACGTTGGCTTAAGCTATAAACATTTTTACTTCTAAGTGAAGCTACCTCTTTACGATTTAATATACAGGGTAGCCCATAAGTCCCAGTCGGTTATAATTAAAGCGAAAATAGATTACTGACGTAATCGAAAACTAAGGAAAGAATATTTGTCGAGATTCTTATATTTTTGCACTTTGGATAATCAATAAATATTTCTAAACTTATTATAAACGTTTTACTTTGTTTGATTTTTGTATTTTCGCTTTAATTATAACCGATTGGGATTTATGGGTCACCCTATGCAGTACAGAACAAGATATAAAAATAAATAACTTGCAGAACCGAAAATACTAACGCCTTTGAATCAGAAAAATATAGGCTATATTTAAGCTATATTAGACTATATTAGACTATATTAGACTACTGAATTTTTATACTAACTTCCTTTTTCATTATAGGTAAGCTATAGGCAGGACGTCTGATTAGGAATGCAAGGAGTGTAATGGAGTTGCAAAAACAGGTGCGAAGAAGAGGGCAACAGTATGGTGGGATGCCGAGGTTGCATCGGCGGTTGAAGATAAAGGGAGGAAATGGATGATGTGTGTGCAAGGAAACAAAGTCGAAGACAGAAAGTGTAAAGAGAGGAAGAGAAGTGTGACGAGACTATTGCGGCAGAAGAAGCAGAGAGTGAATAATGAGCTTGGAATAAGAGTGAATGAAAGTTAGATCGATAATTGAAAGTTATTCTGGAAGGAAGTGTGGAATTGCGGGAATGAAAGTAAGAAAGTTTGGTAGTAAAAGATGAAAATGAAAGAATGCTCACAGCGGATGCAGAGCTACGGAAGAGATGGAAAGAATATTTGGTGCTACTGTAGTATGCGGTCTACCTACGATTCGGCGGTCTACCTTTTAATTATAGCTTCTTATCTTCTTATTATTTTATTATTAGGTTAATTGTACGCCCTTGACGATTGGTTAGGTTAAGTCGTGATATTTTCGTTAAAACTAACGAAAATATCACGACTTAACCTAACCAATCATCAAGGGCGTACTGTAGTATGCGGTCTACCGTTAAGTATGCGGTAGTAGTATGTTTAACTTCTTTAATAATTCCTTAATTGTGTAAATTAAATTATAATTCCTTTCAATTCATTTTCAATTCCTTTTAAATATTTTGAACGGTAGACCGTATACTACAGTAGAAACTTAACGGTAGACCGCATACTACAGTAGCACCGAATATTTCGAGGGTTTGAGTGGAAGAGATGAGAGGAGGGCAAATATAAATATGGTGGAATGTGGTGGTGTGAGGAGGACATGTGACAGAATGCCTGAGAACATAACAATGGCTGAAGTGAAAGCGGCGGTTCGCAAGCTGAAAATGGTAAAAGGTAGTTGTAGATGGAATATATGGAGAAATGATTAAGTATGGTGGATTGAAAGGGTTGGACTGGTTGTGGTGCATATGCCAAAGGACATGGACAAATGGGAATATTTCTGATGAGTAGAAGCAATAATTGTTTCACTGTACAAAATGAAAGGTGAACGGAGTGAATATAAGTATTACAAATATATAAATCTGTAGTATAGTGGGGAAGATGTATGGTAAAATAATGATAGAAAGAGCTTGTGGTATTACAGAATGCTTGGTGAGCGATGCGCAGGAGGGTTCCGAGGTGGAAAAGGCTGTGTGGATCAAGTGTTCGCAGTGAGACAAGTGATTGAGAAAGCATGTGAAAGGGATTACAAGGAATAAATGGCTTGTATGGATTTTGAGAAAGTGTATGATGGTGTGAATAAACACTGTAGCAGGTCTTCAGTATATATCGAATTGACGGTAGACTCATGGATGCGATGAATTTTTTCTATGATGGAAGTATGTGAGAGTAAATAAAGAACTGAATGATTACTTTGATATTAGTGATGGTGTGCGTCAAGGATGCGTGATGTCTCCGTACTGTTCAGTCTGATTATGAATGGAGTGATGAAAGAGGTGTAAATGGGACCGCTAGAAAGATGATTAAATTTGGTGCGTAATAGGAATAGGTGGGGCCTGTCGAATCTGTTGTACGTGGATGCTGCTGCGCTATTTGCCCAGAATGAGTGGGTGTAATATGCATGAGGTTGTTAAGAGTTTTGTGGCGGTGTGCGAGAGAAGATTGTTGAAAGTGAATGTGGGTAAGAACAAGTTATTGATTGTGAAGAGTGAGGAAAATTCGAACTGTCATGTGATGGTGAACAGTGAAACACTAGAGGTGGCAGAGTCTTTTAAGTATAGGGATGTGTATTGAACAAAAGAGGTACGAGTGCGGATGAAGTTAACAGCAGAGTAAATCAAGGAAGAAAGGAGGCGGGTATGCTAAAAGCGGTTGTGAGAAAGCTGAGACTGGATCGAGATGCTGTGAGATAGTTAAATAACGGTGTGTTAGTACCGACACTTCTGTATGGGTGTGAAGTCAAGAGTAAGAGCGGTTGAGATGGTTTGCCTGGGAAGTATGTGTGGCGTGCTTCAGATTGATAGAGTAAGAAATCGTGTGGTTCTGAAAAGATGTAGTGTTCAGAAGTCAGTCGAAATGAAAATTAGGAAATTGTGTTAAGGTGGTTTGGACATGTTGAAAGAATGAAAGATAACAAAATTGTGAAAAGAGTGTATAAGAGTGTTTGCGAAGTTAGAAGGAGGAGAGGAAGGCCGAGAAGATGGATGGATATAGTGAATGATTAAGTGAGTAAGCATGGACTTGATCTGGGTGATGCACGTGAAATGGCTGCAAGTCTGTCGGTATGGAAGAGGTTTGTTAGAGGTATGCAAGTTCGGAACCCTGTCTCTTTTATTTATAACAAAGCCCTGAAGCGCGACCATGCGTTGTGTATGAAGGACCGCAGATGTGGAATTTTGCCATGAGGGGAGCCGCTCATCCACGAGGACGTCTGTGTAAACGGATGAGTACGCTTTACTTTCTACCTTTTCTTGTTTTCACTAACTTTTGTACTTTGCGTCCGAGGGGACCGAGTGTTTTCTGACTTCTCATACCAAATCCTTGCAAAATGAGATTTTCGATAGTGTATATACTGTATGTACAGTAAATAAGTTAAGCTTGCGTACACTCGCGAAAGATCTCACTGAAAAGACTTGCATACACCTATAATGACACTGTGAGAACTACAAACACCTTATCAGTATGGAAGGGCTTGTAATAATATTGTAATATATATATATTAATAATAAATAAGGCCTTGTATACTTCTGCAGATCAACTGAAGACAAGTGCGCGTGGGATCCGGTGTTTGAAATCATCCTCTCATCTGAGATCTCGGCAGTGACAAAGATTTCATAAAGTAAGTAAACCTATTGTATTTACTATTAAAATAAAAGGCATTGTAACTTCTTGATTTTTCCTCTTTAATGGATATTAAACTTGGGTACAGAACTCGCATAGGTTAAATTACATAAGAGATAAAGGGGTAGGGAGGAAACAAAGGACGAAGTCCTATAAAGGAATTATACCATGATAAGATCACGAGGAATTTTAAGACGAGATAAAGTCCAAGCAATACTTCACTCGGACAAAAGTTATTTTTTTTATCATGGCGTACATTTTAAGACTAGCAAAGGAATTCTTTTTTTTTTTCAGTGGTGAGAGATCACAATACCCACCATTTTTTTGTCGGGTAGAGATGCGTCATTACGGAATATAACCACTAAAACCCGGGATAAAATTCAGCGGTATTACGATAAAAGTACACCATGACTTGCTATGAAGTCTGGACACAAAGGTACAGCAGATAATACGACGATTTCTTATGAAAAAAAACGAGCCCAAATCCGAAGAATTTCGTCAGGAATTTTGGGAGATATATTTTTTCAGTGTAGCCCAATGAGAACCTTTGTTCGAGTGACGGGTTGTGAATGTGTGTGTGTGTGTGTGTGTGTGTGTGTGTGTGTGTGTGTGTGTGTGTGTGTGTGTGTGTGTGCGCGCGTGTGTGTGTGTGTGTGTGTGTTGTAAAAAGTACATTAATTCAATAATTAGTGAAACATACTGTATGTGACCCTTATTCCAAAAAATCTAGAGACCTGAAATTGCTAAATATAATTTTTCTTTTTCCTTTGAGCTGTAATTACAAAACGCCATAGAGATATAAGAACACTTTATATATTCACACAGTTTCGTGCGACATTGCCAACAACGAACTTCATTTAGCCTTTCAAAGCTCTTACCCTCAAGTTATTCATTAGGAAAAGCAAATTAAAACGAGCTTTTAAACCAGTCGCCGCATGAAAGAAATTAACGAACCTGATTTGGAACGACATTCATGAAATAAATTTCTTAAAATGACGTAAACAATAAATCGTGAGAGTTATTTGGTCCAATTTAATATAAGAGAAGCAATCAGAGGACGTTTGAGATACTTGTCACGTTAGGCCATAATGGGTTCTTTATATTTATGAGCCCAGGCATAAATATCAATGAGACTTCAAGCACTAAATCATAAATTAAGTGTGTTCTCCATAACGTCGCGGTTTATAAATTATTATATGCCCCTTTTTGGGCATATTAATTTGACCTTCCGCGTTTTATAGGAATAAATGTCGTATACTTATTTATTTATATACTTAACCTCTACTCTTGTATTTTATTTTAGCTTATATTTATTTTTATTATTATAAAGATGAGGCCAAGGCCATTCCCTGAATATAAATCTATTCTGTTTATTGCTGTTCTGTGCCTGCTTAAAAAAAACAACAACAACATTGAGATAAACATTCTTACTGTGGGGATTTAGGGCATAAGATCAATTTGAAGTCAGCACAAAAGTTTTTTATGAAAGAAGAAAAAAACAGAGCCACAGAAATTGGAAACCCTCTCCCTCTGTGTCCACCTTCATTCCACAGGTTTTAAATTTAAACCCTTCTTCGCTATTTAATTTATACAATATCTGCAGCGATCTCAAAGTTTGGAACTTGGGAACTAAAGTCCCTATAGCGAATATTGAAGTTGTTGCTCGTTTAGAAGTTGAAAAGTCCATCTCCTCTTCAATGTTAGATGTCTTCCTAGATTAGTCTCAATAGGAACTAATAGAAAGTTAGTTAAACTTTCGACTTACAATTTCCCTAATGCCTGTTATCGATATTATATTGATTTCGAAGCGGGTTAGGTCTTTATTTGGAAGGAAACTTTCATTCTTCAATTAAACTGCCAGAACAGATTAAGAAAATATACGATTTAAAATACTCAAATTCATTGTTTTAATCCTTTTATGAACTTTGGAAAGAGAGTTTCATTAAATCTGGATTTAACGTATTAAAATACCATCGTCAGTGCGGTAAAAATATTAGTATTTGTAGAATACGATAGATTTTATGGCTTATTTCTAAAACATTTATTATTTGATGTTGGGGAATGGCCGCATTAATGTTGTGTATATATATATATATATATATATATATGAAAATTATTTCACGAAAGTAACACGTGAAAAATATTTATGATGAATAAAACCACGTCCCTATCTTTATTTGACCGTTATTTTATAATGAATGTGTATTTTATTACTGGGGGTTTCCTCTTCAGAAAGGTAATAGGAGTTTTTATTCCGCATATACCTTTTTGCATTTACCTATACATTTCTAATCTTTAATTACTTTATAACTAATAAATATTGTATTGTATATTAAAACCGATCTTTTACTATTTCATACTTACTGTAGAGTGTAGAGCAAAACTTTTCCTAATTTCTATGAAATCTACAATATACAAGATTTCTACTTACCACAACTAATTAGTTTGTCCCGTAAAAGAAATAACTGCATTACTCAAGATTCACAGTGGTTTCAGCAGGATGGAGCACCTCCACACACTGCTCGTAAAACTCTCAACTTTTTGAGTAAGCATTTTTCCGGGTTACTAATTTCCATTCATGGCCAGTTAAATGGCCCCCATACTCACCTGACCTCACACCCCCTGACTTATTTTGGTGGGGTTACATAAAAGACAGGATCTATTCTACCAAGCCTAAGACACTTGAAGACCTAAAGATCAAAGTCTATGAGATAATGAACAACATCCCAGCTGAGCTATTTCCAAAAATGATATCAAATATTTGTTTAAGTTTGAATATTGTGTTAGAAAAAAATAGCGATTACACTGAACATTTTCTTTAATTAAGGTTAATAAACTCCTATGTGTTACGTATCTCTTGCATTTGTCGTTGGGTCTAGATTCCTTTATTTTTAGCTTAGAATATTTATTTAGAAATAGGGACATTTTTGGGGGGACACCTGGTATATACGTTAGCGTAGCCAGGATTTGACCAAGGGAGTGGTTGAGATCCCCAATAAAGATATCTACCTCTAGGGGGAACTGAGAGGGGCGGAAGTGTTACTAAACAAAACCTCCTCTGGTTCTCCCTTAGTGTGTATACTAAATTTGGTGCAGATTACCATAGCCGTTTAGGCGTGTGTAAGCGAACATCGATCGTCATCAACCCTACGATATAAATAACATATATAAATAATATATAATAATATATATATATATATATATATATAGAGAGAGAGAGAGAGAGAGAGAGAGATAGATAGCTAGAGAGATAGCTAGATAGCTAGATAGATAGATAGAGTGAGTGAGAAATAAATCATGGTAACTATTGCTACACGTAATAAACGATTTACAATTAAAACACGTAATAAAATACACTCCGTAATCCAAATTACTTTCGCCATTAATTACACGCCATTTTGACGCGTTTAATCTCAATTTAACAAAAAAAAAAATTAATCTCCAAATTTGACATGACCTGAAAAGAACTGAAATATCTTTTATACATATTTTCCTTCCCAATTCATATTTAAAAATACTCGTCCATACAAATACAGAACTGCGTATTAATAATGAATAATGAATAATGAATAATAATAATTAATAATAATAATAATAATAATAATAATAATAATAATGCGTCTACAGAGAAAAAAAAAATAATGTTATTAATAACAGATTTAAAAATATTTACACAATGAAATTCATTTCCAGTCGAAAAAATTCTTAGAAAATAATTATTTAGTAGCTTTTTATACAAATGGAAATATTGAATTAAATAATACATTTATTTACTTTAAAATAGAACTTTTTATTTCAATGTAAATTTTTTTGTTTGTTTTTTCACTCAGAGGATACGTTTAAACGAGACGCTCTGATGGCGCCAATAAATCATGGAATGATATATTTTGTTTCATTTTTTATCTCACTTTTTGATATATAGGCACAAATATTTCCTAGTCCTGTAAGGACGAAGGATCATCGCATTGCAAACTACTCGGTATATTATATATGTACATATACATATACAGTATATGCGTTATACAATGTGTAAAATCAGGCACTTCGTGTAATGTCTAAAAGTTCCAATCACATGTATTAAACTTAATTTAACCTAACCTAGCCTGACCTTTAGTCACATGTATTACTTAACCTAACAACCTAACCTAACCTGACCTTTAATCACATGTATTACTTACCTAACTAAATTTAACCTAACCTAACCCGACCTTTAATCACATGTACTACTTAACCTAACCTAACCTACCTAACCTAACTTAACCTTCATGAAATGATTTAGGGTCGCGGGTATTACACGAAATGACTAGTTTCACACAATGACTGTAACATATATGCATTACTATTTAGCAGTAACTCGGTTAATTATTATTAATTAAGAATAATAACGGGTGTTAAATATTGTCATTTAAGGACCAACTCACCACAAATGAAGATCTCCAAATTGTACAGCAGCATTTTGTGATTTGTTGATGTTGCAATGAGGTGTAGTACTTTTACACTGTTGCGTATGAGTTTGATTAAGGTGATAATTGTATGTTAATCTGTTAATCTCTGTACAGTAAATCAGTGGTTTATTATCATACACATTTCTTACTCATGGTATACGAACGATATTATTGAGTTAATACCTCAAGAAAATGTGTTAATGTCAAGATGCGTCTAAAAGTTCGCAAGCGTTTCCACTGACCAGAGCGGAGAGGCATTCAGACGTGATACCACCTTGAACGCTCTCGTGCAACTGAACTTGCTTTGATGAATTCTCTTTCATATAACATTTAAATCGTAAGAGTATTCCTGCATTACTTGAATTAAAGCAATGAATTGCGACATTAACGCTGAATGAAGGTCTAAATGAGAGCTGCGATTATTTTATTCAACATTTATTAAGGATCTAATGAGCTCTTATATCTTAATGCACGGAGAAGAACATGATTATTATTCTTTCGCTGCAGGAGTGACGGCGCTGTGTTTGTTGATATCCATCATTAGAGGACTTCGATGCGAATCCTAATTGCGACAAGGAACGGCTCTACACAATAATTGTTCTAAATTTATCAGCGTACGAAAAGGAACAGCTATTATGCAATAAAATATGAGGATTTTATTGGGCATAATTACTGCTGACGAATCTGCATGCTTATAAATGCAGGAAACAGTCTCAGAAATGGCAGAGAAATTCTGCAAACTCTAATCTGACATTTACTCGTATTTTAAATTATTGCGTGTTTGCATTTCACAAATTATACTTTTTACGCTGAGTTAATTACCCCAATATATATATATATATATATATATATATATATATATATATATATATATATATATACACACAGGGTGTTTCAGGAGGAAAGGTCACTACTTCGGGAGGTGATAGTATCGGTCATTGTGAGAAAAAAAGTTCATATGAACATTTGTCTAATTCTGAATGGTTACGGAGATAGAGCTGTTTGAATCTACAAATACAAAAGCATTGTTAATGGTAATCAAGAAAGAGAAACCAATTACTGTTTCTAACATTCACTGTTTAAACATTGACATTTTGAATGTTATCAGATACAGAAATAACAAATTTGTTACAGTTTACAATACGTTTTCGAAAATCCCTTCGAAAATGCACTTTGCAACTCGTGTGCGAAGATCGCGTGTTGTTCGTCTGAGTTGATCTTGACGTTCCTTTATGCGGGCAGCAGCATCCAAAATGTGCGCGAGCAATTCGTCTCGTGTATCCACCTTTCTTTTGTAAACTTGACTTTTCATCCACCCCAACAAACAATAATCTAACGGAGAGAGGTCTGAAGACCTTGGTGGCCATTGAATGGGACCACCGCGGGGGGAGGAAGAGCTGCGCGCGCATCAGATTCAAACAGCTCTATCTCCGTAACCGTTCAGGATTAGACACATGTTCATATGAACTTTTTTTCTCACAATGACCGATACTATCACCTCCCGAAGTATTGACCTTTCCTCCTGAAACACCCTGTATATTATGAAAATTATTTCACGAAAGTAACACATGAAAAATATTTATGATGAATAAAACCACGAAGGAAAGGAAACACAAAGTGGTGCTCAAGCGCTTTCGTCTAATGACATCCTCAGGAACACTGAAGTAAATAAAGCGTTCAAGACTATATATAGGTTATAAAAAAAAAAAAATATATATATAATAAATATAGAAATAAAAATTGTGGGAGGAGCATACAAATTTGTAAGGAAAACTACAATTTTAGCACTTTGCCCGAATTCAACACAAGATCAAATGGATTGTTTACAACCAATTTTATAGATAATGCCTGAATGATATATAGGTCACACACAAAAATAAAAAATAAAAATATAATGAAAAATAAAAATTGTAAGAGGAGCATACAAATTTATAAGAGAAAATTACCAAAGTTTTAGCACTCTGCCCTTCTTGTCTAAATCCGTTCTGAACGAATTCAAAACAACGGGATCGAGTTGAAAAAGACCTTTGCTCATGCTAAACTTATTTATAAGTTGGATAATAGCAGACTCAAGAATATTTATATTAACAATGTTGCTGGAGTGAAACAAAACTGAAGCATTATTCCAATCAATACAGTGGGATAACTCTGACAAATGGACAAAAAGGGCACTGGACGACTGTCCCGTTCTAACGGAATATTGATGTTGTTTTACACGCGTGTGCAAATCCTTTCCCGTCTGACCAATGTAAAAGGAATCACATTGTTTACAAACAATTATATAGATAATGCCTGAATTATTGGTAGGGCTATTTTTTACTATGATATTTTTCACGATATTGTTATATGAAAATACTACATTTATATCCAAACGTTTAAGTACATTAGCAATGCCTAAAAAGCCCGGGAAAAATGGAAGTACTAAAATATTCTTTGACAAAGTGCGAGTGTTATTATTCATGTCCACTTCACCTTCTCTTCCCTACCTTTACGGTCTTATTAAAACCCACAAACCTGGCAACCCTATGCGCCCTATTATTAGCTCGGTGGGCTCTATTACCTATAAACTCTCCAAATGGCAGTAATAATATGAAAGAATTGCTGGAATTAAATATTAATTACAATGAAGGACAAAATTGCACCGAAATAATACAAAATTAACCAGAGGAAATAAAAATTAAATATATTTGTAAACGAACTGTAAGATGACGTGCGAATGAATGTCAGAGTTCTTTTACGGATGAAAGGACTAACAAGTAAGCCGAAACGAGGACCTATTTAACAAGATGTAACATCTCCAAAGGGCGAACGATGACTTAAGAAACTTTGACTGCTAAATTTTGAGGAGGTGAGACTTGTCTGATTCTATTATTGAAGGTTGCCTTTCCTCTGGATAATTTTTTTGAAGTCTGCGTGTGATATCGTGGGACCGCCCTCAAGAGGTCGCCCGCTATGTCAAGCCTTTGCCGATAAATGTTCCCCAATGCACAAGGTGTTACTTGCCGTAACTTCGAAAAACCCTTGTAAGGGTGACACTTCCCACTGACACTCGATGTATACTTGAGAATTGTATTAAAATTATAAGCCTAAAAAGGAAATGTTTCTGTGTGTGTGGTGTGTGTGTGTGTGTGTGTGTGTGTGTGAGTAAAAGGAGAATATACAATTTGGTAAATATCCATCAATCACTTAAGAATCCTTTATAATCATAAAATGCGAATATCTCCTCGAACATTGAAGAAGCTAGATAATAATAATAATCAAAGTAACAAATGAGGCAACTGTCACTTATGACAAAAGGCCGGCGTCAATATTACGTTTTTGTGATTTAGAATAATTGCGGCAGAAATGCAATACTTTGAATAATGGTTGAAAAGAAAGAAGAAAAATGATGAACTCGGGTTTAATTACAACAGTTTTTGAAAGTAATTCATAAAACTGTGTATTTCCCTGATGCAAGGGATTTGAACTTGTACACAGTGAATAATAATAATAATAATAATAATTATAATGAAACAGTAGTAGCGCTAGTAGGAGAGTGATAAATTTAATATTACCACTACGAATAAAATCAAACTACACCCGAAGTTTCAATGACTTCCATTTTTAGTGTGATGTATAAAGTTTAATGGTGGACGGCGAATCAGTATTCATGTTCAATTCCTCGTCCTTCCTTAGACAGAAGCAAATTTGAAATGAAAGCTTACGAGAGTCTTTGTGAGGCTTCACACTTATTAAGAAATTCTTATATGAAAGAAGACTGCAATACTTGTTCAGTTTAATAACGAAATCTTGCATTAGGATCAGATACAATACAAGGATCGCAGGAAACACTTGTTATAGGCAACTGCGTGGCAGATTCAAACTGAAACCATATAAAGATAGTATAAACAGTAGGCTTACCATAATTTCTTTGCCTCAAACCGGGACATTTTTAGGGTTTTACTTGAAAAAATAGGAAAACATGTGATACACCACATACACGAAGTTATAAAGTATATTTACTTTAGTACAAACAAATAAAGGCTAAAATATACCAATTACCTGCATGGAATCACTCTTTGGAGAACCAGTTGTATTTTTCACTTGCGTGAACCTTTCTTAGAAATGGTTTGTTATTTTTTTATTTTTCATAAAACTCACTGCAACTTAAATCAATGTTTAGTTTACAGTACATTAGTCCTTTTACTGTTGATTCGGTCATTCGACCTCTTTCCTGAGACCATACATTGTTCATCACTGAAAATACCCTTTCAACAGGAGCAGAAGTGCCTGGTAGACAGAAAACATACTCCATAACACGGCTGAGGTTATGCACAGAAATGTTCTGGTCTTTAAAATGATTAAAGAGTTGAACCCATTTTTCTTCATAATTTATATTCTTTAGTTTCCAAATATCGTAGTTTGAAGACCAAAATGTCTTGGCAATCACTACATCAAACAGTTCATCTACGTTTATTGTGGCATTTCCAAGCTTTTCATTAATTTTTATAGCTGATGTTTCCATTTCGGGCCATTTAATGTCACTGTTGTTTATCCAGACAAAGTATTCTCCTCCACCAAACCTATTTTTCCACATCTCAATGTAAGATAGACATCGATCATAAAATTTTGTAAATTCATCTACAATCAAATCAGCATGTAAGTCACCACTATCCTCTAATGCCTTGAACAGTTTTTTTGCACCTTGTGGTATAAAGTTATTATCCCGTCTTTCTTCAAGATTTGTTTTCAATTTTTTAAGTTCGATAGCAATGTCAGTTGCACTTGCTTTTGTTTTTTCCATAGCCAAGATTATTTGGTTAAACAAACGTAGCTGTTCATGAACAAACCACATATACATTTCTCCACATTTATTGTCAAAGAACTTTATCATCACTGGGCAGTGTTCTTGAGAACAAAAGTAAGACTTTAGCCCTTCATAAATTTGGAGGATCCTCCCAATAGCTGGTAGCAGTGAAAGAAATCGGGTATTTCCATGTTGCAGAACCTTTTTGTACTCAACGTCTGCAAACTCGCAGAATTCTTTCAGCTGAGTAACACGCACAGTGTATATGTGAAAATACTTAGAAATTTTGACTACGAGAGCTTCTACTTCAATAGGTAGGATATCAACCGCAGTTTGGAGACAGTTGTGGACAATATGGGCACCACAACCAATACCCACAATATTTCTTCCCATTTCCCTCTTTAATCGACTGTAAACATTGTTTTCGCCTTTTCTTTTTACGCCTCCAAAATTTGTGTTGCAGTTATCACCACAAAAACCAACAACTTTTTTGGATAAATCGTCTTTTAATAACTGATAACAAACAGTTTGTCAATATTTCCGATGTTTCACCAGGAACTGACTGAAAGTCTAAAAGTTTTACTTTTATTCCTTGTTCTGGTAAAAAATATCGCACAACAAAAGGTATAATTTTTATTTCTTTTCTGTTGGAAGCATCAATTGTTATGCTCACAAAATTTGACGTACTTAAATCTTCATGAAGTTTGTCGATAGTCATTGGTGTAATCGCATTTAGAATGATAGCCTCACACTTCATTCTGGCAAGACCAAACTTTGGTTCAAAGAACTTAGAGATTAATTTAGAAGAACAATCAGCTGTTTTGAAGCTTAGATCGTGAACGACAGTATGAAATGCAAAAGTTGCTTCTTTGGCGGCTATTAACAAATCTTTGTCAACTGCTTCAGTGCTTTTAAAGAATGATAGAAGTGTTGAAGAACTAGCGGCTGCTGTCAAGCTAGCTTTATGTTTGGCACATTTCAAATGTTCTTTTATGTCAGCACACCCACCATGAGAAACTGAGAATTCAGACAAACATTGTGTACATTTAACCCTATCAGCTTGGCCACAAACTTTTTACAAGAACGTGTAATGTTTCTGTAATTCATCGTTAAATTTACAGCTTCTTTTTCGGCATTGCGACTAACTGAAATAAAAAGATGAAATATTTAATACAAACTCACTGAAATATACTACACGGACAAAATAATGCACCTATGCAATTAGAGACAACTACACAACCACACGGACACGTGCCATACTGAGACTGACATCAGCCAGCTGGCGGCCGAAGCGGACACTACAAGCATAGACATGTACAGTGTTGCCAATTTTTTGAAATTTATCTTTTAATTTCTTCTGCTTTTTATATTTCTCTGTTTTTCTTGTATTTTTATTCTCGCGTTTTTTTTGACCGGGACAAAATGACAAACTGACCGGGACGCCGGGACCGGACCTTCAAAACGGGACAATCCCGGTCAAAACGGGACGTATGGTAAGCCTAATAAACAGTGTTTCCTATTTGAATATAAACGAACAACAGCTCTGAAATATGTATCACTCTCCTCATTCCTCACTACACATATAAGCATTTTACACACTGCACATTCTTTTGAAAAATTAAAAAAGGCATTGTCTTCAAGAGCCTCGGAGTCCGCTGGGGTGGGGGTCATAAATGTCCCCACTTCTGGCTCCCCGCTACCGATACCGGGAGCGCACACCCGAACAGCGGGGCTGGTTCTGCTACTCCCATTCGAGATGTCCTGGGCCTCTGTCTGGTTCACTTTTCATAAACTTCTGCAACATTCGTGGCCTTTCCTCAAATTTTCAATCTGTTGAACACAACCATTCCTACTCTAAACCTCACCTTCTCTTCCTCACTGAAACTAAAGTGTCTGGAATGACTGACAGACACCCGTTTTCTGTACCCTCTTACTTTCTCTATACTCAGTTTCATCCAAAGGTGGATGTTGCGTATATGTACGCAACGACGTAACTTCCTCTCGTATTCCCTACTTGACTCTTCCGAATTCTACACCCTCTGCCTACAGCTTACATGCCAATCTCAAACTAAATATATCTGCGCTGTTTACCTTTCTCCTAATTCTACTGCCTATCCAAAATTCTTTCATTACCTCACTTCCAAAGTGGAATACATTCTTTCCCGCTCTCCCTTTGCTGAAATCTCCATTTTAGGTGATTTCACTGTTCACCACCATCTTTGCTTTCCTCCCGTTTCACTGACATCCCTAGTAAACTAGCTTACAACTTCTCTATCCTGAATAACCTAGAGCAAATTGTATAGCACTCTACTCGTATCCCGGATCGCCTTGGAGATGGGCACAAAATTCTGGATTTATTTCGCACTACTCATCTTTCTTCTTATTCTGTCAAGCTTTTTTCTCGGTTGGGCTCCTCCGACAACAATCTTATATCTGTTTATTGTCCTATGAATCGCTCCAATTCAGCCTTTGGATCCTTCCAAGAGGCCGTACTTTAGTACTTTGGCGCCGCTGATTGAAAGGCCCTTAGGCAGTACTTCTCTGATTTCCCAAAAAATGATTACTGCTTACGTGGCCGGGGCCCATCTAAATGCGCTGAGTGTATCATGGAGGTAATTCTCTCCCGCTTGGAGGTTAGGTTAGGTTAGGTGATGAGGCTTTCAGAAGGTACCATCGCCATTCGACTCTTGACTGTCACTCAGTTTATATTTCTGTCCAGAATCTTTCAAAATCTGTTCTTCGACTCGCTAAAATTTTTTCACCAGGCAAAAATGTGAACACCTACCCAATTCTAATTCTTCTCGCTCTTTCTGGCACCTAGCTAAGAACCTCTCCAACAACTTTACTCTTTATTTCCGTCCTATTTTCCATTCTGACAGCTCAGTTACCGTCTCTTCTCCTGATAAAGCTGAACTCTTCGCTCAAACTTTCGCCTCCACCTCAACCCTGGACGATTCCGGTGGTGTTCCTCCATCTCCTCCTCCTCTGACTTAATTATGTCTGGAATTAGAATCTCTTCCAAAGATGCTTACTCTGCCCAATCTCGGCTCAACTCTAGGAAGGCGTACGGTCCTGATGGAGTTCCTCCTGCTGTTCTTAATAACTGTGCTTCTGTGCTGTCACCCTGCCTGCGCAAACTCTTTCCTCTTTGTCTTTTACTTGGTACTTTTCCTTCCTGCTGGAAGTTCGCTTTCATTTAGCCTTTCCCGAAGAAGGGTTGCCGTTCTCAACCCTCCAACTTCGTCCAATTGTTTTGATTTCTTGCCTTTCTAAAGTTTTTTAATCTATCCTTAATAGGAAAATTCTTAAACACCTTTCTACTCACAATCTTCTTTCAGATCGACTGTATGGGTTCCGCAAGGGACGCTCTCGTGGCGACTTTCTTCCATATCTCTCTGATTTTTGGTCATCTTCCTTTCGGGATTTCGGTGAAACTTTTGCTATTGCGCTAGACATATCAAAAGCGTTTGATAGAGTTTGGTACAAACCCTTAATTTCAAAATTGTCCTCCTTCAGTTTCTATCTTTCTATGTGTGAATTCATATCTGATTTCCTTTTTTGGCCGATCTATAGCTGCGGTTGCAGATGGCCACCCACTCTCTTCTTTTTATTTATTAATGATCTTTTAATTCGCACTTTCTGCCTTCTCCACTCCTATGCTGATGATTACACTCTTCACTTCTCCAAAATTTCCCAAAGCGTCACTCTCAACAGTCACTCCATGATTTGCGTGAGACGGTTATGGTGCACCTGACTTCTAATCTTTCTACTATCTCTGATTGGGGCAGGGAAAACCTTGTGGCTTCCACTGACTCAAAACCCCAGTTTCTTCATCTGCCTACTCGTCACAATCTTCCACACGATTATCTTCTTATCTTCAACAATACACAACTCAATCCTTCCTCTTCACTTAACATTCTTGATGTTTCCTTTTCTCGTGATATTTCTCTGAAATAGCTTATAAGAGGTTATGTGTGCTGTGCCGGCTCCGCAGTTTCTTCACTCCCACTCAGTTGCTGTCTCTGTACAGGGGTTTTGTTTGTCCCTGTATGGAGTACGCTTCGCATGTGTCGGGTGGCTCAAGCCGTACATTTCTACTTGACCGAGTGGAATCAAAGGCTTCTCGTCTCATAACTTCCCCGCCTCCTAATAGCTGTCTTCAATCCCTCTCTCTTCGCCGCAGTGTTGCCTTACTCTCTCTTCACTATCGCTATTATAACGGACACTGCTCTTCTGAACTCTCTAACTGCGTGCCTCCTCCTTTAAGGAGGGCACACAGTACCCGACTTTCTACACATTCTCATTCCTTTTCTGTCCAGCTTCGTCCAATTGTTTTGATTTCTTGCCTTTCTAGTTTTTTCATCTATCCTTAATAGAAAAGTTCTTAAACACCTCTCTACTCACAATCTTCTTTCAGATCGACTGTATGGGTTCCGCAAGGGACGCTCTAATGGCGATCTTCTTCCATATCTCTCGTCTCATAACTTCCCCGCCTCCTAGTAGCTCTCTTCAATCCCTCTCTCTTTGCCGCAGTGTTGCCTTACTCTCTCTTCACTATCGCTATTATAACGGACACTGCTCTTCTGAACTCTCTAACTGCGTGCCTCCTCCTTTAAGGAGGGCACACAGTACCCGACTTTCTACACATTCTCATTCCTTTTCTGTCCAACTCTTTAACGCAAGGGTTAATCGGTATTTTCAATCTTTCACCTACTCAACCGGTCAACTCTGGAACAATCTTGCTCAATCCATCTTTTCTCCTGTTTATAACCTCCATTCTTTCAAACTCAGAGTGACCAGGCATCTCGAAAACCCTGGACCTTAATTTTGGTTCTCTTCTTCTCTTGGGGGATTGGGTATTTTTATAGTCAATTGCCCTTGGCCTTGGCCCCCTTCTTCCTGCATAAAAGATGTAATAAAACGTTGTAGTTAAAGTAAAAGAGAGATAAACATTAAATTAAAATGTCCGTCTCTATTACAAAGAGGGTTGACAAAAGTAAATAGATACCACGGTGATTGTCCTCAAGAACAACTGGCAAGACTCCTTAATGGAATGCCAGAACGTGTCAGCTTTACACAATACAAAGGGAAAAGCTACTATTATTTATTGACTTTTATTATCAAATCAAAAACTATAAAAAAAAACCGAAGGTGTCTATTCACTTTTGTCAACCCTCTGCATCTTGTTCATTTTCTTTCTGACCTTCTCTTCCGGAGAGTGAAACCGTTCAGTGAAAAAATGAAAGAGGTTTTCCTACCATCAAGTTACGGTGCAGTGATGTCTTTGATATCATACGAAAATGCTACACTTTTAATGGAGTAAATTAACTTCCATTTTTATGTTTGCTTTTCTTAAAAAAATAAAATTAATTACGTCATAAGAAGCTAAATGCATGTTTCAACTCGCATTCAAACGGAACGTATTGAAAGAATGGACCTCTATTCCAGTGGTTCTTAACTCCTGGGTCACGATCCAAAATTGGGTCATTAAGCCATTTTGATTGGGTTATTAAATTATCATTTATCATTTATTTATGTTATCTTTAATCATTTTATAATTAATTATTTATTTTATTATCTATTACGAGTGAACTGTTTGAAGGCATGGGTCGCCGAGCTAGCCCCGCCATCAGAATTTGGGTCGCAGCCTAAAAGATTAAGAAACACTACATTATCCAAAAGTAAACAATTAGCATAACTTAACCTAACTTAATCTAACCTTACCTAATTTGTCGATTCTTTGGTCTTGTCGATCAGATGTCATTAATATGAAAAGACTGCCTTATAACCAGTGGTGTAGTGCTGTGGGAACGCGTGGGAACGGCGTTCCCTTACTTTTTTTGGTAGACGGAACGGCGTTCCCTCACTATTTCAAATAAATCCGAACTTACAAATCTCTAACGTCATGAAATTTTAATTTCCACCCCTAGAAGAAATATGAGAAAGAATCATTAACTGTTTCATTTCTTTTAGCTTCGACTGAGGCAATGCTAGCCTATAAAGATCTGATGAAACAGTCACCACGGCGTACCAGTTGTTAACTTTTTTTTAGTTAATCATTCCAGTTGTTAGCTATTTTTATTTATCGTACTGGATGTCGTATATCTAATGACACTGGAAATACTGCATCTTCAACCTTGGAATATATCCTAATATCCCGTGCATATGACCTCAAAATATCCCTGAAATTGGTCAGATTTCAAAAGATTTCCCGGGGGGCTTACAGTGCCCCCGGACCCCCAACTGTATAGGCTCGCCGCGCTCGCCATTGTCCCCCCCGCATCTGAGTAACACTTTCAAAATGCGTTCCCCCACTTCTTTATTTAGCACTACACCACTGCTTATAACGTTAAGCAGATATCTCTCTCTCTCTCTCTCTCTCTCTCTCTCTCTCTCTCTCTCTCTCTCTCTCTCTCTCTCTCTCTCTCTCTCTCTCTCTCTCTCTCTCTCTCTCTCTCTCTATTATTAATTGTTTACATAACGTAGCGATTTTACTTGAAAAATGTTAAATGCATTATTGCAATTGTTGATGTACGAATATATTAACCTTTCATGATTTCATTTTAAGTTCGTCAAATGGTAATGGAAACCGACAGACATCGCATAAAATGTCGATATTTAAATGAGAATTGTCCATTCCCAAAGTGATTGTCTTTTCAAACTTGGCGATATGTCAAAGGTGGATTGGTTTGCTGTCGCTGTAGAATTCATCATCGCAGCTTTGTCAATAATGGTGTTACTTTGTCATTTGGTCGCATATAATTAGACAAAAAACATTATATTTTACTACGATATCAAAGAAATAAGAATAACGTCATTTGATGGCAGAAGAGATACCACCTGCAGCAACTATAATATGACAGTTTTCCATTATTTTATTTTACAGCCTTCATTACCATGCTGGACGAGGGATTCGCTATAACATTTTTCTACCGCCAACGTATAAAATATCCTCTTCAATCTTAAATGATCCTCAGTAATGCAATATCCCCTCAACCTTATCAGGTTAGTCAAGCAAAAGTCAGAAGCGTTCAGACGAAGCTCAAAAATAAATTTGAATGAAATCTAAATTTTAGCTAAAACAACCGCTAATGCTCACGTATAAAATCCATTTGTAAATTCTTTCGTCAAATCATTTACCCTCAAGGAATGTTTGCTTTTAAGAGCATTTGTTTCTTGGTTTACAAGTTTACATAATTTTGTTCCATTTTCTTTGTTCAGAGTCGTTCAAAAGTCCGTTCATAATGGAATTAAGCAGTCTTTGTCCTGTAAATGAAACAGTTTCTCCTTAATCAATTATTATTATTATTATTATTATTATTAAATTACATGAAATCATATAAAAAAAAATCTAATAAATATGTGGAATTTTTTAACAGAAGTGTTATTTTTAGTCCTTTAAACTTATTGCCTTTAGCGTACACACACACACACACACACACACACATATATATATATATAATATATATGAAAATTATTTCACGAAAGTAACACGTGAAAAATATTTATGATGAATAAAACCACGAAGGAAAGGAAACACAGAATGGTGTTCAAGCGCTTTCGTCTAATGACATCCTCAGGAACACTGAAGTACAAAAAGAGTTACGTCTATATATAGATTACAGAAAAAAACTATATATATATATATATATATATATATATACATAAACGGAGAAATAAAATAAAAATTAAACATTAAAGGATTGTGGGAGGAGCATACAAATTTGTAAGGAAAAAACTACCGATGTTTTAGCACTTTGCTCGAATCCAACACAAGATCAAATGAATTGTTTCTAACCAATGTTATAGTTAATTAAAAAATAATAATAAATTGAAAAATAAAATAAAAATAAACTTATAAGAGGAGCATACAAATTTATACTGGAAATCTGCCCAGGTTTTAGCACTCTGCCCTTCTTGTCTAAGTTCGATGTATATAAAAATAAATTGAAAAATAAAAGTTATTAGAGTAGCATACAAGTTTACCAAAGGTTTAGCGTTCTACCCTTCTTATTTAAATCTGTTCTGAAGGAATTCAAATCTACAGGATCGAGTTGAAAAAGACCTTTGCTTATGTTGAAGTTATTTGTAAGTTGGATAATGGCAGACTCAAGAATATTTCTATTAACAATGTGGCTAGAGTGAAACAAAACTGTAGCATTATTCCAATCAATACAGTGGGATAACTCTGACAAATGGACAAAAAGGGCACTGGACAACTGTCCTGTTCTAACGGAATATTGATGCTGTTTTATACGTGTGTGCAAATCCTTTCACGTCTGACCTATGTAAAAGGAATCACATTTTTTACAACCAATTTCATAGATAATGCCCGAATTATTGGTAGGGTTATTTTTTACTATGATATTTTTCACGATATTGTTATATGAAAATACTACATTAATATCCAAAAGTTTAAGTACATTAGCAATGCCTAAATAGCCCGGGAAAAATGAAAGTACTAAAATATTCTTTGACAAAGTTCGAGTGTTATTATTCACACGATAGAAAGTTCGTTTTGCCTTGCTGAGACAAGTTCCATAAACGCAGATGGATAACACAGATCACTTCCAATACCGTTGATTTTTTCCAATTCGGCATCGATGTATTCCGGACTGGCGATCCTAAGGGCGCGGAGAAACATTGAAGAAAAAATGGCCTTCTTAGTTGGGGTGTCATGTCCCGAGTAAAAGTGTTCGTAGGACAAATTGTTTTTTTTTTTCCGATAGATACTAAACTTAAAACCTGGGCTTTCCCTATGTATGTACACGCACATCCAAAAACAGGATTGAGTTGTCTTGTTCTACTTCTAAAGTAAACTTAATGGAGGGGACTTGATCATTTAACTGAAGGAGGAAGTCATCCAGGTCACGATTCATGGGCCAGATACAGAAAATATCGTCGACGTACCGCAACCATGGGAGTCTGCCATTATCCAACTTACAAATAACTTCAACATAAGCAAAGGTCTTTTTCAACTCGATCCTGTTGTTTTGAATTCCTTCAGAACGGATTTAGATAAGAAGGGTAGAACTTTGGTAAACTTTTATGCTACTCTAATAACTTTTATTTTTCAATTTATTTTTATATACATCGAACTTAGACAAGAAGGGCAGAGTGCTAAAACCTGGGCAGATTTCCAATATAAATTTGTATGCTCCTCTTATAAGTTTTATTTTTATTTTTATTTTCAATTTATTATTATTTTTTTTAATTAACTATAACATTGGTTAGAAACAATTCATTTGATCTTGTGTTGGATTCGAGCAAAGTGCTAAAACATCGGCAGTTTTTTCCTTACAAATTTGTATGCTCCTCCCACAATCCTTTAATGTTTAATTTTTATTTTTATTTCTCCGTTTATTGTATATATATATATATATATTTTTTTTTTTTTCTGTAATCTATATATAGGCTGTAACTCTTTACGTACTTCAGTGTTCCTGAGGATGTCATTAGACGAAAGCGCTTGAACACCATTCTGTGTTTCCTTTCCTTCGTGGTTTTACTCATCATATATACGTATATATATATATAAAGAGATTATATATATATATATATATATATATATATATATATATATATATGCGAGAATAAAATTTAAAGTAAAATGCTTTAAAAATTCTTGTATACAAAAAGAACGAACCGATATAATGAACCGTCGCATATATTTCGTAATCAGAGAATGATTTTTAGCTTTGATTTGAAACCATTTTTGCTCAGGAAATTTTAAAGTTATTTTCTCGCTTTTGTTCCATCCAGGAAAAATGGTTGAATTTTGAAAAGCATTTCACCTATATTTACATACATAACACACAATTTACTCTTCTCTGAATAAAGCTGAATTTCCTGTTGAGTATAATTAAGTATTCATTAAACCGCATTATGTAAATATATATACTGTATATATATTTTTTTTTGGTGGGTGAAGGGCTATTTTTGTAGAAATAAATGAGGTCTTCGTATTTATTTATTTATTTTGTATAAATAAATTAAAGTCCTTGTGGTCTTGTGATAATATCTTTAATTCGTGGTAACATTGACTTAAAAAAATTTACAATTAGTATGTATACGAAGATAGTATATTAGCTGTTATATATATATATATATATATATATATACAGGGCGTCCCAAAAAAATGTATACACACTTTAAATACTTATAAAGCAGTGTTTATTAAAATACATTTCATTTTCAAAATGTAATAGAATCTACAGACATTATTTAATTGTTTTGTCAACGCCTGTTTTCAAACTGACGTCCGTTCTGGTCCAGGCACTGCTGATAACGCGAAGCAATAGAATCACAAACATCACGAAACATTTCGTTTGGTATTTGTGTGCATTCTCGTTCAATGGCTGCTCTCAATTCAGCGACTGTTGCAGGTTTTATAGCGTAGACTGTGTCTTTTAGTATCCCCATAAAAAAAAGTCTAGTGGTGTGAGGTCTGGTGAACGCGGAGGGTATTCTACGAAACCCCTTCGTCCAATCCACATCCACATCGTGCCAAGTACCACTCGCAATACTCCACTCTTCGGTCCGAATCATCTTCATTAATAGCATGGACTAATCTTGGAATGTAACTTTTCCATTGACAGCGCTTCAAAATGCGTTCGACAGACGATTCTGAAATTCCTACCTCACGACTCGCTTGCCGCACAGATTTTCTTGGACTTTGGTGATACGTTTCCAGTACTCTTTCTTGCTTTGTGGGGCTTGTCGATGTCCGTGGTCTTCCGGAACGCTCTTGTGGACATTCTGAACAGTTCCATCGGCTTCAAACTTATCTCTAATTCGAGTGATGGTAAGTCGCGTTGGTGGATCTGTTTGAAACTCCCTCCTAAACTGTCTTTGCACTTCAACTGCGTTTTCACACTTCCAGTAGCATTTTAGAATGAATTTCCTTTGTTCAAAGCTTAGTCTGACTGCCATTATTAATTCTAATGGGTTTAACTTGGAAAGAAAGAAACATCAATTGAGCTATCAGCTGTTAAAGTGTGTTTACATTTTTTTGGGACGCCCTGTGTATATACTGTATTAGGGTGTGCCAATTACATAGAAGTGAATTTTTAATTTTTTTTTTTTTAAACGACCAGGGTATATTATTGTTCAATTTAATGTAGAAATGCAACACAAAAAAATTGAAGGAGCTGCATCAATATTTAGGACTTGCTCAACAGCATTTAATGTTACAGTATTTAGCTATGTTTTTAGTAATTTGTCAAGTTCTGCACATTATGTTTCTTGGTAAAGCATTCTTTCTTATATAAGTATTTCACATAAGTGGAGTTATAGAGCTACTGAACAAGTATTAGTCCACATTCTCTACACGTCTGTACAGGTTTAAACGTAAACAAACAAGGAAGCAGCTATGCACCAGTTGGCACATATGACACGTCAGTCGTTGTTCTCAAGCCCTGCTGGTGGGTTGTGTTAAACTGTTTTTCTGCTCAGCCACATACAGTATTGTTCAGTTTTTTTGCTTTTAGTGTCTACGAGATGGCAATGAAAACAAGACGCTACAGGTGATATTTGGTTAGTTGGTAAATGTGAAGAAAAATTTAGTGCTGCAAAGTTACCATCAAGGCGTGATGTACTAAAAGTGTTATTTAATTTCATACTGATAAACAAATGAGTGAAGGAAAGTGTTAAGAAAACTGTTCGTTTAATTTTGCCGATTTGGGAAAGAGCACGTATACCTACAACAACTGAATTACATGTGCGTGAGAGAGTTGTACGTCTTCATAAAGAATGGCAGTCACTCAAAAAAAACATAAATAGATGAACATCTACTGAAAGCAAGAAACGTGATATTTTTGGCGAGTCACTGGATGATTTATTTCAGGGCTGTGGAGTCGGAGTCGGAGTCGTGGAGTCGGAGTCGGAGTCGGAAGCAATTTTGGTGGTGCTGGAGTCGGAGTCGGAGTCGGTAAAAATGTACCGACTCCGACTCCGACCTCATATAAATTTTAATAAAATGTTTTTGTGTGTGATATCACTGGCAGCAATGGTGGTTAAACCACTTAAATAATAAACACAATGTTTTTCCATTTCAGACACTAATGCCATTAATTCATTTTTTCTTTTCAGATAATATTTTTTTATTTTTAATGCTTATTTAATTTCGAGTTCTTTCTAAATTTCATAAGTTTTTAACTTTCAAGTCTAAAACCCCTTTCACAATGGCAAAGACACTTCCAACAAAGTCTGCAGTTTTTTAATATTTTACAATAACCACAGATGGGAAACATTTCGTGTCAGTGTATGATAGATGATGATGATGAAAAATTATTGAAGCAAAAATCAGTGGTTTTACTGGCTCTGATAAAAATGCACCAACCAGAGCATCAAATTTGAAAAGACATTTGCAGTGTTTCCATCCCAAAATTTTAGAAGTTGTCATTGAGAAAGATAGTAATAAAAACCTTCCAACTACTTCAAAGTTAACAAAAGATCAGAATCTACTGAACGACAAGCACCACTTACAAGATTCTTTACTACAGACAAAGTTACCGTAACAATGACCACAGATGATGATGCTTCACGTGGTGGTGATGAAATGCCTCTTGTGTAATTATCATCATAGCAGATTTAGAATTAATATACCTTCGGAGTCGGAGTCGGAGTCGGATAGACAAAATTTGAGGAGTCGGAGTCGGAGTCGGTTTTTTATGTGCCGACTCCACAGCCCTGATTTATTTGATATTGCACACCAGGATGCCATGAGTTTGATTAAGATTGAGGAAGATCGCTTATTCTTACAAGGTCAAAGAGAAAAAGGCCGTCGTGGATCAATGATAGGATAGACATGAAACTTTCAAAGAAAGAAGCTAGCAGAATTGAGCGATCACTAGCATATGAAAGGCAAAAAGAAACAGAAATATTTGCAGGAAGCATATACATCATCAGCAGCAACAATTAATGAATTGATAGAATTAGAATCATCAGGAGAATCATCTGATAAAAGTGATCATGCTGATTTTGATCAAGAGATTGCTCATAAGGCTGTTTTGTCTAGGTGTTCTAACAGAGGTCGTGTTCAAGTTGTTACGCAAGAAGTTGCTACAGCACTAGATCGAACAAAAATAAGTAGCAGAAATGCTGTTCACGTTTTCTCAGCAATGGCTTCATCTAATTTGCTCAGAGCTCCCAGAAGTGAGTTACAGATTAGCCACAGAACAATTCATCGAGCCAGAAACAAACATCGTGAATCTCTAGCAGCAGAAATTCGAGCATCTTTTGATCCAAAAGTACCCCTTACTCTCCACTGGGATGGAAAAATTATGGATGATTATACTGGAGCTGTTCAGAAGACTGTAGAGCGTTTACCAATTTTAGTGTCTGGTAAAGATATTACAAAATTACTTGCTGTTCCAAAGTTCAATACTGGGAATGCTTCTGGTATTGCTGATGCTTGTCTGACAGAAATAAGAAAATGGGGACTCGAAAATAGAATAGTTGCATTGTGTTTTGACACTGCACCAACTAATACTGGATTGAAAGGTGGGGTTTGCCTTAAAATTGAAACAGAATTAGAGAAAGATCTGCTGAGTCTTGCATGCCGCCATCACATATTTGAAATTATGTTAGAGAAAGTATTTTCTCTGCATGATGCTGGTAGGTCACCTAATATTGAAGTTTTTTCTCATTTCCGTGAATCTTGGCCTCATATTGATAAAACGCAGTATAAAACTCTACTTAATATAAATATTGGTAACATGGTAGAAGAAGAAAGGAGAAAAGGTCTAATTGCATTTGCTCTTCAGCAGTTGCAGTCAAAACAGCTTCGGGGAGACTATCAAGAGCTCCTAGAACTCTCCATTATATTCCTTGGAGGTACTCCCTCCCAAGGCATCACTTTTCGTAAACCTGGAGCAGTACACCGAGCTCGATGGATGGCACGAGCAATTTATGCCATAAAAATGTGCCTTTTCCAAGAACAATATTCTGTTCAGCACCGTCAAACTGCAATTAGGGATCCCGCCTCTCCTATGTCAGAATGTTAGCAGATCACTTGTTACGAGTGTCACTGTTCGTCACAACTGTGGCACATTAAATATTGGTTTACATGTACGTCATCTTGTGATGCTCCAAGAAACGATCTCATGCTTCTAAAAACACTTGAAGACTACGCTGACAAAGAAGTTTCAACTGTTGCTTTGACTGCATTCTCACGACATTTGTGGTATTTATCTGAGATATCAGTAGGTCTAAGTTTTTTGACAATAAAGTATCCCATGAAGAGAAGAGAAACATGATTTATAACATGAGAGTGCAACAAGGTTCCGAAGAGCCTCCAAAGAGGATTCCCCCTATAAAAAATTTTTCTTCATGTTCATTGGCTGACTTTGTGACAAAATCAACTAAAAACTTCTTTAGTATTTTGGGAATTGATGAAACCTTTCTCGGTAAAGACCCCGCAGACTGGTCCAGTGATGCAACCTACAATGAAGCTCAAGCAATTGTGTCATCTCTTAGAGTAACAAAGATTTGGCAGAACGAGGAGTTGCTCTCATGCAATCCTTCAATGAAAGCCTTACTCGTGACGAGGAACAGAAACAGTTCCTTCTTCAAGTGGTTGAGTATCATCGAAAGAAGTTTGATGAGGCTGTCAAAAATGTTGCTTAAAGCTAAGTGTTAATGTTATTGAAAGTAAATGTTTGTTAATTAAAGGTAAATAAAATTAAAGGTAAATTTTATGTTAATTGAAAGTAAATGTTTATGTTAATTAAAGGTAAATAAAATTAAAGGTAAATTTTTATGTAATTGAAAGTAAATGTTTATGTTAATTAAATGTAAATTTTTATGTTAATTGAAAGTAAATTTTATGTTAATTAAAGGTAAATAAAATTAAAGGTAAATTTTTATGTAATTGAAAGTAAATGTTTATGTTAATTAAAGGTTAATTTTTATGTTAATTGAAAGTAAATGTTTATGTTAATTAAAGGTAAATTTTTATGTTAATTGAAAGTAAATGTTTATGTTAATTAAAGGTAAATTTTTATGTAATTGAAAGTAAATGTTTATGTTAATTAAAGGTAAATTTTATGTTAATTGAAAGTAAATGTTTATGTTAATTAAAGGTAATAAAATTAAAGGTAAATTTTTATGTAATTGAAAGTAAATGTTTATGTTAATTAAAGGTAAATTTTTATGTTAATTGAAAGTAAATGTTTATGTTAATTAAAGGTAAATAAAATTAAAGGTAAATTTTTATGTAATTGAAAGTAAATGTTTATGTTAATTAAAGGTAAATTTTTATGTTAATTGAAAGTAAATGTTTATGTTAATTAAAGGTAAAAAATTAAAGGTAAATTTTTATGTAATTGAAAGTAAATGTTTATGTTAATTAAAGGTTAATTTTTATGTTAATTGAAAGTAAATGTTTATGTTAATTAAAGGTAAATTTTTATGTTAATTGAAAGTAAATGTTTATGTTAATTAAAGGTAAATTTTTATGTAATTGAAAGTAAATGTTTATGTTAATTAAAGGTAAATTTTTATGTTAATTGAAAGTAAATGTTATGTTAATTAAAGGTAAATAAAATTAAAGGTAAATTTTTATGTAATTGAAAGTAAATGTTTATGTTAATTAAAGGTAAATTTTTATGTTAATTGAAAGTAAATGTTTATGTTAATTAAGGTAAATAAAATTAAAGGTAAATTTTTATGTAATTGAAAATAAATGTTTATGTTAATTAAAGGTAAATTTTTATGTTAATTGAAAGTAAATGTTTATGTTAATTAAAGGTAAATAAAATTAAAGGTAAATTTTTATGTAATTGAAAGTAAATGTTTATGTTAATTAAAGGTAAATTTGTATGTTAATTGAAAGTAAATGTTTATGTTAATTAAAGGTAAATAAAATTAAAGTAAATTTTTATGTAATTGAAAGTAAATGTTTATGTTAATTAAAGGTAAATTTTTATGTTAATTGAAAGTAAATGTTTATGTTAATTAAAGTAAATAAAATTAAAGGTAAATTTTTATGTAATTGAAAGTAAATGTTTATGTTAATTAAAGGTAAATTTTTATCTTAATTGGAAGTAAATGTTTATGTTAATTAAAGGTAAATATATTTAAAGTTCAACATCTTTGAGCAAGTCCTAAATACTGTTCAATTTTGATAAGATTTTGTACATGTTTTTGCACTGAATACAAAAAAATTACATCCTGGTCGTTACAAAATTTTGAAGTTGCAATTTTAGGCACACCCTAAATTATATATATATATATATATATATATATATAGAGAGAGAGAGAGAGAGAGAGAGAGAGAGAGAGAGAGAAGAGAGAGAGAGAGAGAGAGAGAGTGTTTACAACGCAATGATATCATTTACGTTCATGTTAGCTTAACTGAACCAAATCGCAGCAAGGCACTACAGAATAAAAGAAGAACAGAGGTTACAAAGTAAAGAAAATGTATTTTGGCACTTAATTTCTTAGAATATGTGGCACTCATCTTTTTCCATCTTCTTTAGGAATATAAGAAATATTTTAGGAAAACATTTGAGTACTTTAAACGTCTTCAAAAAAGGATGAACCTAAAAATTCATTAAAAACCGCTTTCTTCGACGAAAAAAACTTGCAAAATTTGTCTTTCTGACGTTTAAAAAATGATTTTTTTTCGGAATTAAAAATCTTTCTTCTTCAACAATTTGAGTAAGTTTTTAAAATACTTTAATAGTATTATGAGGTCCTTATCTGCATTACAATGAAACTGGTGTAACGCACTAACTGTTTATACATGTCTAGATCGATAAAAATTATCTATATAGAGTTTCGGAAAAAAGTTCGACTAGAAAATAAAATTCTTTAAAGCATAAATTTGAAATTTCATTACCAATTAGTAATTTTTTTTGTTTTTTAAACGTTTTATTTTTCTATGCGAACTTTTTTCTGAAGTTGTGCAATTGGTTAGGAATCCGTGTTGCACACACACACACACACACACACACACACTCTGTAAGAGCGGGCTAACTACATTTAGTCCACTGACATAAAATCGACAAGTTATTTTGGGTTAGATTAAGTTAGGCTAGGCTAGGCTAGGTTACAGTAGGTTAGTTTAAATTGTTAGTTTTTTAGAGTGTCGATGTTATGTCTTGTCTAACAAATGGTTAAAAGTTCTGTAATAGGAGTCCTGTTGGCCCGTAATAGGGGTCCTGTAAGTCCTGTAATAGGACCCCATTTGTTATTTGGTGATTTCAAATGAGTATCGTTATCCAATAACACTACTGTACTTCCCCTTGAATGCAGTAGTTTTGCTCTCGCGATACCCGAGTGGTTCTCTCTCGAGAACACATCAAATTATATTTACTCGGAATTATTAATTATTTTCAAATTTTCCACCTTGAGTCAAGCTTAATTCCTGGTAAATATCACGTTCGAAGTGTTTAAACTAAACCAATTACTTGAAAATAACATTATTTGTCTAGTTCAATTTTAACTAAACAGGACCCGATTATTTTTAACACAATACTTTGTTAAACCAAATCTAAACACATTCATTGTTAACCTTTTAGCACAGTGTTAATAAATGCAAAACTTACTTTTTTACGTGGAGGTCAAGTGACAATAAAACCACACTAATAGCTGGAGTTTATTTCCACAACTGTTTCGATGCCCACTAGCATCCTCTTCGGGTGGATACAGAAAAACGAATGAACGAAAGTGAGTAAGAAAACAATCCCTTCTATAATGTTCCTTAACTCTCCTGGATTGTTTCGTACTCACTTTTGTTCATTCGTTTTTCTGTATCCACCCGAAGAGGATGCCAGTGGGCATCGAAACTGTTGTGGAAATAAACTCCGTCTATTAGTGTCGGTTTTATTGTCACACAGTGTTAACTTTACTGATTTTGTTCTGGCTAACGCCAGCCGATTTTACTCAGTTTCGGTAAAGACCTCTATGTGGTAAAGGGTTAAATTATATAAGAAGTTTTTTGGTTGGGGGTTGGTTTGCCACATCAATATGAATCAACCTACGTTTCGAATTATGAGTACGTTACACACTGATTCACAGTTAAAGAGACATTGACAATGAGCCATTGACTCAAAATGAAAACCTCAGGTTCCACTATAAGATCCCATATTTCCTTTCGGATCAGGATTAAGATAAAAATCCCAAAATTAGGCTGTTGTCTTGTAGCGGCTTACCACGTGGACGAGAGAAAAAAACAAATGATAAAATCCGACCACGTGGGGAAGCAAACCACATGGAGAGAAAGACGCCATTCCGGAAATTCTTTCCTCGACTGTAATAGAAAATATTCCATGGTCTACAACACCACGTGGCTCTGGGAACACTCAGAAAACAAGGTCTTCACTCTTCAGTCCTCAGTCTCCATTTGGTCTTCAAAACGCGTACAGGGTATTTTCTCCTTCGTTCGGTACGCTTTTGTTGGCCGCTTTCATACATTCTCGACTTGTACTAATTTTAATCCGGTAATTTGTAGCATACAAACGTCAATTGAATTATTTAATTTTGTTGCCGCATTATTGTTAAACATTTTAGCCGAGTAATGTGATTGGCCCCTCCTTCCTGCATAAAAAAAAGAAAAAAAGAAAAACTAGTACTTATTCTCCTTCTCGCGTTACAACCTAAAAGGGTATTATTTAATTCGAACCTTCTTATTGGCTTTAGTTTAAAGGGTTTAATATCTTACGAAAGTTATTCAAGAAAACATTTGCACACTATACTGATATAATATATGTTCTACAGGGTGGCCATAAAGTCTGGAAACACAGGAAATATTAAGTTAATTTTTCTCCGTTGTAGATAACCAACAGTTCTGAGAAAAATGTTCTATGTTTTGAGACTTTATGGCCAACCTGTATATTTAATTGGAAAAGTTATTTAATGAATATAACCTTGGTTTTTGCTTCCGCCCGAATTGTTCATTCTGACGAAGGTCAAGCTTGTCACTCCACCTTAGACCTACAGCGTCTTAACTACTAGGGTACCCGTTTATCTACCAACCAATTTTTCTTTTATTGTGTGGAAAGATGACGAACTGAGTTTTGCTGCGCGCCGCTTGCCATCACCGGGTCTCGATCCCGGGGCCGATGGATTCGTAGTCAGCGACGGTAACCACTACACCACCGAGTAATATTTTCTGTTCATACCTTATCATAATTCAGCTAAAATCCTGTTCTCTTGATTCAAAATATATAAGAATCATCATCGTAATCAAGAACACAGAACAGGAATTAAGTATTCCTTTTCAAATCCGAACAAAACCACTCACCATCTCCAGTTTTCCATTTCCTCTTTATTCGTTAGAGACTTCAATTTAGAAACTCTTTTATTATTTCCATATTGTATTACAGTTTTTAATTATTCATTTTCTTCTTTTAGCAACTCATTTTCCGAATGTGACATTTTAATATCCGTTTTGAGATCTTTATTGTGTTATTTCTGGTGAAAGATCAAAGAAGTGATGTTGTTTTTCTAAGCGAAACATCGATCGATTTGGTTTCATCACTTTTATGTATATATATATCTGAGTTTTCGTGTTTGTTTGAAATTAAAAGTAGAATGAATATAGACAGGCTCGTGCAATTCATAGGTTTCAAACGGGCGCTTTTGGGGGCATTTGCCCTTGGTCCCCTCCTTCCTGCATAAGAAAAAAAAAGATAAAAATGTAGGTTCATTAAAGTTCCACAATAAAAAGTTGGTATAAAATGGTGTGTTTTATGCGCCAGTTGGTTACCTTGAACTTTTAAAGACGATCTCAAGGTTGCTCATGACTCATAAATAAGACCGTGTCTAATCACTGTGTGGCACTGAGAGAGTGCCAAATGTTTACTCAGAATATAATATAAAAGTGTGTTAGTATTTTATTTTGTATTAATAATAATTATGATAATTGTTGGATTTTCTCTAAATTGACTTTAGAATTTCAGATGTACAGAGGGTTGACAAAAGTAAATAGACACTAGGATGATTGTCTTCAAGAGCAAATGGCAAAGCTCATCAATGGAATGCCAGAAGGCGTGTGTGTGTGTGTGTGTCAGCCTTACATAATCCAAAGGGGGAAACCAACACGATTCTAAATATATTGATTCAATACATTTATTATTATTTATCGACTTTTATTATCAAATTAAAATCTATGCAAAAAAAAACGAAAGTTTCAATTTACTTATGTCAACCTTTTGTAGTTCAATTTTCAGTAGCCGGAAGGACATTTTTATGCACACTTTTGAACACAATAACCGCATGCAAATACGCTTTATGGAATTAATTGCAGTCATACATGAAAATGTCTCATTTCAAAAATTAAATTAATTTTCTTTATTGAAATTTACTGAATAAAAGAAATGCAATAATAAATTTGAGTTATTCTGTCTTTATAATTACATTTGGGTTGACATTAAAACCGGTGGCATGACATTAAAAATGACAAACGTCGTGGACGCATTTAATATGTAAACGCCATTTTGTAAGTAATGTTACAAACAAGTTAATAAAGTTCCATATTTAAATTCATTAAATGAAGAAAATGTTATTTACATGTTTTTTATGTGGGAATTGTCATGCAAAAATTATTTAATTATTTTTTGGTTCTAATATGTACGTATGTGTGTGTGTGTGTGTGTGTGTGTGTGTGTGTGTGTGTGTGTTCTGAAAAGTTGCATTCTCAATTTGATCAGGAGCAAGAACATAAGTTTCTGACTGCCTGATCTCCATTTATCGACCTAAACTCCCTTTAGCTATTGTCTTCAAAGATATAAGATACATTTGTCTCCCACATTTGGGATATCTTAATGTGTCCTTCAAAAGACAATTCACCTATATTTTACGCCAAAGTTTTCTGCCTTAAAATTTAGACTTATATTAAAAAATCCGTTTACATTAAGTCCCTTGTTCCAACTGAAAGATTGTACGAGTATATCTCCATTAAGGCGGTCTGGTGTTGTTTACAAATGTTCTTGTCCTCGTTGTGAGCGAGAAACATATATTGGCTCTACCACTAGACTGTTAAATGTGAGAAACTATTCCCATAAAGGAGTCAGCAATAGGACCGAGTTGGTTTTGACTAAGAAGGAAAATCCACTAAGAGATTATACCATTCTTTGCCCTCACAATATTTGTTTTAACCCTTTCTGTCCCAGCGATTCCATATGACATCATCAACAAAAAGTACGTGTAATTTCCTCAGATCAATTTCAATGATGCTTTATGGCATTTGAATATAACAAATAACTGTATAGCAATATATGGTAGTGTTTTGGACATTCGCCTGAGCATTTAGAACCCAAAAAGAAATGTAGAAACTGTATGAAAGGTTACTTCGTCTAAAATGCAGAAAGTGTGATGTACCATTATGTTTAACAAAGGACAAAAACTGGTTTTTTTTAAATGCATTCCATTCGAAGTAGATTGGTCTACCGTTGTGTTTAGCAAAGGAAAAATATTGTTTTTATTTGTTTCATTCAAAGTACCAAAGTTCTGTTAGTTTCTCTTATTACATGATAGCGTCAATGGAATCATATAATTTTTAGTGTAATTAATTAAATAAATTTCTAAACAAAGTTTCGTTTATGTTTCTATACCTATTTTTAACATTTTTAAGTGTTAACATTTTTTTTAGCTCAAAACAATAGTTTGGGACAGAAAGGGTTAATGATTTTGAAATTCTAGCCGTTCATCCATCCCCTTTCGGCCTTAGAATTTTAAAGTCCCTCTATATCAAAACTCTTCAAGTCACATCAAGTCATGATTCTTCAGCAGCCGTTGCACTCCTCACAGACTAATCTACCAACCAATAATTATAATTTTTAAAATTAGTTTCTGGTTCAGTTTTTATTATGTTAGAGTTCGGATTAAGGTGTATAAAATGCTCGTACAGGGTGAGCGAAAAGTCCCTGTGCACCTGCAAGAAGTGTAGTGAACCTGTACCTGCACTGTGTTGGAAGTGGAAGGTACACAGGGACTTTTCGTTCACCCGTATTTTAACTGTAAAAGGTTGATCAAAGTTTAAAATTTTAAGTTTCATTCATCGTGTTAATTTTCGAATTCGTTTTAATTGTATTTTCTTATAATTTTAGTCTTGAAAATGGGTAGTAAACTCGAAACGTCAACCGATAAAGATGATTACATCTCTTCTGCAGAAGAGAGAGAGAGAGAGAGAGAAGAAAAATAGTTGGCGCTTTCAGCGTATTTTTATTACTTTTCCATCGACCATAAAGAACTCAAAAATAGAGAAAACGATAAAAAAAATGAAGCAAGAAAAAACATCAAAAACAATAATAATAAAACCGAAAGTGTCAACACTAAACTGAATGAAATAAGGCATCCAAACATTGTCCGAGCAGAATTTCAATGTGCAAATTTGCTTCTATTGTCCCAGTGCCAAACCTAAATTACATTCAGTGCCATGTCAAGTATATAAAATTATTTAGCTCCACCCCGCGAGTGTAGCTCATGTTCTTCAGCCTTTTAATTAAGGCACAACTCTCTTTTCTGAGAATAAAGAAAATCGCCTGGCGTTAACCGAATAAAATAGTAAAGTAACGTAGTGGACATTATGTGATTAACATGGACAAGATTTCTCGTCTTTGGCCGTCAACTGATCTATGTCAAAAGACGAGATTTTTCATCTTTGGCGGTAAATGTGTTAAATAGTGATGTGCCGATTCCAAAATTTAGCCGATGCCAATACCGATTCCATGAAAAAGTGCAGATACCGATGCCGATGAAGATGCGAATTCTTTACCTATACTTAAAAAAATAAATTCCCTTCATAAGTATTATTACTCTAATGTGAAACTTTCAATTTTCATGTTTTTACATTTCAAATTTGTTCAAAGGCTTCTCCTTAACTCACTCCACAATATACACCACCAGAATTTGTCACTCATAGATCGTAGCTAAAATGATGTTAAATAGTTTTTATTACTCAATAAAATGATAAAATAATTTTATTTTAGTTTCATAAATTGAATACCAACATTTAAAGTAATTGGTTTTCCTTATGTTGAAGGGGGCTGGGGGCCCTGATCTTCAAGTGATCCTAGAATTATTAATAATACAGAATAGGAGATTACAATAGTTTATAATATTTAGAGATTAGCTAGAGAAAATGTAAATTTGTTGGTAACTTAAACTTTGCCTTTTATGTTAATGTTAAGTATTTTTATATAATTGCACTTTGAAATGAGTATAAATTATCATAAATAGTTGGTTTTTTGTTCAAGTTTCTATGAATATACATTTTGTTTTGCAGTGAAAATTTAAAAAATTGAAAGAGTCGGTGAGAGAATCGGCTAAATTTGTCCGATGGATGCCAGAAAATGACCGATTCTGCAGATGCCGTTGCCGATTAATCGGTCTACTAATAATATATATATATATATATATATATATATATATATATATATATAGATAGATAGATAGATAGAGAGGACCACCTGAAGATCCGTCACCCCAGCCTTTTTAGTTAGCTTTATAAGGCTAACTAACGAAAATATCACGACCTAACCTAACCAATCGTCAAGGGCGTACAGTTGACCTAACGAGTGGTTAGGTTAAGTCGTGATATTTTCGTTAATTAGCTTTATAAAGCTAACTAAAAAAGGCTGGAGTGACGGATCTTCAGGTGATCCGATAGATAGATAGATTGTTGTAAAAAATTTTAATATAAATGCTCAATACTCATGAGAATCCTATTTGATGATAAAGAAAGCGCAGAACATTTAACATCCACTTGAAACTTTGCCTTCTTAAACCCCTTATATAAGGTACTGAACTGAAAATACAGGGTAACCCATAAATCCTCTTACCCCCTTTATCCTCACCCTATCGTAGTAGGAAAAAGTTCAGAGAGAGAGGTGGTAAAAGGATTTATGGGGCAGAGCTGGGCACTTGCGGCATATTTTGCGGTACTGCGGTACTGCGGTACCACCAAACTACCAAACCGGTACCGCATAACGCAGTACCGCAAAGGATCGCTGAAAGTACCGCAGTACCGCTACCGCATTCAAATTTCCGCGTACCGGTTTGGTGCCGGTTTGGTAGTTTGGTAGTACCGCAGTACCGCAGTACCGCAAAATATGCCGCAAGTGCCCAGCTCTGTTATGGGGCACCCTATACAATAAGGACGATGTTGATACCTTCAAAAATATGTCGGTGCCATAATACCCAATTTATTATCAACGTCATTTCACTAACAAATTGGTATATTATCTCGGAATTATTCTATTAACTCTTAATTTTGGTTGGCAAGACGTGTCTCTTATTAGGGATGATTAAATAGACCCAATGACTGGGATTAAAATTAATTCATTTTGCAGGATAAATTTAAGGGGCATAATCATCATTATTTTCAGAACCTATTACATGAATGTTGTTTCATTAATTTTAAAAAATTCATTTACCAGCTGAAAGATGATGATGATAATGATAATTATAATGATAATGATGAAAATTATAATGATAATAACTCGCAACATAAATAATAAATAATTACAAGGATTAGATAATATTTTCGCACGTTCCCTGCACTATACCATATACCATACACTTCCGTCTGTCGAATGTTCAGTATTATGAATACTTCTTAATACTAATATCTCAACTATCTACGATATTAATACTAATATTAAAAGTGAAAATAAAGCAATTTAATAACCATCAATTTAAACTCTGACACATTTTGAATTTAGCTACAAAAATATGAGAGATATTAAGCTTTAATCTGTCATACTTTTATACGCTTTGAATTTATCTCTTGGCACGCACTGCAAAATCGCAATGGTTCACAGTATGTATATGTATATATATATATATATATATATATATATATATATATATATATATATATATATATATATATATTATATATATTATATATATATATGTAATATTCCATTTGCCTGTCGTGAATCCGTTTGTATATCAAAATGTGTACTAAGAAAATTGCGTTACAATCTGGTAGAGACGTTAGCAAACGCCTTTCGAGTGTTACTTTTAGTTCCGAAGTGGTGTATGGCTGTAACTTATTAGTTACACATATATGTAAAGTCCAATAAAAGGGAACACTAGGAAGGTATGCCAACGTCTCTACTAGAATACTAAATGTTGTAGTATATATTGTTGTTTATACAAGAGAACTGACAGGTATAAACGGCTTCACGGCACGCAATTTGAACATGTACTGAATTAGTAAATATTCCACATGTGGCCTGCATTTTGGTTCACCCTGTATATAAAAGAATGCGTTCACGAAAGTTTCATAAATAACTTCAACAGCAATCTTTTGATTACCGCTTTAAAAGAAGTTTTTAACAACTGATAGGAAAAGAAGAGAGAGAGAGAGAGAGAGAGAGAGAGAGAGAGAGAGAGAGAGAGAGAGAGAAATCGTAGCCACAAATACATTTTCGGAAAGCGAAGTGTATATGATGTAGTGGTCTCGTCGTGTCGCCAATCCGCTTCCTTTACGTTCAACGAAGTTAAGCGACGTTTGGTCTGATAATTAGTTGTATGAGTGACTGTCCTCTGTATTCACGAATATAATTTGTTGACCGACTGTATGAAGTTCAATCGTAGCGTGAACTGATTGGATAAAGAAAGGCTTTGTTGCATTTTGATCACAATAAGGATATTTAATGGATGTTAAAGAAATTAATATTTACAAATCTTTCGATCGCGTATAATAACTCGTATAATAACTAATAATAACTCGGTGCATTTTTATTCTGACCATCATCCCACGAGTAAATCTTCTATTTTCTCTGCTATGTTTCTTAGAGTATTGAGAGTTATCAGTCCTGAATTTTTAGATTCCGAGTTATGCAATATCATGAATATTGGTACTAAATTATGTTGTCCTATTTCATTTCTAGATAACTGCCTCAGGAAAGCCAAGAATAGGTATTATAATAGTGTAACTGTAAAGGAATTTGAATGTAAAAATATCCTTAGCCTACCTTACCATGTTAATTTTCAATATTTTCCGACTTTACAATTGGTATTAATGTCGTCTTTAAGTATAGGTCATCCCATAAGTAATGCGACATTTTTTAATTTTTTTTTTTTTTAATTTTTATAATTATTTTAAGGATAGAAATCAAACAATTCTTTGAAGTTATTTATATTTAAATAAATATTTATTTAAATATAAATAACTTCAAAGAATTGTTTGATTTCTATCCTTAAAATAATTATAAAAATTGAAAAAAAAAAAATTTAAAATGCCGCATTACTTATGGGATGACCTATTATAATAATACTGTTAAATCACGCCTAATAAACAATAGCCCGGATAATGCGGTTAGCTGTGTGTATTCAATCGTATGTACACAATGTAACTCAATATATATATAGGTCAAACGGAAAAACGTTAGATATCAGTGTAAAACAGCGTAAATATGCGTGTAGACTGTAGAACAACAAATAATTCTAGTGTATTGTTTAACCATATGTACAGATGTCACCATAGTATCAAGTGGGATAGTTCTAAAACGCTTGTTAAAAACACATATAAATGAAAGGAATATTCTAGAATGTTCATTTACCCATTTTAAAAATAACTTCAATAACAGTGCGGGATTGTATAAAATTTACAATATCCTTTTGAAATACCTTTTCCCTTTAATCAACTCTTGTTAATCATGTGCTAATCTTTTTATTTTTCTGTCCCGTTGTACATATGTATATATTTTTGTGATCTCGCCTTCTCCCTTCATTCCCTGACGAGGGCTATTTAAAATGATTCATCCGATTTCAACTGAGAATACTTCCGTACCTATCAGCCGTGCATCAACTGGGCATACACCACATGAAAGAGGAAATCTCCGAGTTTTACAAGATCACCGCGAGAGGGCTCCAAAGTCACGCCGTGGCCTAGCCTAGCAACAAACAATCAGTGTGAAAATGTTTGTGTGTTGCAGTTTTCGAGCTGTACATCGGTCGCCGGATCTTACACCGTGCGACTTCTTCCTTTGGGGGTACGTTAAGGATACTGTATACGTGCCACCGTTGCCCACATCTTTGGATGAGCTCCGAACTCGCATTGTTACTGCCGTAGAGTCAGTGACAACGGACATGCTGGAGCGAGTATGAGAGGAATTCGACTATCGTGTCGACGTTGCTCGTGTAACTAGGGGAAGTCACATAGAGCATTTATGAGGTGAGACAAAATTTGGACAGTTTTTCTTTTGGTTGATGTATCACAAATCACTCTGTATTTGTAACATTAAAAAATATTCTCATTTGAAATCAGGTGAATCAGTTTGAATAGCCCTGTACATGAAAGACCTGGAATCATTTTTCTTTTTCCTTGTGGGTTTGCATCATTCATTCATTTCACCTGTTTAATTGTGAAATTCATCCCATATATATATTATATACATATATATATATATATATATATATATATTATATATATATATATATATGTTAAACACAGACCGTGCATGGAACAAGGAACTCTTCTGGGAAAATTAAATCCACTATAGTCCGAATAAGTAATGGTAAATGACAAATACCATAGTTTTTCTTTTCATGATGCTAGCCCGACGTGGGCAAACGGGTCTCTCGCAAAGAGATCCCATAAATATAGCTTCCCTCACCAGCTATCTGCAAAGCAAACAGGATCCAGCTTTGGGACATGGACCTAGGGTTTAAAGCAAGCCTAGTCCCTACATTCAGAACCTCTATATAAGTAAAAGACTCGTTGCATTCACGTCGGATTGAATAAACAAAGAAAAAGGGGTAACTATTGTATTTTTAGCCAAAAAAAACAAAACTTAAACCTCAACCGGGACGTATATATATATATACAGGGTGGGCCGAAAGTCTGGATCCATAGGAAAATATTTATTTTAATACATAAATTACAACAAATGGTAAATACTTAAAATGAATATCAACTTTAACTCGTAAATGCGTATCCGTGATACTGTACAGTGGTTCGTACTCCAGTATAAACAACAAATTATAACAAATGCTCAAATTGGCGGCCTCTGACATCGAGACACTTAGGGATGGAATTTATGATTTTTAATAATTCTTCGAATTGACGTTCTCGAGATGCGTGTTTCATTTGATAATCTTCTTGTTGACTTTACTGGACTATTCGTTAAAGTTTCACATACCATTGCAGAGGTATTTTCATCAGTTGCAGTTTTGGACGACCAGAACGCCGTCGATCATGTACACTTCCTGTTTCATTGAAACGTTTAAACAACTTGCCAACAGTCGCATGTGTTACTGGATGCTTATCAGGATGATTTCTATTGAATTCGGTAGCAACTTCTCTGTGTGTAGCGCCCTGTCTTGCGTACATGAGCACAAGTTCTACCCGGTCTTCTGTTGTTAGATTCGAAGCCATTTCTGGGCTGAAATAAAAAAAGTATTTGAGTATTTATACTGGAGTACGAACTACTGTACAGTATCACGGATACGCATTTACGAGTTAAAGTTGATATTCATTTTAAGTATTTACCATTTGTTGTAATTTATGTATTAAAATAAATATTTTCCTATGGATCCAAACTTTCGGCCCACCCTGTATATATATATATATATATATATGATAAGCAGGGTGTGCCTGGCTCTGTGCAATGGAGATCGCTAAAAAGCACCTCGCTCCTCCATTAGGCTTGGCCTAGAGGTGGGACCACCAGCTTGACCTTCGTGTGAAGAGAAACTGACGCATGGAACTTTTACCAAGTTACCAGATACAAAAACATTTATGATTCAAAACTGTGCCATTTGTTAATGTATATAAAATGCCTTTTATTTACAAACCATCTTCGAATATGACGTAAAAATCACTAACTCCGATGCTGTAAATTTCTGATAGAAAATTTGCTTCACTTAAAACCAAAAAGAACCGTCATTAGTCTTATTAATTAAGTGTCTCGTTTATTGTTAATAGCACCAAAATATTTTTAAAGTTTTGTTCGTTGATATGATGTACGTTAAATTTAAACGATCTTTGTATATGACGAACTGCAACAGACGATCTCAGAGTTGCTAACTTCAGTAATTCCTTCACCATTTATTGAAATGTAAATTGCTGTGCGTTGTTTCGCTATTTTCTGCCCAAGAGTGCATGGCACTGGCCTTCAGTTCTGCCGCGTTTAAGCCAATCGTCTTGAACATATGCGCTCGAAAGGCGTATAAAAAGGTCACTATATATATATATACTGTGTGTGTGTGTGTGTGTGTGTGTGTGTGTGTGTGTGTGTGTGTGGGTACTGCTAGTAATAGATTTAGGAGTTTTGGCGAAACCAGAACAAAAGAATTTCCCGCGATTTGAGTTGGATCTAGGAATGGGATAGGAATTGAAGATTATTTGCTGGCCCAATTCGGAATCAAATTCGACGAGTCTTGAGGCGACTTTCGAATTGAAATTAAGGACTGGATTAATTAAGTTTCGGATATTTATAAACGTAATTGAAATTAATCGGGTATTTTTATAAATTCCGAGCAAATCGTTATAACATCAGGTAAAGTGACCATGATGCAGTACGACTTCTTTCATGGTCATTACCATTAATCTTTCTGAACGTTTCTTCGTTGATGTTACAAATGTTAGTTACACGAACGAAAAAATTTAAGCAAACTTTATTTAGTTGGTGATTATACATAAATGGTAAAGTAAGAGTTTTTACTTTACGTTAAAATATTAAATGAAAAGCCTTGAAGAAAATAATTAAAAAGATCTATAATAATTAAAGGACAAAAAGGGAAAATCTGCTACATGTCGTTGCAAGGACATGGCATACTACAGAATTTATCTTTTTGCCATTCAGTTTTAACTTCGTTACTTATATAGTGTATATAATAATAATGAGTCGGGAGTGCCAGAAACTGGCACAGCGCTCAGGTCAGACTAATGTGGCCCATTACGCTAACTCCTGAATTTTTATTATTATTATTATTATTATTATTATTATTATTATTACCAGTACCATCGGGAGTCGAACCCCCAACCTCAGTATCTTCATACACACAGGAACTACGGGTGCTAGAGTACTGTATATATGTTACAGGGAATCTGTGTAACTAGGGATTTCATGAAATCCCTAAAATATTCAGGAATTTCATGTAAGGTTAAATCGTGTGATAGTTTCGTTAGTTTTAACGAAAATATCACAACTTAACCTAACAATCGTCAGGGCGTACAGTTGACCTAACCGGGCATTCAATAATTTTCCCCTTAAGTTTAACGAAAATATCACGACTTAACCTTACATGAAATTCCTGAACATTTTAAGGATTTCATGAAATCCCTAGTTACACAGATTCCCTGTAACATATATATATATTATATATATATATATATATATATATATATATATATATATATATATATATATGTTAACCCCTCCGTCTATGGCCTGGGTTGGTTCGAAGTCGACGGGGGTTCTAGTTAGGTGGCAGCAACGGATTTGTTACTTGCAATAGTTTCTCCTATACTACTCTCCGAGTTCTTCTATAGTAGCTCGGAGGATTCTGAGAGGCTTACTAAATTCTCTGAAGATTCCCTGATTCTTCTTATAACGTATCGGGAAATTTTAATGACTAAGTTCTCTGAAGAGAGCAAGGCTCGAAGGAGAAGATAAAGACTTTTTCTTACTGTAATTTACTGCTAAAATGTACAGGTAGTGCTCAGCCTTTGAGTCTAATTCTGAATAAACATGGAAGAATTTTTGTGGGTTTATATACCCATAAATAGCTAACATCATTATTATTAAATATTGAAAAGGCTGCATTATTTTTGCCCAATATTTTAAAATAAAGTAAATCTTTTAGCTGTGGTAATGTTTAAACGAATAAACAAGATATTTGAAGATGAAGCCATATTTTTATCTTAAACCGCGTATTTTCAGTTCTGATGTTATCATGATCTGCCAAGTTAACTAAATGTGGAAATTGAACTATTCATCTTACACTAAAATATGCATATGAGTAAAAATTAAAGGTTTAAGATTTACAATTAAATGCTTAGGCAAGACATGACTTCATCTTTTATAACGAAGAGAGACTGTATACAAAACATGAACATTGCAGAACTTAAGCAGGATTCATTATTAAGCTAAATCTAAAAAAATTATTAAGAAATTTTAAAAAGAACAAGTCACCAATTATTTGGCAAAGTAGAAAGCAAATCAAAAATTTTATCCAAACTCGCGTTAGGCGATTTTGGTCCTTATGTAAAAATGAATACATACACGTACATACATATAAATATAGGTATTATATAAAGTTAAATATATACGAATATATAGGATTATATAAATACATGAACCATATAAACACATGAATTTTACAAATGGATGGATGCAAGAACTATATAAATGAATATAAGAATTACACGAAAGAATAAGATAGTATAGGAATATAGGAATTATTCATGGTCCATTTTTACAGACACACACACACACACACACACACATATATATATATATATACATATATATATATATATATATATAGAGAGAGAGAGAGAGAGAGAGAGAGAGAGAGAGAGAGAGAGAGAGAGCATATACAGAGGTTTGACAAAAGTAAATAGACATTTTTGGTTCCCACCCCCCCAAATTTTTTATTACAAAAGTCAGTAATAAATAGTGATAAATTATTTGAATCAATATATTTAAAATCATGTTATTTTCCCCTTTTGCCTTTAGCAATTCAATAAATTTGTCGTTATTTACTGACTTTTGTAAACGAATCAAAAACTGTTAAACCAAAAAACTAAAAAAGTGTCTATTTACTTTTAGCAACTCTTTGTATAGGATTAAAAAGTTAAAGTAAATAATTGGTTTTTCCCAATTTGGTAAATAAAATATATATAAAGCTTAACACAAGAGAGCATCGTTCTCAAAGGATTTTAATATAAATTTTTAATATTACCACTCTCTTTGATGTACTTTTAATATGGAATAAAAAAGCTTTTTTGAACTTTAAAGTTTAGTCGATAAATATGGAAATCAATATTAAAGTCCTTTAAAATATTTTTTTTTTTCACCGTGGTATTAATTAATTAAGAGGTCTTTTTATCAATACGTTTTTATTTGGTTATTAATTAATATTTTGCACGCGTGCGCCAGTCAAATTCTTAATTTAGTTATCACGTTTATATAACTGGTATTGGGGCTCTTTCTGTGTATTTATATACTGTAATCTTGTAGATGTTCCTTGCGTCTGTCTTTCTCCACAGGGAGGTTTTACACAGAGGAAAAGCTGGTTGAGCTTGAGCTCTCCATCTCACGTAAACAGCTCATCCGGGACCGTTGTAAGCCAGGTGTCTAGTCTTCTTTTAAGGACTTCTACTATAACAGCAATGGTGTTTTTTACTTCTTTGGGTAGATAGATAAATAGTGGCCCTCGGACAACCAAGCTATTTTTCTTCAAATTTGAGGATGTCCCTTGTTTGGTCTTTTTTGGGGGGATGGGGCGAAGGGTGGGGAACGCTACACATTCTCTCTTTTCTATTTTCCAATGTTGTTTGGATGGTTACCCGGTTCAGTTTGGGGTTCGGCTCTAGTTTTTCTATTATTGCCCGATGTGTATATTATGGTGTATATCTCTTCATTTTTTCCAGCGAATGAAGATTTAATGTACATAGTCTTTCCCAGTAATTGAGTTTTTTGCAGTCATCCATCTTGGCTATGAAATTTCTTTAAATTTCTTCTTTATTATATGGAGATATCAACAATGAGCAGCATTCAAGTTTTGGTAGGATCAGTGTTTTCAGGAGGGGAATCATTACTTTCTTGTTCCTTTCTATAACGGTTCTCAGTAGCTGTCCCGTAACTCTTTTTGCTTTGTTTATCTCTATCTTATTTTGTGTCTCAGATTTCGCATCATCGGTCATTATAACTCTTAAATCTTTTGCATTCCTGCTTCTGCGAATTTGCTGCCTATTTGGATCATAATATTCTTTGTTTTAGCTCGTTATTTCTTATATATCTTCCATAGCCTCATATTTTTTCCATGTCCTGGAAAATATACAATTAAGGGCTAAAACCTAACCACACTCGTTAAACGAAGTTTCATACTGAAAGGACTCATGAATGAATCAAAAGGTGACTTTGCATGCCTCACGGAAACACATCTTAAAGATTGCCAAAAAACGCTGTAAAAATTGCGAAACACAAATCGATGTTTATAACATACTACAAGCCGACAGAATTGAAAAAGCAAACATGATACTTAATAGTTGTACTGTATATATGTTACAGGGAATCTGTGTAACATAGGGATTTCATGAAATCCCTAAAATCTTCAGGAATTTCATATAAGGTTAAGTTGTGATATTTTCGTTAAACCTACGTGAAAATTATTGAGTTAGGTCAATTGTACGCCCTTGACGACTGGTTAGGTTAAGTCGTGATATTTTCGTTAAAACTAACGAAAATATCACGACTTAACCTTACATGAAATTCCTGAACATTTTAGAGATTTCATGGAATGCCTAGTTACACGGATTCCCTGTAACATGTATAGCTGCCCGAACACTCCAACAACAAAATTCTGATACTAAGTATTAGTGAGATCAGAAACCTAATCAAGGCCTTAAACTCCTTATCCCCTCTGCGGAGATTTTAATTTCACATTCATAAAATACAAAAGGGTGGGAAGGAATTATATATATATATATATAAACAAGGATAAAGGGGTCACAAGAGAAAAGAAATGCAAAAGAGATGGAAGCCCTGCAGACAGACACAAACAGAATACACAGATGGTCAAAGGATCATAAAATGAAATTTAATATACAGTGTATATATATATATATATATTGAAAATTCGTGCGTGTTCATGCATAATATTCTATTTACGTGACCTCAACATTGCACCAGATAGTTTAATTGGAATGCTGGTTATTACCTCGATGCAAGAGGGTTCACACGTAAAAAGCACTGTTTCAACAATAGTTAGCAACAGTTATGCCTTTTCTCGGTTGTTTAAATATATGTGACAGGTTTTGTTATTTTTTATTCCGTAAGAGAGTAGTGGGTAGCGGCCTTTCTTTCTTCTCAAGAAGTGGTGAGTAGAATAAGCTATATATATATATATATATATATATATATATATATATATATATATATATATATATATATATATATATACGTAGTTACAATAAATCAGAGGAATGTTCAGTCGCGAGCAGCAAAACCAATAAAGTACTGGGTTTTATTTCTTGTAACCTTTAGTATAAATCTAAAAGATATTGCTTTGTCATTATATAAGTCGCTTGTTAGACCTCACTCAGGGGCTCCACCATGATTTAGGTGAGTGGGAGTGGCTGGTATAAAAATCTGCCTCAAATAGCTTCTAAAGAACGTTTTTTTGATGTCTATTTCGCTCATTGATGAGCTACACATTTTGCCATGCTTTCAAAGAACAAAAGATAATGTTTTTTGTACATAAAAATTTCCGTTACAAAGAGTTATCATTGTGAAAAAAGTAAATTTACTAAGGCAAGGAGGGTGGCTAGTCACCTCAGCCACATTCCCTGGAGGAGCCCCTGTTCACTGTGCAGTTTTGGTCGCCATATATGAGTAAGGATATATATATATAAATGGTGGAAAGCGTTCAGCATCATGCAACAAAGCTTATTCTATCATTTCGTAATAAACCGGAAGACAGGTTCAAAGAGAGGAGTTTGCATGTACTCGAATTTAGGCATTTAATAGGTGAATTAATCCATTAGTGTCCGGAGGTCTTTTCCGAGACTAAATATAATTGCCAGGCGTTAGCCAGAACAAAATCAGTAAAGTGACGCTGGGCACTAATGGCTTAATAGATGTTTGCTTAATTAACTCGTTAGTGCCCGGAGGTCTTTTCCGAGACTAATAAAATCGTCTGGCGTTCACCAGAACAAAATTAGTAAAGTGACGCTGGGCACTAATGGGTTAATTGAGGTGTTTAAAAATTTAAAACGTTTTGGCAACAGAAATTACGAACATTCTTTTGAACTCCTGGACGATAGGAGCATTGCGAGAAACAACGGGTTTAAAATTAATGGTTAAGGCAGTGGTTTCCAAACTGTGGGGCGCGTACTGTTATCTGGGGAGGCGCTTTTTTTGGTTACCTCCAAAAATCTGATAAATAATACAATTACGAATAATTATACATGCCATTTTAGTTAGTTGAATCATTGATAACTAATGGGGAGGGGGTGGCACAACCATAATTTTGGGGAATTAGGGGGTCGTCGTAACATAAAGTTTGGAAAACAATGAGTGAAGGGTTTGAAACGAGCATTTTGAAAAGCTTTTTCACGTATGAGATAATCGAAAAGTGGAATAATAGCCTTCCCACGGGTGTCGTCGTAATGAGCACTTTCATAAATATGTTTAAAAACAAGTTAGAGAGGTGTTTTAATAGCGTAAACTTGCAATAAAGGTGAGGGTAAATAAATAAAGGAGATAAAAATCAAATACATTACACACACTTCCTAAGAAGCCCTTAAATTGGGGTGTGTTGACCAGCTGGAGTTTCCTCTGGGGTCAGTGCTCCCTTATCTAAGTAATTCCAATGCAAAATATGGTACTATAAATAAATTTAAATAGCCAGTCTCTCAGTACAATGGGCTTTGGCATTTATCTGAAGAAATGTTGCTGCGATGAAATGATGACCTTTTAACTGATTAATAAATTAAAACATCCTTTTAAAATGCATGGCGTAGATTGTATTTAATAGTGTAGCGTTTCATGCTAACCTTTATTTTTCATTGTCCTCTAATGCGTAATTAGGTACACAAGATAAGTGTAAACATGGTATGAATGGACTCTGAAACTATTATTTTCATTATATGTTTTCCTAGTTTTCTATAAATCTTCTTTAACCACTCCTTTCTATCAGAAGTGGATGTTGGCAGAAGAGCACCCATGTCTATTTCATACTTTACTACTGCTGTTATTCCTATGTGAAGAAGAACACCCTTGTCTGTTTTATACTTTACTACTACTGTTATTCCTGTGAGAAGAAGAGCAACCCATGTCTGTTGTAAACTTTACTGCTACTATTATTCCTGTGTGAAGAAGAGCAACCCTGTCTGTTTTATACTTTACTACTACTGTTATTCCTGTGAGAAGAAGAGCAATCCTGTCTGTTCTATACTTTACTGCTACTATTATTCCTGTGTGAAGAAGAGCAACCCTGTCTGTTTTATACTTTACTACTACTGTTATTCCTGTGAGAAGAAGAGCAACCCATGACTGATCTAAACTTTACTACTACTATTATTCCTGTGCGAAGAAGAGCAACCCTGTCTGTTCTAAACTTTACTATTACTGTTATTCCTGTGAGAAGAAGAGCCCTGTCTGTTCTATACTTTACTGCTACTGTTATTCCTGTGCCATGTCTGTTCTATACTTTACTGCTACTGTTATTTCTATATTTTAAAGTGTAAAGATACCATTCGAGTTTTCAATATTCTTTATTTTCATTTGCTTGTCTTTTTTCTTTTTTTTTCGAACTTCCTTCTTGAGCTAGTTTGGAGTGGAACTTAAGGTCTTTGTTAACCTGTAAACAAGATTCGATTTCAGATTCTGACTTTTTTTTACCATATCCATTTTCGATACTCAACAAAGTACTGAAACCCGAGTTTAATTCGTAGATAAAAATTCCTAAAACATTACTGGTTGTACTTTTACGAATTTATTTCTAAACTATGACTTAATTGACCGAAAAAAGGGGAGCAAGTGTAGTTTACGTCCCCCTGACCCTGACGCAAAAGGGGACACAAACTACACTAGGTCAAAGTTGGGGAACGTAAACTACACTAGGATCTTTAGGAGACATTTTTTAAATGAATCCAACAAATAAAATGTTAAAACTAACGAAAATATTACGGCGCACCTAAAGCAAAAGCACCCCCTGTGTAATTTCTTTATTTATGGTCAGATTTTTATGAAATTTTCAATATAGAAGTTTTCAAATACTAACCGGGCCTTCAATGTTATTCTGATGTCCGCCATTGAAGGGCCGGTTAGGTCAACTGTATGCCTTTGACAATTGGTTAGGTTAAGTTGTGTTATTTTCGCAAATAACACTACTTAACCTAACCAATTGTCAAGGGCATACAGTTGACCTAATCGGGCATACAGTTAACCTAACCAGGCCTTCAATGGCGGACATCGTAATAACATTGAAGGCCCAATTAGTATTTGAAAACCTATATATTGAAAATTTCATAAAAATCTGACTATAAATAAAGAAATTATGTATGTAGGACAAAAAACCCTAGGACAAGAGCCCCCGAGGACAAAAGCCCCGTAAGACAAAAGCCCTCCGGGAAAAATAATAATAAGAATTTTTTCAATCATTATTTTTATTCTTTATTATTTACAGTTTATGAACACTTCTCTGACATGTAAAATATTACATTTATTATATCATAAGACTGCAATAAGGAAGGCATTAAAAGTATTATACAGTAGTACACATTAACGCTAATATTTACACAACCATAAAAAATTACATTATAAAAGGATCATCATGCCTTATCTAGGCAAAGTCAGCTTTATAAGTATTATACAGTAGCACACATTAACACTCGCATTATAACTTTATAGCTCATTATTTTACAGGAGCACAAAATTATTTACACAACCATAAAAATGAACATTATAAAAGGAACATTATACCATATCTAGGGAAAATCAAACAAATAAAGCACAATATTAAAAAGTTCATTAAGTGTTAAGGTTCATTTAAAGTTCATTTTACTTCCACCTAATGCTGTGACCTACACCATTCAGAAATTCCTCCAAGGTCTTCCTCTCATTCACATAGTCCAGGCATAGGTTCTTCAAACGCTGTTGATGCTCCTTTGTGGCACGTTCCTAACCTAACCTAACCATTCAGGTAGACAAAACAGTGATCAACTAGAGTGAATCAAGATAGACAAAGATTATAATATTTGTTTAGGATTACTTCATAGCACACGAACAATAATATAAAAAATGGAGGCTTTTGTCCTACTTTGCACTTTAATTGAGGGGGGGGGGGTTTGTCCTATTTTGCACTTTAACTGAGGGGCTTTTGTCCTACTTTGCACTTTAACTGAGGGGCTTTTGTCCAGGGGGCTTTTGTCCTAGGAGGCTTTTGTCGGGACCCGAGAAATTACACAGGGGGTGCTTTTGCTTTGGTGCGCCAATATTACGACTTAACCTAACCAATCGTCAATTTATATATATTTATATATATATATATAAATGACGATTGGTTGGGTAAGTCGTAATATTTTCGTAAGTTTTAACGTTTTATTTGATTAGGTATACGCGGACAAAGTTGGGGAACGCAAACTACACTAGGATAATGTAGGGGAACGTAAACTACACTAGGCACCACAAGGGGACGTAAACTACACTTGCTCCGAAAAAAGCATATATATATATATAAGTAACTTTTGACTGGTGATTCTAATAATTTGGTCACAGCCGATAGTTTTTAATTACGATACAGTACAGTAGTTCTGGAATTAACGTTGTCGCATGTTGAAAACGCACTTCAAAGTTTCGTTCATCTAAATTATACGCGTTATCAAGAAAAACCATCAAGTTATTTTTGTTAATTCTCTATTTTTTTTCTTGTCCTTATCATGAAAGTTTCGATGCATTAGTTTAGTTTTAATTAAATGCAGTTTTATATATATATATTTAGTTTGGTTTAAATTTAACGGAAACTCATTTATTATCTTCAACAGTTCCAGATATGAGTATTAGTAAGAAATTTGTGATTTATTTCCTGGCACATGAAACGTGTTATTTTACGATAGAGTCTTAGAAACTAATACACACACCCCTCAAAAAAATCATAAAGTCACGCAAGTGAATATGGTGAAGTTTTACCATATTCACTTGCGTGACTTTATGAACACCCTGAATATTCTCACAGAATCCTACGCATAAAGTTAAGAGCTAAATTAAAAAAATAATTAATATCAATATTTCAATTAATAATTGAAGGTGATATATTAAAATATTGTCCTATTCATAAAATTTAATAAATTAATATCTATTTTTATCAGTACAATTTTTATTGGATTTGGTATAAATGCAAAAAACTTCACTTTTTTCTACGTGAAGGTCAAAATATGAAAATAAAAACCACTCTAATAGACAGAGTTTATTTCCACAACAGTTTCGACGCCTACTGGCATCCTCCTCGGGTGGATACAGAAAAACGAATGAACCAAAACAAGAGGGAAAAGCAGTCCAGGGACCGACCGTTAAGAAATTCGCACCTAGGTTAGATCCCATTCTCCCGACACCGGAAGGGCATTTTCATCAAGTACATTCGCACAAATTTAAAACTATCTTCCTGTTCTAAACATATGAGGCACGTTAACACGAGGCTAATTTACAAGCTGCCAGTGCTAGCGGCTTGTGATCTATCCCTATACTTACCCCGTGTAAACAAAGCTTGCCACTTGCCGGGATAGTGGTAAGTAGAGTTGAGGACCCGGCTACTTTACTAGCCACCTGCCGGTCACGTGACTCACTAGTGGCTTGCACTGTCCCCGTGTAAATACCAACTTGCTCAGTTGCCGGAAAGTTGTCATTGAGTACGGAGGTTACATTGTTTGTTTAAAAATGAGTGAAAAGTGGAATGCGGAGGAAATTTCCAAATTTGTGGAAATTTAAGAACAACATGAATTTCTGTGGAATATTAGCCACCCTGACTACTTGAACAAAAATAAACGCGAACTGGCCATGAATAAACTAATGAGTGTTTTGATTAGTGAAGGACTACATGTATTATGCAGCAAATACCAAAATCAGGGATGGTTTTGTAAGAGGGAGATATATCTTTAGATAGTCGAAATGATCTCCATTCATCATCTAAATTATCTATTTGTCTTCAGGAACAAGTAGGGGAAAATTCATTGCTAATCTGAAAATTGATGATGGTGATTTGGCAAGATCATGTACTAAAGCTGGATCTAAAATCCTTAAACTGGCAATAATTCCATCCTCATCCAGCGGAAATCTTTTCTTGATTTGCATACATATCTCAACAAGAAATTTTAAGCAATCACCTTTGAACCTATTATTTATCACTATTTTCACCAAGTGGCGCCGAAACCAAAAGTGACATACACCGCCCACCTAAATATAGATCACTCAGTTTTTTATGATGTAGTTCATTGCTTGGGTCAATTTCTGATAGTTTGGATGAATTAATGACATCTTCTTTAAGGAAAAAACTGAGAATATTTTTATATTCTACAGAAACCATTGAATGAAGTAAATGCAATCTGAAATGTTCAGACTGGAATTCAATGTTTAAAGCATTCACTTTTTCCAATACATACCCCAAAAAAAGAAGTATATGCTTGGTTCCTCTGTTGGTCATAGTATCATAGATATTCTTTGCTCCATCAACTTTATCAACTTTAGATTCAGATTGAAAATAGAGGAGTAACGCATCCCATTGTTCAAGAATAATTTTTATTACATTGGCACGAGATAACAACGTGTTTGTGCTAGTTTAGGTATTTTGTGATTAGCTGTTTTTACAACATCTTGAATAGTACTAAAGTCTTTGTCTTTTACTACTACGGGAAAAGAGTGAGCGGCGAGCGCCGAGCGAGCGGACTCTCTGAGAAAAATATTATACGATTTCGAATGTTCAGGAACGTTTGATACGCGTATAAAATAATTATTTTGGATTTGGACCCATCATATAAGTGTTGCCAAATAAACTATTTAATTAGTGCTAAACTATAATCTAAGACGGAAATATGTAATCTATTTTATTTCAAAGAATTCTAAGAAAAATGTCATTTAATGTTTTATTGCTTTTTAGATAAATTTTATATAGGCTAAAATACTATTTTTTTAACTAAAATTTAGGAATACAGAAAAAAACCCAGATTATGGCAAAATTCTCTTTAAAAAACCTATAAACCCATGTGGGCATCAAAAAACCCATATCTGGGTTTAAAAACTCAGGAGTGGGAGCACTGCTACTGGCAGTAACTAGTTTCCCGTTATACTAGCCTAGTGTAAACATTTACTCGCCGGGTAAGTTAACTTGCAGCAAGCAATGGCAGCTTGTAAATTAGCCTCGTGTAAACGTGCCTATACAGATTCTATTATTTTTTTATTTTTTTACATAATTATTACATTTATTATTAAATTTATTACATTATCTAACCTAGTTGCGAATTTCTCAATGGTCTCTGGATTGTTTCCTAATCGCCTTTTTCATTCGTTTTTAGGTTTATAAGTTCTGTATAATAAACAACAATGTAATAACCAATGTAATAATAAATTTATAATTTCTGTAATAAATAATTATGCAATAATAAATGTAATAAATTTAATAATAAATGTAATAATTATGTAAAAAATAAAAAAAAAATAATAGAATCTGTATGTTTAGAACAGGAAGATAGTTTTAAATTTGCGCGAATGTACTTAATGAAAATGCCCTTCCGGTGTCGGGAGAATGGGATCTAACCTAGGTGCGAATTTCTTAACGGTCGGTCCCTGGACTGTTTTTCCCTCTTGTTTTGGTTCATTCGTTTTTCTGTATCCACCCGAGGAGGATGCCAGTGGGCGTCGAAACTGTTGTGGAAATAAACTCTGTCTATTAGAGTGGGTTTTTATTTTCATATGGATTTGGTATGTTCGTACATACGAATTTTTATACGATTTTTTTGTCAAACAAATTCAAATACACTAATCGTCATAAAAAATATATATATATATATATATATACACAAACTCAGAATGGTCCCCTGAGAAATTTATATGTTAACCACAGACCGTGCATGGAACAAGGAACTCTTCTGGGAAAATTAAATCCACTATAGTCCGAATAAGTAATGGTAAACGACAAATACCATAGTTTTTCTTTTTCATGATGCTAGCCCGACGTGGGCAACGGGTCTCTCGCAAAGAGATCCCATAAATATAGCTTCCCTCACCAGCTATCTGCAAAGCAGACAGGATCCAGCTTTGGGACATGGACCTAGGGTTTAAAGCAAGCCTAGTCCCTACATTCAGAACCTCTATATAAGTAAAAGACTCATTGCATTCACGTCGGATTGAATAAACAAAGAAAAAGGGTAACTATTGTTTTCAGCCAAAAAAACCAAAACTTAAACCTCAACCGGGACATTGAGCGTCCACTTTTCAAGGCACGTAACACGTCCGTTTAATATACACAAACTCAGAATGGTCCCCTGAGAAATTTATATGTTAAACACAGACCGTGCATGGAACAAGGAACTCTTCTGGGAAAATTAAATCCACTATAGTCCGAATAAGTAATGGTAAACGACAAATACCATAGTTTTTCTTTTTCATGATGCTAGCCCGACGTGGGCAACGGGTCTCTCGCAAAGAGATCCCATAAATATAGCTTCCCTCACCAGCTATCTGCAAAGCAGACAGGATCCAGCTCCCAAAGCTGGATCCTGTCTGCTTTGCAGATAGCTGGTGAGGGAAGCTATATTTATGGGATCTCTTTGCGAGAGACCCGTTGCCCACGTCGGGCTAGCATCATGAAAAAGAAAAACTATGGTATTTGTCGTTTACCATTACTTATTCGGACTATAGTGGATTTAATTTTCCCAGAAGAGTTCCTTGTTCCATGCACGGTCTGTGTTTAACACATATATATATATATATATATATATATAATATATATATATATATATATATATATAGAGAGAGAGAGAGAGAGAGAGAGAGAGAGAGAGAGAGAGAGAGAGAGGTTGGACAAATAATGGAAATATTCGCATTTTCGGTGCTGTATTTTCTGATTTGAATTATGTGAACGCATACATAATACTGAGAACATCTTCTATGTTAATGCTCTGATACTGGGTTTTTACTGTTTTTGTAGAATAAATAAAAATTATGGCGTTTGGAGATATTATGAAAAGGGTATGATAGTAGGAGCCCGTTTGGTTGGTGCTCAGTATTAAAAGTCGCGTAATTGTCCCTGTATCTCGAGGGACGGTCCTCAAAGTGATGAATATAGGGAAGGAAATGAAAAAAATGCTACATCAAGCAACACAGTTGTCGTAAAGAAACACTGACAGAATGTGACCGAAGAACCTTATATATTACGGACTGTGAAGCATTGAACCTAAGACCATTGCATCAAAACTTTGTTCAGGATTTAACAATAGTCTACAAAGACCAGCGTCAGTCAAGACTGTGTAGTAAAGCCCCTTTTAATAATACCAACCAGAGGAAAAGCTCAAATGAAGTTGGAGATGAAGATAATAATGGGAACACTGTTGTACTTATGTGGTGTAGGTTTTCCCAATTTTTTCTATCTATCATAACCTTGGGGATTGTCCATCTAGATGCAAGAACAATCACTTTATTTTTAGTACTGAGACTCTAACCGCAAACGGACTCCTACTATGATGCCCTTTTTACAGAGAGTCAGTGACGGTGAGTGACAGCTTTTCGAAACGCCATTTCTTTATTTTATAAGAACAGAAAGAACATGCATCAACATTATTTTGCCCAACACACACACACATACACACACACACACACACACACGCACGCAAACACACACACATATATATATATATACAGTGGTGGGCACGCGCAACAATTTTTGTAGCGCCGCAACCGCAACCGCAACTCTGCTGAAATAGTTGCGCCGCACGCGCAAGCGCAACCCTTTTCAAAAAGTTGCGCCGCAAGCGCAAGCGCAACCAAAAATGTTGCGCCGCAAGTTGCGCCGCAACTTTTTGCGGCGCAACTGCCCACCTTTGCATTTAACGTATATCTGCAGTGGTGGGCACGCGCAAAATTTTTGTAGCGCCGCAACCGCAACCGCAACTCTGCTGAAATAGTTGCGCCGCACGCGCAAGCGCAACCTTTTTCAAAAAGTTGCGCCGCAAGCGCAAGCGCAACCAAAAATGTTGCGCCGCAAGTTGCGCCGCAACTTTTTGCGGCGCAACTGCCCACCTTTGTATATATATATATATATCCATCCTTCCCCTGTCTATGACCTCTAATCTTTCAAACGCAGTGTTCAGGCATCTCGAAAACCCTAGACCTTGGTTTTAGCGCTCTTCTTCTTCTATGAGTGGGGAGGGGGGCGTTTTTGCGCCCTTAGGCTCTCCTTCCTGCATAAAAAGAAATATATATATATATATATATATATATATATATATATATATATATACACACAAACACACTTATATATACCGGGATGGTCTGAAACTTTCCAGGTACTCTTCGTATAAAATCTACCGTCATTGTCTGGCAACTTTCAGACCAAGCGTCCTCGCGCATGCGCGTGAATCTTTTCTCGTTTGTAAAAATGTTTGTAGTAGCCATAATACAAAGAGAAAAAGTATCGTAAATCTCTGCCTGCCTGAATTACTTCTTTGACGTTCCCTCAATATTCTCCCCATTCTATACATCTAAATCCAAGATACGGAACAAGACGAGTGAGGAATGGTCCTTCGGAATCTTTTTGTTCCGTTAACTCTGTTCTATCTCTGCCATCAATTTATCTTCACTCTAATATAAAGAAAGAAATGTTTAATTCTGAAATAAAAAATGGCGATACCATTCCACAGAATAAATTACATTGCTTTAAGACAATCCACGAGTGTGAGTGTGTGTGTATGTGTTATATATATATATACATATTCGTATATACACACACACACACACACACACACACACATATATATATATTATATATATATATATATATATATATATATATATATATATATAGTGGAAATACTTCTTTAAGAGTCAGTCACTAAAATACACCAATACACCCCTCATTAGGAAATGAAAGAAAACGCGATGCGTGGATTTGAATTCGTGAATTTTGCAAGTGTGTGAGGGGAAAAAAAACAAAAAAAGAGCTACAGAAAGTTTGGTAGTTTTGAAGTAACTAAATAAATAAATTCTTAAATTTTATTTCACTGCATCCCGGCGGATAAAAAAATCCTGTTTAGGGGAGTGTTTTGCGGGGAAGAACATACGTGGGTGCGGCAAACAGGTGTCATACTCAAATACAGTTTTCTAGAACAGAGTTTGTCAAATTTTTTGAAGCCACGGAACCTTTATTTAAAAAAAAAAAAAATTCACGGAACCTCGACCAAAGGGTATAATTTTAATGTATAATGCAAATGGTAATAAAACATAATTTATGCTCACTGCAGTTTATTATATGTAATTTATGAAATTTATGTATACAGTTATATGAATTTCACAAAAAAAAATATATATATAAGTTTAAAAATTTACAAGAAAAAAAAGACAATTTACTTTTATTGACTTATTTATTTTAAATTCCCCCCCCACCCCACATTACTATCAGCATAAAGGAAATTATAAGTATAAATAATATGTTTATTGTAAAATTAAAGTTTCCAATGCAAACTAATTAAAAGTGAGAATTTTACAGTTATTGAGGAGTAATTTTAATAGTTAATCAAACAAATAAATGTTCAATGACTCGGATGTGATTGCTTTTCTTTGGCTAAAAGTTCAATATTACATTACTATGATCATAACTTCCGTGAACTGAGAAAACTAAACCTAAAAACATAGAAAAACTTATCAAATCAATCAGACCAGTGCTCGTGGTCATCAGCTTTGTTTTGTTTACGAAATGGGCTCCTGTTTCTTACTGTGGCTGCGAGAGGGCAACACTTATTCTGGATATCTTATCCTTTGAATTAACATTCTCTCTCTCGCCTCTCTTTCTCTTTGCCTACGGCCCTACACCTTTCAAAACACAATCACTGAATTCGTAGAATATATATAGTAAATTCATTCATGCCAGTTGATATTATTTTATCTTACCTCTTTCTCCTTCCCATTCCCTCACGGAACCACATCAAGTTCTCGCGGAACCCTAGGGTTCCGCGGAACACAGTTTGAAAACCGCTGCTCTGGAGCGTGTTCTTTGGCACCATATTTAAAACTGAGAAAGGAAGGCAGTGTCACATCGGAGTGCCAATGAAGAGTAATTTATTTGTTTATTCGTTGAATTAATAATGCATTAATTCCATTTAAATACTTACATAATGCAATGCTTAGACGAGCATCGAACCATAAATAGGAAGTGAACTATGCTTGAAATCAGATATAGGTTTTGTTTAATTATAATTAATAGGTTTGGATTAAAGGAATAGCTGCAAATACCAGTTGAGGATTTTATTTTCAATGAAAGATGGAGTTATAAAAGGGATTAATTAAGTCAGTAACAAATATATATATATATATATATATATATATATATATATATATATATATACAGGGTGTCCCATAAATACGGTCTCATAGGAAAATTTATTTAAAATTAAATTTACAAAAGTAATACATTAGAACCTTGGACCTTTTTTTTGTTGCAGGTAGAATAACACGCAATGGCTAATATAGAAATGAGTTACACTCCTCAGGAAAAGGCGGACATTGTCCTTTTGCATCCGTGCTGTTTGTGCACAAATCACACCAGAGACTTTGGCACGTGTGCGTTTAAATTTGGAATATCGTATCCACATGCGCGAACAACAAGAAGGACATCACTTTGAACATTGGTTTTTGTTCTAATGTATTACTTTAGCAAATTTAATTTAAAATAAATTTTCCTGAGACCGAACTTATGGGACACCCTGTATATATATATATATATATATATATATATTTGAAAACGCCCAATAAAATATCTTGAATTGTTTTGTAACGATACTGGAAGGATTTCTTTACGTGCTAATAAGTATTCTATATAATTTTATTTACCTTAAACTCCCTTCTTATTAATGAACTGCAATTACTGTACAATTACAGTTTAAAATTGTATAATTAATGTAAAATTACAGTTTAAAATTGTATAATTACTGTACAATTACAGTTTAAAATTGTATAATTACTGTACAATTACAGTTTAAAATTATATAATTACTGTACAATTACAGTTTCAAAAATTTGAGATGGAATAGGGAAGAAATTGTTTGGGCGAGTATTTATTCTGGTTGGCGAATGAACCTTTAGCGTATTTTATCCAGCCATAGATATATATATATATATATATATATATACGCTGTAACTTGTGAGAGTCAGTCCAGAATCCTGTTATTCTTCAAATTTATTGGATTATCAAGAATCTTATTACACGAATATGTTGAAGTTCACCGTAATTTTTTAAAGTCCGACACCGCTGCAGCACTCCCAATATCAATACTTTAGCGTTGCTGAATATATAACACACCACGGGAACAGTAAAAGCACTTGTCCGTGAAACGAGTAAAAAGAACTGTAATGAATCATCCACATATGAATAGACAAGGATGAGAAGGTCAGAGAGATCACTAATTTGGAGAAGAAATAGGGTAGGGCCCAAAAAGTCTCTGAGGAACGCCGGGTCTTATAGAATGATAATTAGAAAGGGGGCCAACCGCCGCTGTTCGTACGGAAGATGAAGAAAGGTCAAAAGGAATTTTAGAGAGAAAATTTTGTCGAAATGTCAGAGACAATTAATTTGGAATCCCTTTGCTCATCTTTTGAAAAGATCCTCATGTTTCTGAATTATTAGGGCCCTAACCGGGTGGCGGAACAGAGTCGATGTGAACATACATAAGGGCGATCTGCACGATGTCGACATGCATAATGTCGATATTAAAAAGTTAGTTTAAATTAGATCATATTAGGTTCACTTGGATTAGGTTAGGTCACATTATGCCAGGTTAGGTTACGCTTGATTAGGTTAGGTTAGCGTGATTAGGTTAGGTTAGTAATTTTTATTAAAAATATAATATATATATATATATATATATATATATATTATATATATTTGAAATTTGAAATCCATATATTTGCTTTAGGTCGAACCTCGACATCATAAAATTCGACTTTGTCCATTTAACGAGCCCCAACCACTCCAGAACGAACCTATAAGTCATAGATTCGATCTCGGCTGTATTTATATTTCAGTATTCTTTCCTATTCCATACAAGACATTTACTAAAAAAAAGTAGGTCCAGATCGGAACGAAACTTTTTTTTTTTTTTTTTTCAAATTACCTTTTGTTGTCTTCGCATACCGTTTAGATCAGCGGTTCTCAAACCTTTTCTTCTTCTGTACCCCTTGAATTCTTTCACAGAATTTTCTGGATTTTCGAGAGAGAGAGAGAGAGAGAGAGAGGATTTTTACTTTCTTTACGACCGTGTCACTCGTGGCAGTTTGTTAATCTTATATAAAATTAAAAGGGTTATATTTTCAGGACCCCTTCGCGTACTCCGTAAGATTCCCTCACGTACCCCAGTTTGAGAACCACTGGTTTAGATACAATAACGAACTGAACGGTCCCTGAAAAGGGGGGGGGTAACTATACCCAAACCGTTTTAATAAAATAACTGCATCCAAAAACCATATAAAAACATCCAAAGGCTAAAAAAAAATCCAATAACAAAAATTTAGACATTTTATAATTCAGGAATTAACTAAATCAAATAAAAAAAATATCGAAGGATATCCTCAAAAATACATAAAAATATAAAAACTTTTGTTTGGAAGAAAACCAAAGTAATAAAACCTCCCCAAAAAATCTTGTTTCAACGTACGTGTCACGTGATAGTCATGACCATAAAAAAAATGTAATTTTCCGATACTAAATTTTACACAGTATTCCAGGATGAAAAGTATACTATTTCTCATTATTAATTATCATTATTATTATTAATAATTATTATTAATATAATTATTATTATTATTATTTGTTTTATTACTATTTTTATTATATATATATATATATATATATATAGCCCTAAGCCTCGCTCAGTAGAAGCTAATTCAATTCCTATTAGGAGAGAGCCTTGCTAATGAGGGTCTATTAGGCCTTTGGCCAAGGAAAAAATTAAATAGTTAATTTAGGTAAACCAACATTGAAAATATAGTAATGAAATAATATTTACTTTTAATACAATTTATGTATAACATTTCTGAGTAAATTAAAAATTAAAATAATAATAATTGTACAGGGTGATTCACTCGCTGGTAGCCCCAGAGTATAGTATTAGCGATATTCTGGGGCTACCAGCGAGTGAATCACCCTGTATTTGTGGATCGAAACTTAAGTTCTATTTAGGAACTTTTAATTCTTTTGTTTGCATGTTATTAAACTCAATATATTGTGTACGACTTATTCCCACGACAAACATTTACCCATAATAATAGTACACATATATAATGCGCACATGTATAATGCGCACATATATAATGCGCACATGTATAATGCGCACATATATAATGCGCACATGTATAATGCGCACATATATAATGCGCACATGTATAATACGCACATATATAATGCGCACATGTAGTATAATGCGCACATGTATATAGTATAATAGTCAGTGAGAAGGGCCAGAAACTGACGTAGTGCTCAGGCCAACTAATGCAGCCCATTACGATAACTCTCGGTTATTATTACCAGCATCATCGGGACTCGAACCCCCGATTTCAGTGTCTTCGCTTAAAGGGAAACGGTGTTACCAAATGACCTACGGATGTTGGCATATCGATAGTATATACAGGGTGTCCCATAAGTCAGGTCTCCTAGGAAAATTTATTTTAAATTAAATTTACAAAAGTAGTGCATTAGAACTCAAATCTTTTCGTCACGAGTGTAACTCACTTCCATATTAGACATTGCGTGTTATTCTACCTACAACAAGAAAAAGGTAAATTTAATTTAAAATAAATCTTCCTATGAGACCGGACTTATGGGACACCCTGTATATGTAAATCATACCTGGGCATATTATTCAAGTAGGTAACATTACTTACAACAAGTAAGTTGCGAATATTAAAAAAAGCTTTAATGGAGTAGATTAATTTGGTACTATTACTGCCCAAACTGCCCAAAACCGTAGCAATTTCTTGAAGAACATTTATGGGTATGCCCGCAATTTATAGCATAAGAATATTACCAATATACCATTTTCTTCTATTACCAATACGAGAACCGTGTTCTTAATATTGGGAGAGTTCGAACGCTGGAGTCCCAATTACAAAAACCGCTTGTGGAGCGGTTTGGGTTTCGAATGGTTTTGTGGACGTCCCACCTGTTCTTTGGTTCTATGTATGTGTTTAGATGTGTTCCGTTTGGGAGAAAACTTGGATTTGATACTACAGGGTGTAACAGAATTTGCGCACCATATGGTACTTAATATTTAATTTTCAGATATGGTTGCCAAATTAACGAAAACATCATAGGTTCAAATATTATTACATTTACATTTATCAAAATTATTGCAACACGTTCGTCTTTTGTTAATTTCCCAGCTAAATCTGAAAAAAATTATATTAATTACGTTATAGTGCGCAAATTTTGTTACACCCTGTATATACAGATGGTATTGACTCAATGACATACAGTCTATAAAACTGTTCTTTCTTAAGTACCATCTAATAAGATGGTAGATAAACTACTGTCATGAATGAGACAAACAGTACCGAGAACAAACATTACTATTAATGACGTCATCAATATGATTAGCCGAGGTCATGATAACGTCATCAACTTCCAGCCAATCAGAAACTACAATGTCGTAACACCGCTTCCCGTCGATCAGGAAGTTAAGCGACATTGGATTTGGGTTGTAGATGGATAGGAAACTATGGTTCGGATCCCACGTAAAACTATTGCCCCCCCCCCCCCCGATGATATGACATTAGATGTTGCGAAGAAGGTTAAACAACCACATCATTACATTACATATGCAACAGATACGAATACACATATATTATGCTATACAAGAGTTTGTGGACCCTGAGATCACAGTACACTTCTCTGTCGTTAAAACAGTGTAGGAAGTGGTATTAGTAAGCAGCGTGCGAAATTCCCGCTGGCCCGTTGGCCCGAGGCCAGTTGTTTTCACATCGGATCAGTAATTTTCATAAGACAGCTGGTCCGAGTGGCCAGCGATGTTTTAACTTAAAACACTCGGACCAGCTGTCTTATAAAAATTACTGATCCGATGTGAAAACAACTGGCCTCGGGCCAACGGGCCAGCGGGAATTTCGCACGCTGCTAGTAAGGTTTAAATATCATTAAATAAAGTCCCACAGTTATTAACACCTTTACTGCCGTTACCTTAATTACTGATCCAAACGGTAAAGTTTTACGACACACATAACACAAACTGGTCAGGTGGACAAAAATTTTCAAAAAGTCTACCAATGTGTCCGAGGAGACCATTATTTACTATTTAACTGACCTTCTTCTACCCTTGGGCTACGTCGTAGCCAATGTCGTAACACCGCTTCCCGTTGATCAGCGAAGTTAAGCGACATTGGGTCCGGGTAGTAGTTGGATGGGAGACCGTCCTCCGTGTTCAGATTATGTAGCGACCCGTGGTTCGGATCCCACTTAAAGCTGTAGGTCCCCTCCATCATATGACCTTAGATGTTGCGAAGGAGGTTAAGCAACCCCAATCATTATTATTATTCCCCCACCCTTAATTTTTATATAGTCATTGGAGAACTTCTTTGGTCACACAGACTTAGTTTTCGACAAAGAATGGTCACTTGGGGGACACACACACACACACATATCGGTGTGTGTGTGTGTGTGTGTGTGTGTGTATTCAGTTCTGTATAGTGACACTCACCCAGTTTTAAAAACCTCATATACTAACGAAACTCAGTTTAACCTTACCTAACGTAGCGTAACCTAACCTAACCTTAATCATATCCCCTTTTTTCATGGTAAAAGATAGCATTTATAAAGATAATTCACCACGACACCGTAAATGTTGGGATCCTCAAATTCAGTATGTAAGACACACACACACACACACAGACACACACACACACACACACACAACCCCTCCCCATATACACTGTATATTCTTCCTTCAAGTTATAAAGAAGCAGAATATTGTGTATGAAACCACTAATTTTCCTTAGAAAGACTTTTCTAAATCGTTTAGCATTAAAATCTTCGTTTAAATTATGAACGCTTTCGTGTATAGTCGAAAATCTCTTTTGAACAAGAAGAACCAGTTGGAAAGAGTGATTTATATTGCTTACAACACAGTGTTACGGGAACTACATTCTTCTTAATGAGAAATTACTTCAAGAAACCAGACCCTTGATAGGGGGTTAAATGAACCCTATTTCAGCGAAATTTATAAGATTTTGAAAGGGTAAGTAAAAATGTCGTGTAATCTATTCTTCAGTGATTTACTAACCACAGTCGTCATGAGAATATTTATGTATAATCAATTTTACAGTCAATATATAAATATACAGTATAAATTATCTATTATAAGCAGTAAGAAATTATTGGTTTTGAACAATTGATAGAGTAAAACAGTGTGTGGCAATGTAAGTAACGTTTTTTTGTCTCCATAACCTGAATTGAACCCCCCAAACGATGCCAATAGCAAAGAGCACTTGCGAATGACGTGATGTCATTCATCTTCAGATATCCAGTGTCGGTTGTAAACTCAGTTACGTCAATATGTTTTGTAATATTGAATTGAATTGAATAACCTTTATTAATAATAAAATAAATACATTCGTTTTACAATTTACAATGACGTAAATAATTGTGAAGCTGGACTATTCATTTTATTTAATTTGGCCTTTACGCTTTAGGCTTTACTGGGCTCTTAATTAATATTGATAAAAAAGCTATATATATATATATTATCTATATATATACACCTTACCTTATGAACCTTATGTTGTTTCGTGCGTTGGTCTCTCTTCACACAGAGGTCAAGCTGGTGGCCCCGCCTCTACATATATATATATATATGCGTGACCGGACAGCTCATACCAGGACAACACATACCCGGACAACTTATACCGGACAACTCAGACCCGGACAACTCATACCTAGGACAACACATACTCTCTTCAACAATTACCACCCCACTGTTGATCTTTTTATCTATATCCACCCCGAAAGTTTAAACTCTGCAAATTACCCAAAATAAGATAAGAAAACAATAACAACAAATTTATTATTATTGCAAACATAATAAATAGAGAACCATTATTTACATAGGATAAAATTTGAATGCCCGATTAGGTCATTCACTGGGCATTCACTGAACCCAACCGGATATTCAGTTGACCTAACCGGGCATTCAATGAACCTAACTGGGCATATATATATATATATATATATTATATATATATATAACTTGCATGAATTTTAAATGTTTAAATTTAATTTTTAATTTTACAAATAAATGTTTTCATTAATTTTAAAAATAACTGTTTTCATTAATTTTAAAAATAAATGTTTTCATTTCAAAATGTTTTCATTAATAACTTGCATGAATTCTGAATGTTTAAATTTAATTTTTAATTTTACAAAATTAATGTTTCCATTAATTTTTCATTTTTTTCTGGTCCTATGTATGAGTTGTCCTAGGTATGAGTTGTCCGGGTATGAGTTGTCTGGGTATAAGTTGTCCTGGTATGAGCTATCCTGGTATGAACTGTCCTAGAACCATATATATGTACGCCAAATTACTTCAACCAGGATTCGAATCCACCATCCTCTTAAAGAAGGAAACACATAACGATTTCACGTTCAGACACGTTTTACTTATTAACTCAGCGCCACGTTATATATATTAACCTTTATCTCGTCGTAGCGTAGTAACTATCGCCCTCAGCTTCTATTCAAGAGATGGGTAAGTTCGAATTTTAGTGAAGCTAAGTTAGCATCATTGAAAATCGTGCGCATTCATGCATGATATTACACACACACACACACACACACACACACACACAAAATATATATATATATATACTGTACGGTATATATAACTTGATTGAAGTGTTTGTTCTTGGGGAACCATAGCTTAGCGAGGAATAAGTGGACGAAGAGATGGTACATGTTTATTTACAAACGTTTCTGAAATTTCAATTTCCATCATCAGTGCTAAAATTATTAAAAAAAAAAAAAAAAAAATAAAAATAAATAAATACAGGGTGTCCCAGAATTAACTATCTATTTCAATGAAATCGGACAAATTTAATAAAAACTGACATAATTTTGTGTTTATTACTAAATTATGATACAAAAACAAATAGATTTATAAATCATAAGTCAAAACTTTATTGAGAAGTTTCAACATGTGCACCGTCTGTATCTCTGCAAATTCAAATCTATCCTCAGCGCTGCGAAACACATTTTGAAGCATTTCAGGTGTTATCTCCCGCACTGCCAACTGGATGCGTTCTTTAAGTTCAGCTAAACTATTGATCTTTTGGCGATAAACCTTTGTTTTTATGAAACCCCATGCAAAGAAATCAGGGTGTCAAATCCGGAGAACGCGGAGGCCAAGGTCGAGGTCCTCCACGTCCAATCCACCGATTCGGAAGGCGTCTGTTGAGGTATTCTCGAACAATTAGAGCATAATGACATGGTGCTCCATCTTGTTGAAACACAACATTATCAAGAATGCCATCATCAAGAAGCTGTGGTTCGAGAAACTGCTGAAGCATATCAAGGTAGACGGTACCTGTTACAGTTGCTTCCGCAAAGAAGAATGGGCCATAAATTTTGGATTTGGTCATTCCAAGCCACACGTTAACTTTTGGAGAGTCTCTTTGTCATTCTATGACTTCAAACGGTCTTTCATTGGACCAGATACGACAGTTGTGTCGATTGACTTTACCACACGTGTGGAAAGTCGCCTCATCACTGAATAAGATGTTATCCAATAAACTTTCATTTTCGATTTGATCCACAATTTCTGCACACCTTGCTGCTCGATTTGGATAATCCTCTTCATTTAGGGCATGCAGTACTTGAATGTGATAAGCCTTTTTCATCAGTGTCGAACGCAAGATTCTATGAACTGTTGTCTTGGATATGTTGAGTCTTCGACCGGCCTCCTAACCGAAGTTGTTGGTTCATCCTCAAACAATTGTCGTACCTGTTCGGTGCTGTTACGTGCTGTCCTTGGGCGTCCTCTTCCCACCTCGTCGTGTACAGATCCAGTTCTTTTAAATTTGTTCACAAGTTCACGAATCGCTTTGTCTGTAGGACCGGTTCTGTGGAATCTTCTTGTAAATTTTTCTCTGATTTCATTACATTGCATTCCTTTGATACGGGATGTTACAACAAAGATGCGTTCTTGCGTATTCATTATTAATAGGGTTCTGAAAGAGAATGAAAATAAAACTATGAAAAACTATGAAAAATTATGAAAATAAAATTATGAAAAAAATTTAGAAATTTATACATTTTAACACATATTAAACATGATAAACATAAATAAAAGTGTGTTTTTAAAAAATTTGTCCGATTTCATTGAAATAGATAGTTAATTCTGGGACACCCTGTACTATAATGAACGGAAACTTATACAGTATATTTAAATAAACGTGTGATATTAATGGTGTGTTTACAGGATATATTTAAGTAATTAAAATTAAAAATAAAATGATATAAAATATAGAAGTGATCAATAGTCAAAATATGAACAAAATTGAGGAGAGTTTTACCAGGTTATTATCGGGGTGAGGGGATTAATTGAGCAGAGCGTTGGGAATAATTGGTTGTTGGGAGGAGTCCATATTAGAAGAGTTGGAGCCAGACGGAGTGATGGTGGTTTTCTTCTCGGTGGTAGGATATGACAGCAGTTTATCTGGCTATGTTTAAGTTAAAGGCAAAACTATATAATCGTTGAGAGTTGGTTTGATATTGAGGATATATATTAGGGACTCTAGAATGAGGAGGTCGGTTAGCTGGTTAGTTGCGTTAATAATTTCGAAATTGGAGGGAAGTAGTAGGTAGTTGTAAAGGTTGGCAGTGATCCTTTATTGCTGATTTGGAACGTTTATTTAAGAGCTGCGATGTTCTGGTAGAAATACCGCGATATATATATATATATACACACGATGCGCCTCGGTGGTGTAGTGGTTAGCAGTCGCTGACTACGAATTCATCGGCCCCAGGTTCGAGACCCGCTGACGGCAGCCGGCGCGCAGCAAAACCCAGCTGTTCATCCTTCCACACAATAAAAGAAAGTGGTTGGTAGATAAATGGGTACCTTGGGTGGCCTAGTGGTTAAGACGCTGGGCTGCTGGTGGGGGGGCGTGGTTCGGATTCCACGTTAAACTATAAGTCTAAGGTGGAGTGAAAAGCTTGATCTTCGTCAGAATGAACAATTCGGCCTGAAGCTAACCAAAGGTTAACCAAACCAAAGGTATATATATATATATATATATATATATATATATATATATATATATATATATATATATATATACAGTTACGTACCTGATAAATAAGAAAATAAAAGAAAAACCTGGAATAAGTAATTATCGTGTTGGTGAACAAACAAAACACAGTCCGGTGATCATCATCCAAAAAGAGAATTCCCAGAATCAGAAGCGAGGCTATTTGTCAATTTATATTTCTCCTTGTTTGTTGATCTTTTTTACATTTAAAATAACATTATTTTAAAAAAAGTATTAAATAACTTTTACATAATATTAATTTGAATCCACAAATGTTGGTTTCCAAATTCGAATATCAGTAAAGTGGCTAATGAAGTTATCGCTCTTTATTTGTTGATAGTAAATCCATTAAATAATAACTTAATGGATTTACTAATAATAAATGGATTTTAAATTTAATGTTTCCATTTTCAAATCAAATTGAAATGTCAAATTTTGTCATAATTATTTACAATGGTTATATCTAAAATTATATATATAATATATATATATAAAATTAATATTATATAAATATATATATATATATATAATATATATATATATATATATATATATATATATATATAAAGAAAAAAATATTCCAAGGTCTTTCATATACTCAACAGTACACCTCGTCATTCCCTGACGAAGTATACTGTTGAATACACGAAAGATCTTGGAATCATTGTTTCTTTTTCCTTCTGGGTTTGCATCATTCATTCATTTCATGTCTTTAAGTGTTAAATTCATCCCATATATATATATATATATATATATATGTTAGAAGGCAAAATATATTCAGATGACGAGATACGAAAAGGTTTATTGAATTAAGCAGATAGGATATTAGCCCTGTTCAAAAATCAACTTTTTCTTATTTTCATAGGTTTCTGTACTTTTTCCCATGCTTTTTGACCTGAAAAGGCCGAAATCACAACCATTTTGACCTAGGTTGTTGGGAAGCATTGCCGCATGGAGCTTTAAGTTTTCTGCCTTGAAATCGGCCAAAAGCACCAGTTCCGGGGTCCCTTGAATCATGTTTTGCACCATAACATTTTATCTAAACAAGATAGAGCAACAAAATAGGCACCAAATTAAAGTGTTTTTAATCCTCTTTCTAACTTATACAATTATGATAGTCTTGGAACAAGAAATGGCACATTGGTACAACAAAGATTTCAGAAATATCACAAAATTCGTTTTCTCACACTCAAGGCAGACAAGGCGCCTTATGACACAAATTTGAGATTAACATTTTGTCACAAGTCTAATCGATCAAGAAGTGAAAGCATTACATGATGATTAATTTCATAATGACATTTACACAGTCAGTTGTTGAGAGTTTGTTTCTTGAGGCTGTCAAAGCGGCGTCTGTTGAACTCCACAGCTTGAAGGAGATAGTCCCTTTGCTTGGCATCTGTTGTTATGACATTTGCAAAGTCGCTCATCATCTTGACACCACGTTCAGCAATGTCATTCACCGCTTTCAGATTCTTAACATAGTCCAACGCTTTTCTGTAGTCCTCATTCTGTGGCCAAGACGTGACAGGTTCCAGAAGCCACTCGGATCCAATGTTCAGTGTGTCCAGCAGGAAATGTGATTCTGGGCCAATGAGATCAACCAGGGTGGTCTTAGCTGTGACTCTCTGGAATAGAGGCTTTCCTGTTATGAAGCTGTCTGGCTTCTCAGTGGCATGTAACTGGGCAGCAATGTCGTGCTTCAATGTGTCACTCAATCTATTGCTGAACAGGGCAAATGGCACGACTTCCTGCGTCAGGTACCATTTGTGGTTTTCCATCTTATTAAGTACTGCATCAGCAAGCTCTGGGTCAGTTTTCTTGTACTTCAACATGTCCTGGATTAGACTTAGATCATTCACGGGAGCATCTGCAGCAGACATTGACATCATCCATACAGGAGTGTAGAACAGCGCAAGGAAGGTGTTGAGTCTTTCCAGCTTTGATACAGTGTCTTCGTCGTACTCAAGTTGATCTGCAAACATCAGCATTTTTATGGAGTACAGGTTTCTGGCCATCCATCTGGCCTGATGAATGGCGCCTGGTCGACTCCAGTGAATACCTCGAGGAGGCGTTCCTCCAAGAACAATGACTGTCAGTTCAGCCATTTCCCTGTAGTCGGCTCTTGGAAGCCTTTCTGCTGTTAGAATGTCTTGGAGTATTTCTTCACTGTTCTTCTTCTTTTCCTTCAGCCATTTGCTGTTGATAGCCAGCATATTTGGGTTTTCCTTGGACAAGTCCGTCCAAACATCCTTCAGATGCTCAAACCAGGGATTATCTGGCCCCTTCACCTTCCCAAACAGCTTCTCCCAAACTGCTCCTACTAGGATTTCCAGGATGTGATGTCGACAGGCCAGATAAAACACCTTTTTGTTCAGCATTTTCTCTAGCAGTTTGGCAGCTCCTCTGTGAACTCCACTGTTACTGGATGTAGTGTCAAAAACAAGGGCAGTAACATTATCCGTAAGTTCCCATGTCTCCAGTAAATCCATTGAAGCCTCAGCCTGAGCTGTGCCAGAAGAATTGTCGATGACAGGTACTCCAATAACTTTCCTTCAGTGTATGAAGGTGGACCAGACACTAGCACAGCTAAAGTCTCTGAGGTACTTCCAGGTTCACTGCCCAAGACATCTTTGAGCAACTTTCCATCCCAGTGTAAGGCAGCGTACTGTGGGGGATTTTCACAAAACTTGGACATGTGACTCTGGCTGATATTATACCTGGACAGCATTCTGTTGCGACGTGTTGTTGAGGTTGAGATGACGAAGTTATCCAGATCAGCCCCTCCAGCTTTCAAAGTGGCAGAAACCATGGCAGTAACTTGATTGTCTGATAAACCAAGACGATCAGCTGTATTGCAGATGACATCACATTCCATGACCTTCCTTGGAAACGTCAAAGTCACACTAGTCACAGTGTCTTGATGGTGAGAACATCCAGGACGAGGCTGATGGTAATCCATGTCCTCTGTGTTAGCGTCGTTATCAGTTGAGTCACCCCAGGTAATGTCATCCACATGAACAACTGCCTCTTGTTCTGCTGCAGCTGTAAAATAGTAACATGTTAAGACAGTAATTGTTAAGTACATGCTAAATATCGCAATGGAGTAAAACTTAAAACTTTTTGTAACGTTCAAAGTAATTAGTTTTACCTTGTTCTTGTCTATGCTGCAGTCTTTCATTCCTCGCTGCTTGCTGCAGGGATCTTGTCTCAAAAATCTTGTCATGACCAGACATATGACCTTTCCTCTCAGTCTTTTGGTCTTCGTAGAACCTGATATCCTCATCTTTCTTCTCTCTGGATAACAGTCTGTTGTTCTGTATTTCCTGGATTGCATCTGCAGCTCCTATATCGAACAGGCTGTCTAATTCCAGCACAAATGCTCCTCTTTTTCCTCCAGGGTTACTTGCTCTTCCTTTGCTTTTCACCAGAGCACGATGTTTCTCATGTAGTTTCATGAAGAGCTTCATTGCGTTGTACTTGGTCATTGTCTTGATCCTAGCCATCTGCCAGAATGGGATGATAGATTCAACTGTTTCATATGCAAGGTCTTAAACCATGGGCCTCCCTGCATTTTCCGGTAAATTCTGAAGATTAAGGAAATACTGGAACGCCTGTCTGTTGGTGGGAAGCTGGGAACCACTGATAAAAGCTGAAGGGTATCCAACCAGGAAAGTTTCAGTGAGAGATCTGGTAGATGGCCCAATTGACACTGCCTGTGGACAGTACGTGGAGGTTCTGAGATATCAACTGTGCGCCCACGGAGCTCCCTCAGCTCCTTGCTTAATGCCATTGTGAAGTTGTAACTTGTAGATGGTTTTCTAGATTCTGATTGAGTTTCTGTTGTTTCCTGAAAAATGATAGATAATTATTATTATTATGATTATTATTATTAATTA